>JAQPZY010001368.1:1625000-2225000 GCA_029931535.1 Margaritifera margaritifera | reverse complement strand
TTATTTGTAATAGCAGAGACATAGCCATCAAATACTGAAAATTTCTGCCATTTACATTTGCAACCTTGCAAAATGCAGTTGGAAAACACTTTTATAAACAAGATAATCAATGAAAGCATCTAAATGCTCAAAAACAACATGCCAGTTTAAAAAAGAAAAAAAAACTAGTGAGTATTTTTGTGCGTGATAAAACAATCAAGTGCTTCATTGATCACTGTGAGTCATTAATATTTATGAAAGTTCTAATAATTTCATCTGCACATTATATTCGCACACATACTCGTACTAAAGGTGAATTTATTAATGTTAACATGGATTCGTTCAGTTGCATGCCCATACTGTAGACCTGTCTTTTGATCCTCAAAGTCTAGAGTTCCTATCCCCAGGATTAAAGTCTTACATACATTTTATTTTAGACTGATATTTGGAGCCTTGGGTGCTGTGCTGTGGAGATAATGACTTTGAAGAAAGCATTCCAAGGTGGCTTTGTTCGACTTGTGCAGGAAGTCAAAAAGGGTCAGGTACAAGCACTCACATTTATTACTCGCAAATACTACTTGACAGTTTTACAGTATTATCCAAAACTGTCAGGGGACATGCAAAAAACAGTGGTGTGCATAATTTGAACAAGGATAATTAAGGAAGTTTCCAAGTTTTATCATACTGAACAGAGGACAAAAATTTTCATCAGCACACAAAAATTTGATAACTCAGACATTAGGTTTGGCATGATAAACATTGAATAGTATGTAGTATTGAATTAGTACTTCAAATATGATGAACCCAGGGGTACAGCCTAATACATTTTTCAACATGGTAGGGTATGACTGTGAGAGTATAATCAAAGGTAGCTTTAGGTAATATTTGGTAAATTTTAACATGGGGTGGGGGTCTTATCACCAAGTATGGACTTATCATCAGATAAATACATTAACCATTGTAGAAATAGGTTGCCTTGATGCATCTATCTCTGGATTTATCACATAACTACTGGGTTATTTAGTTGGATAAATACAGTAATCACTGTAGACAAAGTCAGGTTGTCTTGATGCAGCTATCTCTGGATTTATCACATAACTATTTGGTTATTTAGTCAGATAAATACAGTAATCACTGCAGAAAGGTTGGTTGTTTTGATGCATCTTTATGGATTTATCATATAACTACTGGGTTTTTTAGTCAGATAAATACAGTAATCACTGTAGACACATTTTGTCTGATGAATCTCTGGTTTTATTACATAACTACCGGGTTATTTGGTCAGTATAAACATAATAATTTTTCCACTTTTAGCACATGTAATAACACTTGTATTGATGTTAAAAATGACGTGATGACCTCGTGGCATGCAGATATATTTCACAGTCAATCCAATGCATGGTTTCAGTTTTCTGGAAAAAGAAATCTGCATAATATGTCATGTGATAAATAGAATACTATTTTACATTTAAAAGGAAATTTATGAAACTCGTCAAGTGCTTACAGTTGTTTGCTTGCCAAGGCTTGCAAAACAGTAGAATTTATTGGACTTGTTGCATAAATTTCATTTTAAATGAGCACTCAGTAAGATTAATGTTGTTTCAATTAATCCATTTGGTCACACATTGGAATTTAAAAAGTCTGTGATGTGGTAATATGGTGAGACACGCTTGATGACATCTGGTTGTTCAACTTGACTTGTGTATTTGAAATTAAAGGAAGTCAGTGATTTAATGGAATGCAGATAAAATAGTAATTTTTCTGTTCTCTTTAAAGAACAACAAGTGTGTGAAAATAAATATATGTTAAGGGTTGGTATTGAGAATAGGAAATCCCAGTTTTGTTGTATGTTACTTGCCATGTGGGGGCAGAGTCTTGAAGAAGATAAATAATGTAACCCTGTGATTCTATTAGTCTTTCACTCACCATATTGAATCTGTTATCAACTATTATAATGCATTAGGTTGGAAAGGTGAAAGTTTAACAATTGAAACTATTTGTTTTGACTTTAAGTTTAATTTCAAATAATTTGATTTAAACATGTTTAATTGCCACATGTACATCTAATGAAGCCAGGCTACAAGTTCGTACAGCTTAGTTGGTGGGGGTGAGTATTGCCAGGAAAAAACATATTGCAATATGCAGTAATATCGCATGTCTGTATGGCAGTATGTATTATTCATTTACATCACTTGCATTTCAAATTTTAATTTTGCATATTATGTACAGAAAATACAAGAAATTTCCATACAGGTAATACAAATTTAACAACAAAATAAATACCTTGCTTTTATTCACAGAGAAATGCCCAGTGAATGCAAAAAAATCACAGATAGAAATGCCTAATGAATGCAAAAAAATCACACCTTTAATGTAGAAAATAATATATTAACATGGCTGATAACTTCTGTCAGCAGAAAATTAAACTTATAAGAGTTTCAAAATTATTCTGCCTGATTAGAAAGGTCTTTGTTCTACAAAATAAAATGATCAAAGGATTGAGATCTTGCAATGAAATCACGAGAAAGGACATAATAATAATAATACTAATGCTAATACTACTACAAATGATAATGATAATAATATTAATAAATCAATCACACTGACAAAGGTCATCCTGTGGCGACACAAATGAAAAAAGGACATGCAAGATTTTGCATCCTAAGTCATGAATAATTAAATTGGGTATGGCATGCATAATAGCTGTGGCCCTTGATGATGAAGATATGCATTTACTCTGTGCATGTAGCATGCACATGATGATGGGTTGATGGCTTGAGACATTTGGCAAACTTTTTCGGGAACTTTCGGCATTTTGTGTGTAGTTGTGCCATGGGTTTTGTTATTTGATTACAACATGCTGTTGATGGACAGTGATGGATGGTGATGCCATATATGCATTTCCAGATTTGTCATGCCACCTGCACATTTGATTGAGGTTTTACAAAGGTTACAAATGGTGACATTTTTGTCAGTTTTATTGGTCCTTAATTTCCTGTTGAGTGAGAAATGATTCCAGATTCAGCTGTTTTCTCCTCAGTTTTTCACAAGTTTATACTCAGTAGCTACCATTTTGGACATGATGCTAAGCTTGTGAAAGACAAATATGTGCTCAAAATCAGTTTCAGATGCTCAGATGTAATTGATGAAAAACCCAGTATACTGATATTATTATACAATTGTATCGCAATATACCATATTAGGTGCTTTTTATTACAATTTACTGGTAAATCAGTATATCATTCCACAATTATTAGTTGGAAGCCCTTCCCAAATGTATATATCCTGATGTATAACAATTTAAATATTGCTTACATGTTTGATACTCTGAGTAATTGAATAAGATAGGTAAATTTTCATAAAGCATCTACAGCAAAAAGTAATTTAACTTAGAATTTTTTTTCAAGAACTCATTGCAGGGGATGAGTGAGTTGCAACATCTACCCATCCCTGTCACCATTGTACTCAACACAGTACACTTGTCCACTACGCTACTTGTACTAAAAGAACAAAGGTATCCAATGCAAGCTTAATACTAAAATGGGTCAGAATCATGAAAATATTATGTTTGGAGTGAAGACAGCATGTTTAAAACCCTTCTCATGCATGGTCTCTTACATGCTTTTCAAACATTTATGATTTAGACCTTTGAGTAGGTAAGTGCCAGAGAATGTCAAATATTTTTGCTTTTTCATCTGGTCAGATAGTGTTATGCTCAACTCTGTTCATAGTCATTTTTCAATACTGTATGGCTTACTGGTCATACACCAGAAGAGCTTATATGATGGCCTGTTGTCCATCATCCAAGTTCCATTCATTCATTAGTACAGGTTTGTTATTGCTACTTTTCCTAAACACTTGGAGGATTGCCATGAAACTTTACACACACACATTCATCCCAATGTCTAGTTAGTCCTAAATAAAAATGGTGCTGTTCAGTCATCCAGTATGGCTGATAGAGCAGCCATCTTGTAAACCTTGTTATTATATACCTACCAATTTTCTACCCAAGAAAGAGCTAGAATTTTACCGTCATTTCGTACAAGCAGGAAAACGATACTATCGTTTTCCAAAACAGTATCACCATACTCTCAAACAAGGCTGAGACTACTTTATCCTCGAGGTTTCCAGGTGACAATAGCACGCCCCTAGCGATTGAATGCCAACACTAGCAGTAAACAAAGCTCTCACATCGACATTAGTTAAAAAACCTTGCTTTATATGTAAAATATCTGAAAGGTCTAAACCATGTTTTTGTCACAACAACAATAAAAAAACATTTATTCCTTTATTTTGAAGTAGTAAAATATTGCCAAAATGTTCGTCTGAAACAAGATCATATTCGGAAATCGCCTACCAAAACATTACAGTTGTACAGTACAACCCATTTATGGAAATTCATAAATGGTAACGTTAGTGAGTTTCACGCATAATGGATGAATTTGAAATTATAATGGAGTAATATTCTCTGCAACAAATCTTTACCATCAAGTTCCAAAAATTTCTCCAATCCTGTTGTAAATAACTGTCAAAACTGTCTCCAATCCTGTTGTAAATAACTGTCAAAATAATGTTGTCATTCCCGTGTCAAGTTCCCATCGGAGCCTCTCACAATGTTGTGCCAGAAACAGTTCAACCGTATTCAACCTGGCGTCTGAAAGAAACATCCAGTCATTCAGCTGGTGAACACTTCCGTGATGCAAAACTTTAGAACTGCACAATAACTAAATCACATATATGAGTAGTCTGCCCTCAAGCGTCGAAGAATTCGTGTTATTGACAGTGATGGTAGTCAAACTGAACGAGCGTTGTTTCACAAACTTAATTCATGAAACTAATATTCATGCGCATCTCAGCCTTTCAAAAAGTAATTCGGTTTATGCTTTAAGATGAAATTCGTATTAAAGAGGTTGAAATGTTTAGCAATTTCTTGTGTTTTTCAACTACATATAGTGATTTTATTAAATTATATGAAAATTGATAGGTATATCTCGTCAGCATAAAAATCCGGATCATGACTCGACACTTCACGTCTCGTCATGATCCGGATTTTCTAATGCTGACAACTCGACGTGATCTAGCAATCAGGATCGTGTTACTGTGATAATACTATATATTTATCACTATACTCCTTTTGAATGGATGGTCATATCAACGCGTGGCTTTCACAAAAAGGCTTATGATCTCTAGTGGGTCCTTAATGAATATGATGCTGATCTGATGTCCAATATGTCCACCACAGCAGCAGTCTTGAAAATCTTGTTATCACTACTCCTCCTGAATGGAAAGTAATATCAGCATGGGGTTTTCACCAGAAAACCTCTTATGATGTCTAGTTGGTCCTAAATGAAACTGGTGCAGCCTGGACATCCAGTATGGCCATCACAGAGGCCAACTTGAAAATCTTGTTATTGCAACTCCACCCGAATGGATGGTCATAATATGGGGGTTTCATGAAAAGATTTCTTATGATGTCTAGTTGGTTCTGATGTTTGTTTTTGTTGGTTTAACGCCATTTTTCAGCACATGATACGCTATACATGACAGCCGGTATATTTGGTAGAGGAAGAACCTGGGAAATTCCCAGGAAGAACTACCAACCCACGGCAAGCTACTGGCAAGCTTTCTCACATACCCACGTTGGCCAAGCCAAAGACTCAAACCCATCTGAACAGAGTTGAGATGTCAGTGATCTGTAAAGGCGAGCACCTTGGACCAGTTGGCCACCCAGAGCTCCCTAGTTGGTTCTGAATGAAAATGATGCTGATCTGACATCCAGTATGGCCACTACAGAAGTCATCTTGAAAATATAGTTATTGCTACTTCTCCTGAATGGAAAGTTATATCAAGATATCGTTTTTATGGGAAGGCTTCTTATGGTGTCTAGTTGGTCTTAAAAAAAGAACTGTGTCAATCTGATTTCCAATATGGCCACCACAACTGCCATCTGGAAAATCATATCACTACTCATCCTAGATGGAAAATCATATCAACATTTTGACTTCTTATGATGTCTAGTTGCTACTGTGTGAAAATGGTGCCAATCTGACATTTATTATGGCCATCATGGCAGCAATCTTGAAAATCTTGTTATTGCTACTCCTTCTAAATGGAAAGTCACATCAGCATGGTGTTTTCTCCAGAAGACTAATTATGATATCTAGTTGGTCCTTAGTGAAAATGGTGCCAATCTTACCTCATATATGACTGCCACAAATCTGAATGGACGGTCATATCAATATAGGGTTTCACCAACAGTCTTCTAATTGTGTCTATTTGTCCTAAATGAAAATGGTGCCAATCTTACATCCAATATGGCTACTGCTTTGGCTAATTTGAAAATCTTATTGCTCAAAAATTTCATAGATGGTTTCAACACTCAGCAGTTAAAAAGAAGCAATTGGCTTTTCTTCAATTCATGTAAATTCTTTTCTGACAGTAGAGTTTCAGTCCCTTCAGTGGACTCTTGTTGATTCATTGTCATGCCAAAGATGCCAGCAGGTATTTTTATAAGTATCTAATTACTTTTCACAACAAAATATTATTAACTTATATTTGAAGAAGAATTCCAAGTGTCGCCAAAATTTCCACCAAGTTTCATGCTAAATAATCTGTTTCCGTTATGTCTCCATTTCTAGAGAGCTACTCAAGAGCACCTATTAGAGGGAAGATTGCTAATTGGCCAAAAGAACTGGAAGGTTATTATGTCATGACATCAATTAAATTATCACCAGGCAACTGTTGTGTCAACATCATGTGCCTTATAAATAGATTACAATGGAATGCTCTGTGTGAAAATGGTGGGAATCAGCAGAGAGACTTAAAATACATCTTTTGAATGTTAGTAACATTTTTTGTGTGAAAAGTAATTACATGTACATACTTATAGAAATATATGTTGGCATCTTCACTTTGGCATGACAGTGTATCATTAAAGCTGCACAGTGATCTGGGCAAGTTTAATACTGTCTGACTGAATGAAAAATCACCAAAAAAATGTATTCTCTGACTCTTAACTTTTGGCAGGGCTGACCCATAAAGATGAAAAATGGCTTCACATGAATATGATGCTTAGATTACTGAAAAGTGTCACCGTAAATGTGAATACCACTAAGAAATCAAGGTGTCAAACTGCAATTTCTCAAGTTAGTATGCAGACCTTGTCTCATATATTTATCTAAGGAACAATATATTACAAGGGTTTTAAACCCACTGTCTTCACTCATATGCATAATATTTACATGATTTTGACCCATTTTTATATCAAGTTTGAGTTGGCACCTTTGTTAAAAAAAGAAGTCAGTTTTTTTTGCCACATGTTCTAGGCAACAAGAAGGCAAGATAGAAAAGTAATAATTGCTTCTTCAGAGTAAAAAATGCATACAGATTTCTTCTCAAGGTGCCAGTCTGAATCTACTCTGCCTAGGTTTGAGTAAGTAGTAAAATGTGACTGGGCACAGTGAGTTTTTACCCAGTTAGGATGAGAGGAAGAGTGGTTTCCTGAGCCTTGGAATATACCCAAAAAATATTTTGCAATAATTTTCTTCTCCCCAGATGCCAGATTTGCCTGAAATGTACAGCAAAGATCTGAGAAAACTGATACTGCAGTTTTTAGATAGGGAACCTGACAAGAGACCCTCTTCCAGTGACATAGCAAAAAACATCACCCTGCTCCAAGGAATGGTATGTATCAAACAATGTCTGACACATAATTGACAATGTGATAAATATACTGACATCTGTGAAGACAAACACTGCAGTGTGATCCAGTGAAAGTGATATCTTTTAATCTTTAGGCTCTTGATATCATCTTTTACAGTTTTATAGGTTCCTACAGTTATTTCAGTCATTCCATGCCAAGTCACCCAGAGATCCCCAGGTGACCATGCCTGATTTCCATGAAATTTTGTCCAGGTGTACATCTATGTAAATGATGGCTGCATGCAAAAGTTCTGTAAAAAATTTCAGTTACTTAGGGGTAACATAGTTTTTTTTCACTCGCAAATTCGTTGGTTTGCAACAGAGGGTTTTCAAATGCTATTAACTTATTTTATTATACAGATATCGGGCTGAAATTTACTATATTACATATTTGTGACCTGGGGAATCTCAATCTGAGCTCCCATTTTCAATATCTCCGATATTTGTAGAGATAAACACCCCTAAAGTTGGCCTGTTGTTCATTACAGATTTTTTTACTTCAGATTTTAAGGTACCTGGTCATCAATCACAAAACACCAAATATGATTTTATTTTAAAACTATATCTACAGGGGATTGTACCAAATTAATCTCATCTGAACCAAGTTCATTGTTAAGCTGTACCTGAAGCTCAAACTTGAGACAAATCACAAATGTGAAAATTGTGCCCTCATAACAGAGGTGGTTTGACCATGTGTGCAATTACCTAGCAGAAGGAATTTTTTGTATGATCAATATACATGTTTTAGTTGTATTGGTGCCAAATTTCAACTATGTCTCAGTGCTTTCACCGTTAAGTCATTTTGTGTTTGTACCCCCCTCTTCTGAGCTATCGCTGGTGCTGAAAATCAGCATATGTAGTACCATCAGAAGCAAGCAACTCTTGTAAATGTTTGCAAATTGTTAAGTTCTTTTTCATTTAATCACTGGCATGCATAATTAATATTAAATAGGATATACATTAATAAAATGGTTACAGAATATACAAAATATACACACAAAAGACTTGTAGCCACAAATGCATACAATTGTCTACGTCAGCACCATTTTATTGCCAAAGCTCAGTCCAGCTATATAAGCAAATTGAAGGAAGATCTTGCTCAGGATGAAGCCGTTATCATACTGGATTTTGCTGACAACTTCAGCTTCATCCTCCAAGATGCTGTGCAGGCCATCACTGGGACAACTCGCAAGTCACACTCCACCCATTTGTGGTATGTTACAAAATGGAGGGTGAGCTAAAATGCTGGAATGTTTGTATTATTTCAGATTACCTCAAGCATGACACTGTACATTCATTTGTTTCAACCCTGATACCCAATCTCAGGACCATGTTACCATCCATCAAGAAGATCATATATTTCAGTGATAGCCAATATAAAAACTTCAAGAACTTGACTAGTCTGTACCACCACAAAAATGAACACAGACTTGCAGCAGAATTGCATTTTTTTGCCACAAGCCATGGCAAGAGCCCCTGTGATGTCATCGGTGGTACAATGAAGCACCAAGTTGCTCGAGCCAGTTTCCAAGCCATGGTAGAAGATCACATTTTGACACCAACTCAGATGTTCAACTGGGCAGCTGAAAACAATCATGGAGTGAAATTTTATTATGTATCTGCCGATGATGTTGCAAGTATTGCAGTAAAGTTTCATTTGTCTGAGCGCTTCTCTGAAGTAAAGACTGTTGCAGGCACCCATTTTCATAATAATAATAATAATAACGACTTTATTTTATTAGAGAAGGTAACTCAATTAATCACTGCTTTATTCCAATCTCTAAAGTGGAATTGAAGATGAAGAGGATCTCTGCAGACAGTGATTTTACCAGGGTCACTTTAGGTGAGAAGCAGACAACAGTGATTCCCAGTGCACAGCCTGATTTCACACACCATGATAATTTGCAGCCCGGAAAGTATGTTGCATGTGTTTATGACAAGGAATGGTAAATTGGAAGTATTGTTGAGTGCTCTGATCTACACTGTGATCTGTTTATCAGCTTCATGAAGCTATCCTGTACAGGAAATCTCTCCTGGCCGCCTGTATCACGTTGAGATCAGTGCTGGGTGCCATCCCAAGATGTCATCTGTTTGATTAGTGCTCCTGAACTAAAGAGACATAGAGCTCGGTCATACAAACTCTCCACGCAGGAAGAGGCACCGATTAAAGAGAAATTGCCAGAAATTTTGGTAATTAATGTGTAACTGAGAGTGCTCATATAACTGAAGTATTTATGTTTGTATTTCTTGCCTACATCAGTAATTTAGTTCTTTTAGTAATTTTCAAATACCAACAAATTTTGCTGCTGAAGTTTGGTGTTTATTATTAATCTTTTAGTGTGGTAGCATGCTCAGAATAGGGGTACAAACACATACTATAGTATTGCTGTCAGGAGATGTCTCAGCCATCCAGCCAGTCAAGCGGCGTCAGTTTGGGTATCTTACTGATAGATCCATCCATCTAGCCATGCCTATGGCTTCATCTCTATACAACTACGGGAATCTTAGGGATAGATCTGTCCATCTCTCCAGGCCTACAGCTACACATACATTAATGTGATCGGGGAATGTATTTAAAGGAGAAAGCACATTTTTAAGTAAATTATGTTTCTCTGAGAATACTTACCTGATCCCATTACTTCAAAACTCTCCCAGCTACCCTGCCATGCAAGCATCCTCGTTGGTATATAGCTCAGCTTAAAAACTAGAGACAGCTGGTGGTTTCAAGGGGAGGTAAGGGGCAAAAATTATTGCCCTTTGTCTATATGAGATAGAAAGACAAATTTTTGTCATTTTAGTTAGGGCTGGATTTGGGGAGGTAGCAGGCTTATATCCCTAATATTAATGTGATCGGGTAAGTATTCTCAGAGAAACATAATTTTAAAATGTGCTTTCTTCTGGCAGCAGATAATAATAATAATACTATTTCACACAGTTCACAACAAGAACAACAACAACACTTATAGTAACAACAACAGACAGGTATATGTCTAATGATAAGAAGCAAAAGAAAAGACTCAAAAGAATGGATGTTTATAAATGATGACCGATTTTTTCTCCCTTTTTTGGTAAAAATACTAATTGTTTAAGGATTGATTTTGTATGAAGGTTTATAATGCATGAAATAAAATCACATGCATTTACTTTTCTTTAATCTATGAATAATAAATTTATTATTATTATTATTTTTTTTTATTTTTTTTTTAAAAGTTTTTATATTTACCACATTCAGAAATTTAGAGTAAATCTGGTAATAATATTAGATATAACAAAATGGAATTACTGGAAATAAAAAGATATTATACATGTTTCATTGAAGGTATTCAGAATATGAGTAAAAATGTATACTTTACACAAATTTAGTGATATATAATTACCAAACTCAGTTTCTTATGTGGTCAGGTGAGCCTATTTATATTGCATTTATTTCTTAGTAACACTTCTGCTGTTTAAATACATTTTTAATTTTATTTTTGTTTTACAAACTTAAATGCCCTATTAACAGATGGGGATGACAGAATTTGAAACACTATACAAGGGAACAGTATGAAAAAAATTCTGAGTGCATGAAATTCCAGCTTGTAATGTTTCTCGGCAAGTCATCACATATCCATCAGGTCAGGAAATTTGCAGAAAAAAGTCATGAGAAATCATGAGAGATCACCTCAGTTGATTTGTGTGAATGCTAGTGTCTTGATACCTCTTGATGAAATGTCGTGATCCCGAGTTCAGGATATAGCAGGATTATTTTAAAGACAGGAAACTGCATACTATTTCACCAGGATATCTCAGGATGTCACAAGATAGGACTGTGAGATTTTTGTTCACACAGTGGCCTAAAGCTATATTTCTGTAGGGGTATAGCACTTGAAAGACATAGAATTTGATAGTTCTGAAGTAGAGACATATAGATGGTTTATGAACACAAATCTATTTCTTTTTTTAAAGAAGCTAGTAATTTTAAGTGAACAAGAAAATGTAGCCAATTTTATAAAAATGAACAACTATTGTTTAAAACATACTTTTTAATTGTAGCATCTTTAAATTTTACATCAAAGTGAAAACAGCTTAACTACAGCATGTTGCAAATTTGTTTCTTCCAGATTGAAATGATAAAGTTCATGCCTATGTTTGTGAAGAGTTATTGCAGTATGTATTTTCAGCATTATAGCAGTACATTCTGGGACACTGAATTGTTGTGAAATTATCAAAGTCAGTTCAGCAAGACTGCAGCTTGCAAATTCAGCACGACAGTAATTCATCCTGGAAAGCAGAATTGTTGTGATATTTGTAAATCATTTTACCATGACTGCAGCATGCATATTCAGCATGATAGCAGTCCAGGCTGGAAATGAGAATAGATGAGTGTTTATGCTGGAAATGTACTGCAATATTGCAGTATAGATGCAGTATTTGATCAGTAAAAGTACAGTATATACTGCACTTTCAATGCATGCTGCAGTTCTGTAAGGGATGTACCATGATGAAAGTGACAGCCCACCAGTAGAAGTCTTTGTTATTTATCTATCTATATCCTAGAGCTAATATCCCAATCCAATATTGTTGTAATAATGTAATCATTGAGTAATTCCTGTGTAGTTAAATTTAATTTTTTTTTTTTTTCCTTCAAGTAATTTGCCATTTTCAAGTAAATCATTTAATTCATGCCTAAAAATGAAGTAATTTGGTTACTTATTAATAGGCTCCTGTCATTCATTTTATTGAATTAAGTTATATATTTAAAGTAGCCAAGGCATGTAAAAATGAGTAATTATCAAGTCAAAATTAGTTATCAGGCTGTAAAACTTTTAGTAAAATCAAGTAAACAAAATACCAAGTAATTTCTTTTACTGCTTCAAGTAGACAATCTTTTTCAAGTAAAACATGTAAGTAATTCATGCTTGCAAAATTAAGTAATTTGATTGCTTAGTAATAGCTTTAAGTAATTTATTTTACTGAATTAAGTAATATCTGTTGAAGTTAGTAATACCAAATAAAAATGAGTAATTAGTAAAAGCTAGTAATCAGGTAGTAGAACTTTTACTTAAATCAAGTAAAAAGAAATTAGTGTATGAAGCACCTAAATCCAGTGTGTGGGGCTTAAGGGGTTAAGCATGCGAATGGACACTGTAGCTGGAGGCTGAAACCAGGGTCTGTAGCATAGAAGAGGGAACAGACTAATTGTTCTCCTGTCTGGCCCAATCTTGGCCTCAAGGCAGCTTCTGAGTCAGCTCCTTTAACATCACTGAGTGAGGGAGCAACAGCAGATCTGACTTAGGCTGTGCCCTGGAGAGCCTGCTCAAACTGGATAGGATCCTAGCCTCTGATGATTCAGAGGGTTTGGGACATACATCTGGGGAAAGGAGGCACTAAGCCTCATTTACTGCCTTATCAAAAGTCCACACCTCTGCGCCTCCATTTGCATATCTAGTAGTGGATTGGAGTTGTTGGAAGATTGTCCTTGCATTCTATGGCATTCCAGTGGGTGTAAATATCGATGCATATACTAGCATGGCCTTCCGGCCTCTAAGTCCTGGCATATGGGGTATTACACTGAACTTGGTGACATGTTATGCCAGCCATCAATGCAGCATGTCACTCTGGCTGCTGTCCAGCCAGGCTGGCTGTACTTTTTGACTAGCGACAATAGGTCCATTGTATCAGTGACCGATGCCACATATTGGCTGATCAAAACATTATATGTGGAGTCATTCAGGGATCAGTTGAATTGGTCCATCACTGCCCATACTGTTCAGCTGTCTGCCAAGCCATCTGTCCCACCAGCCACAGAGCCACATGTCCAGTACACTTTTTGGCTGCCTTTACAGCTGTCCATACCAGGAAGACAAGCTTTCCACAAAGAGGGATGAATTTGCAATCAGTCTAGATCTAACCAATGCATATTTTCAGCTCACCTGTTGCCCCACTTTACTGAAGTCAGCAGCAACTGGAATCCAGAGAAGTCATTTCAGATGAACTTTTTAGAAGCATAGGTTATAGTAAACATATTTCCTTTCTGCAAGGATCACCTCTGTGGAAAGGTAGTACTCATCATGTAAGACAACTTGTGGTTGTGACCTGTCTTCTAAATTGGGGGGGGGGGGGGACAAAATCATCCAACATTTGCATTCTGGTTTGGGAAATTCTGCACTGGAACTGCCAGCTAAAGATCATGATCCAGATCAGACATATTTCTGTCAGTCTCATTGTCCTCGCTGACAGAGTCATGAAAGGACCAGACCCTTCACACTGAATCCATCAGTGTTTTAGTGGATTTGTGCACTTTGGGGGCATCCAGTGATATAGCTTTTTGAGATGAGCTGGAACCACAACTGCCCGCCTTCATCTCTCCAGTCCTGGATCCAGAAGCCTGGGCTGTGCATGCGCTATCAGTCACTTGGGAGGGGTTTGGGGGATAGTCTATCCTCCCACCGCCCTTCCACTGTTCTGGTATCAAGGAGAATACAGAAAATGTGGATCTGGAACTGCAAAGTGATTCTGATAGCCCCTCTCAGGTGGGACAAGGGTGGACGATCTGCTTGATCTAATGATTAACATCCCCAGGAAAATCCCACCAAGGCCCAACCTGCTCAAATAGCTAGTCACAGGTGTTACATACCTGCTTGGCCAGGCTTCTCCTTCATGCCTGGCTCTTGTCAGTAAAGCCTTGTGTAGAAAGGAATTTAAACCATCAACCATGGAGAGAATCTCAAGAGCTAGAAGGTCCAACACTTTAAAGGTCTATGAGGGAAATTGGTGGGTTTTCAGAGACTGGTGCAGGGTCAACATTTTCCCATTTGAGTGCCTTGATCCCGCAGTTGGCTAAATTTTTTCCCTTTCTTTTAGAGGAGAAAAAGTTTGACAATTACTATCACATGCTACCGCTCCATGATCTCAGACACTTTCAGGCATCATGGTAGAGGGGATATTGATCACATTAAGGATTTATCAGACCTGCTGGCTAATTTTGACTTGGATAGGCCCAAATCTCTCACCATGTTTCCATAATGGAATCTCTTATGGATTGGACATGGCTCAACTCTGATCAGATGGAGCCTTTAACCAGAATCTCACTGAAGCTTCTATCCTATAAAACATGTTTTCTGATTGCCATAGGTTCAGTTGCAGGGTGAGTGATTTGAATGCCCTTTCAATGGACCTGGACTATCTCCAGTTCAGATTGGATGGTTCCATGGTTCTAATGATGCAACCTGGCTTCAAAGCTAAAATAAGTTGCCATCAGCAGGCAACCAAAGGTTGGTCATTAACTCCCTGTTCTTGATTGATATGTTGAGAGAGGCAGCAATGCAAGACCCAGTCCATGCTCTCAGGCACTACTTGAAGTGTACAGAGAAGAGTTGTTGGGCCCGACATCTCTTTCTTCAAGTGAGGATATAACCCCTTGAGACCTAGCACTATGGCTGAAGTGGGTAATATGCTGGGCATACAGTGTGATCTCAAAAGATCGGATATGCCTCATGAAGATTTCAGCATATGAGATTATAGAAAACTCGGCAAGCCTCACATTTGAATGCAATTTTTTCAATTTGAGACATAATAGAAGCCATTGGCTGGCATGCACAGTCAGCTCTCTTGAGATTTTTATCTCCAAGATCTAGCATTGGAGAAATGACCACCAGACCCAGTTGGCATGAGACCCAATTGGCATCAGCACAGCCTCATCATGGGCGTGGGTTTAGTACTTTTGCTGGATCTTCTGATTTGGCTACCCATAAGTCTCTGGCCCTTTCATTCAGTAGAAAGATCAAAAGGGAGGGCCAGAGGAACTAAGGCTATAATTAGGGTATTCAATTTTCAAGACCTGATGGTCATCAGTTCAATCACCTGTTCTTGAGTATGGGTACAATATTTCTTTGTTTACATTTCAACTTGAATTTTTGTTTCTGTCGGCCTAAAAAACATTCTTTGTTTCTGGAAATTGTATGTACTATTTAAAATTATTACAAATTTTGAAAATATGGTGTTCAGAAAATTGGAGCGTCCTGATATTTAGATTAATTATTGTTGTTATTGGCAGCAATTGATTGTGAAAATACAAGTACATATAGTATTTACATATCTTCAGCAGTCATGAGAACAGTCAAACATCTCTATTTTCTCTCTATTAAATGAATTCATTAATTTGATATCTTGTGTTTTCATTGGGAATGAGGCTGATAATAAAAGTGATATTTTTGCAATATTGAGACTGTGCACATGCAATATTTAGCCCATTGATGTTTAACCCATCAGGCCATAAGGTCAAGTGACCTTATGGTATGGGCCCAGTGCATATCATCCAACATCTGCCTGTAAGTTGTTTGTCCATCAACAGTTGCTTTTTACCACATTTCTGATTTGTTTTTGCTCTAACTTGGAATATGGGGTTATATCATCAAGCTCTCAGATGAAATCGATAATGAGCGATATCCATGCATATTAATGAGGTGGTGTTGTATCTGATTGACTTAGCTTGTTGCAACTGTGGAAGACATATTTTTAATCCAATTTTGATCAGACTTGCAATATAGGCTTATATCATCAAGATCTCTGATGAATTAGAGAATTAGCAAAATACATGAATAGTAATCAGGTGATCTTGCTTCTGATTGGATGTGCTTGTTACAATGCTGGAGACCATATTTCTGATCCATTTTGGACCAAATTTGGACATGGGCTTATATCATTAAGATCTCAGACAAATTAAGTAATAAGCAAGATTCATGTATATTAATGAGGTAATCTTGCATCTGATTGGCTGAACTTGTTACCATTCTGGAAGCCATATATTTCTGATCCAAATTTGATAAAAAATGGAATATGAGCTTATATCCTCAAGATTTTGGATGAGTTCAATATTGAGTGAGAGTCGTGCATACTAATGAGGTGATTTTGCAAGTGGTTGTTTGAGCTTGTTTCCACACTGTATACTGGATTTATGATCCAATTTCGATCAAACTTAATATATAGGCTTAAATCATTTAGATCTCTAATGACTACAATTATGAGCAAGATCCATAGATATTAATGAGGTGAATTTGCATCTTATTAGCTGAACTTGTTAACACTTTAGCAACTCTATTTCTTATAATTTATTTATCTGACTTGGTAAATAAGCTTATATCATCAAAATATCCAGTGAGTTTGATTATGAGTTAGATGTATGCATATTAATGAGGTGAGCTTACATCAGATTGGCTGAGCTTCTCACCACTCAAGAGACTGTATTTCCGGCCAGATGTTAATCAAACATGGTAAATAGGATAATATCATTGAGATGTTGGATGTTTTGTCATGAGCGAGAGACTGATGCATATTAATGAGGTGACCTACACTGATTGGCTGAGCCAGTAAACTCTCTAGATCTAACTCTCTAGATCTGGAGACAACATTTCTCATAGAATTTCAATAAAACTTAGTAAAAAGGTTTATATCATCAAGAGACTATGCATATTAATTATGCATTTTTCTTTGGTAAGTATTTTGATCAGACTATAGTAAAATGGCATGGTACGGTATAAAGTTTAGGAGATAGTTTACATAGGTTGTGTTTTACAATGCTTCATAAGCTGCTTGGTGAAATGGTCAACTGTTATGTTATGTAGGCCAGGTTAACAATTTCACGTCCACTTGAATCTCTTGTTTGTATTTATGCTTTAATATTCCTTCTTTCTTTCTTTATGTTGTTCCTGCAAATCAATTTTACATTTTTTGTATTGTGGATAATTTGAAAGCTTGAAGCAGTATATCATTGATTGCACACAGTCTACTCTTTCTCTCTCTTTTTCTCTCTCATGCATATAACACATTTATTACCCCAAATACTTCTTGTATAGTAAATTATATGTTTATAAGACTTCTTTCCTGACAAGATACATTCAGCATATATGATATATATACTATATAGTTTCATATATATAATACAATTTGCTGGTTTTCCACCTGAAAAGTAACAGCAAGTATTGTAATAAATGTTAGAATTTTTAACAATTATGATTTTTTTAAATAAAAGAAGTTTGAATTTTAAGAGGTAAAGTAAAAGTATTTTTCCAATAGTTTTGTGCATTCAAATTATTGTGAGTTTTACCATAATGCATTACTTTTGTGCAATCATTTATGATTCCGATTCATGAAAATTCAGAAAACAGATGGAATACCAACAAAACAGATGTTTGTCTTTAATCTGTTTCAACATTTATTGTAAATATAAGTGTACACTCATTTTCATTATTGATTAAAAATATATATTGTTAATGAGGACAAATTAGTTTATGGTGCCAAA
Organism: Margaritifera margaritifera; assembly: GCA_029931535.1. NCBI lineage: Eukaryota > Metazoa > Mollusca > Bivalvia > Unionida > Margaritiferidae > Margaritifera > Margaritifera margaritifera. Next base: position 2,207,038 of record JAQPZY010001368.1, on the reverse strand, counting down.
AGAAACAAAACTGTTTTTCAATATTGAAGAGTAAGTAGCTGCATGTATCTACATAGAGCTGTATGAACCAAGTCTATAAGTGCCCATTCCTCAGGTCATGCATATTGAGAATTAAAAATGGCGAGATCTTTATTAAAATCAAGAGAAAAAGTTGATTGTAATACTTAGCATATATTACATGGTTTTGGGTTTTTTTCAGAGAAAAAGTAGAGATGATGTCAGCAAATTACCAGTGCCAGATGCAGAGAAAGGAAGTGAACAACAAACAAGAAAAGCATCTCAAGGACATGGAGCAAGAAAGTCCTCATTTCAAAATGCCATGATGGAAGCACATGAAAGGGAAGAGGCAATCAAGAGACAGTCAATTAACAATGCCCTAGACAAATTTAACTCGCTTCATATGATATATGGAACCTCCAAAACTGGTGTGAAAAAAGTGGAACAGATAGATGATGAAGAAGAGGAGGAAGATGTTGTTGATACTTTCATCATGCTTGAGGATAATGAGCAAAGAAGAGACAATACTATGCTACCGAATAAAAGTGTTCCCTTGCAAAAATCTATTCATACAAATAATGAAATTGCCGAGGTAAAACATGTAAGAAAAGCTTGGATGGCTGATTTAGATGGAAATGAACACACTTTGATTACAAAACAACCTAGAAAATCTGAAAGACTGAATGAAGATTCAGATGAAAAAAGAAAGGGTTTAGATGTAAAACAATCTAGAGGGACTGGAAAGTTGAATGAAAGTTTTGCACGGCCTAGGTCTGGTTTTGGTACAACTTACACAGTTTCTAAATTAGAGAAAGACTTTGCTGGCGTAGATTTGCAAAGCAGAAGTTCAGAACATATTCCTTCTGAAGAAAATTCAGATGCAACAGATTCAGATGTTGACAATGTAGATGAGCAAATGACAATGCTTTATGACAGGCAACTGAAGACATCTGATACTGCAATAGATTCAGATTTTGACAATGTAGATGAGCAAATCACAATGCTTTATGACAGGCAACTGAAGAAATCTGATACTGCAATAGATTCAGATTCAGATTTTGAAAATGAGGAGAAACAAAGGGTCTTTATGCCTAAGAGAGAAAGAATAGCATCCAAGCCATTGATGTCTAAAAGTGGGAGTGGAGATAGATTTGTTATATCCCCTGAGATTGAGGAAGAGGGAATTGAAGTACCTCAGTTTGGCGCACATGAGGTTATTCAACATGTTCGAGAAAATCTTTATGCTTTTGATCCACTTCCTCAGGTTTGTAACACTTCATATCAGCTGATTCATCACTCAAGACAAATATAGTTTCAGAAAACATTTGATTGCATTAGATGTTTACTACACTGTATCATCTGATCATTGTTACTTCCCTCATGCACCAAGTCATTTCCTTAAGTCTGCTATCTTACTTACTTTACAATAAGTGTCATATGATAACACAATTGTATGGACCTGATTGAAGTGATATTCACCAGTAGTCGGGTAAATACAATGAAACTGTGCTATAACACGATGGTTGGGGTCCACATAGTGCGATGATGCTGTTTCATGCTATATCCAACCAACTCAGTTAACTAAAGAAAATATTGCATGTGTATCTTCTTAGCTATGCAAGGCTGGGGAGGGGAGGGGAGCACAAAACTATATACATATTAAATGAGAAATGCATAAAACAGTTACAAGTTAATATTGTGGCAGAGAAACCATTCATTGGTACATACATATAAATGTATAAAAAAACTTGGCAACTTGAGTGCAAATAGTTAGGCTATGTGTGCTCACCAGCCGATCTAGTTTTTTCCATAATAGTAATTCCATTGAAAATGTGCTCAAAGAAGCATAACTTCTAGAATTTTTCTGCTAGATCCATCAGAATCCAAATACTTAATTTCTTGCTAATACACTCACACAAAGTTATGAAATGCTGTATTTTCTGAAACATTCATATTTGCTGAACATGTCCAAAGGGTCAGATTTCTGACCAACAATAAAATACATAAAGCAGACATTGGGAGTTTTTAAAAGAAACTTATATTTTGACTTGAAAAATACTTTAACTGAAATTCATACAGGAGATCAAAGGTATTGACCTCGAAATGTACTTGAAATGAGAATTCACTAAGTGTGTATAACTGCCTGAACCCATTTTGGGAGTAAACCATTCGATTTCATAGGTAAAGACTGAATTCCATAAAAATAGTTTAGTCATTCTCGAAAAGACTGTGAAAAAATAAACCTAGTATTCATTAAAAAAAATTTTTATAACTATGACTTTGCACTACTGCAAAGCAAAAGCAGGGAGTAGTATGTTTTATTATAATAGCAAATCCCTCCACCCCTGGAACTTAAATGGTTCTGTTCCAGTCAGTGTTAACATTATAATGACAAGTGCCTGTGTACATGTATATTTGAGTGATTTAAGTTGTTGTCTAACTAGAAAATAAAAAAGATTAAGAAGAAAGGGGGGTATATGTATGTGGCAATGACCAAAACTGCTCCTGATGATTCAGGTGATAAATTTGTTTGAATAGGTGTGTATGAGAGTTGATTGACCAGGCATTAGTGGTCTTTTGTTTTCTTTTAAATAGGTAGGTAAATTAATAGATTTACAAATTTGGATGAGAAACTTTTTTAGACCACCGCATTGTTTGGTTGTGTATGCCAGATGACTGAGCAAACATGTGTTGACTGTTGTTTGCACTGCATTGGGCAATGACTGTATACAGGATGCATTGAAGACAAATACAAAGAAGACTTAATGGTTCAGTAATAATTATAATTAACAATTATCAGCCTTTTAAGGAGATAACATCTTTTAAAAATAAGCAAGAACCAATGATATTTTTTTCTTCAGGAATACAACATATCTTGCGAAATTGTTAAAGCAAGTTCTTGTTTATTTTGGCACAAAAGCTTTGTAGTACTTAAAACCATTGGTGAAATTTGTGTAAAATTTTGGGAGTCATGCCATAACCATGCTATATTCGAATTCATGTTATAGCGGGGTTTCACTGTGCTGTGAATTCATTTATTTTTGTGGGTATCAATTTCAGTGGGTTTGCAAAATACAAACTTTTGGGTGGTACTTAAGTTCATTAATTTGGAAATGGTTCCTGTTGTTTTCACAAAAAGGTAATTGTTCATTGGGATTTTAAATTCATGGTATGCAGCAACCACAAAATCTATGAAAATTGATGTACCATGAAAAATAGCCAATTCACATTATTAATCAAATCCATAAAACTTAGTTCTAATTAGCTCCAAAAGTTATTGTTTTTCCTATATGACCGTAGGTAATTTCACAATTTATCTAAGTTTGTATTTAACACTTCAGTGTTTATATTGTTTGACATGTGTTTTGTAGAAGGTGCTTAAACAGTGCATCGGTACATGAAAATATTTTGAAATCATGTTGCAAATATGAAAAAGAATGATTGCTTTTTGTTATGATGCCCTCATTTGATCAAAACAGTTCAGGCTTGCCAAATTTGATGTCACAGGATATGACAGTCCCTATGTCTAGCTTTCCTGGTAATTTAAAAGAACTGTTGTGTAAGCAAACCTTGAATTTTATTAGCCCAATTTGTTATATAAAAGAAGAAAAAAATTAATTTGTCAAATTTTAAATTAATACTTTTTTTCTTCTTGACAGGCAGATAGCCCTTTAAAGTGCAACTTCTCATAACAGTCACCTCCTTTAAACAGTTATTTCTGAAACACAGCAAGTATTTGACTTTTAAACAGTCATTTTCCAACAAATATTTCACCTCCCTTAAACATACACCTCCCTTATGCAGCCAAAATTGGGATTCCAATAGGTGACTGATACAAGAGGTTGCACTGTATTTGCAATGTTGTAACCTATGTCAAAAAGAAACACTGTTTTAGGTTCATGAGTCCGAAAAGATATTCAGTGTTTCCAATACAAATATAAATTAGACATACAAGTAGATGATGAGCAGTTGTAAAAATGGGAACAAAGTGTCCAATTGAACGCAAGTTCCATATAGCAGGTATTTGTAGTGGTGAAGAAATTTTGGTTATTTAGCAGTTTCAGAATGAAATATTAGTAAAACAAATGATGTCTAAATTTTTAACCTTGCATATCATAACCTTCTTAGACTGTGATTGCTCAAATATAATATGAAATACCCCTCTTTGGACAAAATTACTGAATTTTAGGACCTCCAAAAATAGCTGCTGTTATGATATACAGAATATATGCTGTAAATTTATGTGCAGGAGCAGGAATCATCTGAGATAACGAAGAAAAAGAAGAAAGGTTACCTGAAGAAACAAGCAGGTAAAAACATTTAGATTGATAGTTTCACGACCTTCTCTATGACTTTGTAATTAGAACTCTAGATAATTTTGTAGTCTGTGGTATTTTTACCTCTAAAATTTGCATCTTTTGGTACTTTTCTACATTTGTTCTGTATTTTTGATGTAGTTACCAACTTTTATGCATAAAAGATAGCAACATCAGTATGTACTAAACTTATCTATGTTTTTTTTTCCTATTTTATTTTAGAAGGCAGGTAATCCCTTGAAGTTGGTGGTTGATTTTCATCCTTAAATATGATCTGTAATTATAGTAGATGATTGTAAAATAATTCAGAAGTAGCTGGAATAAAAAGATAATGTAGGAAATTTTGCCAGCTAAAACCCTGATTTAACATGTCTATTTATCTATTGTAGCTAGGTAACTCTGCAAATGAACTTGTTAAGTCACAATATATGAACATTTGTTCAAATTCAGTCAGGTGACATATTCCTTGATTTTGAAATGCAATATTGGGGCCAAATAATTAATGAAAATAAGCAAAAACTTCATTTATGAAGAGCTTTCTCTTCTCACCAGTATAGTATGTATCATTTGTATTTGTGCATCTTTGAAATTGTCTTTAATAGAAAGAGTGTTGTACCATGAATATTCATTAAATCACAATTGTGTTTGAATTTAAATGACAGTAAGAACATTTCAATGTTGTAGTCAAAAGATCCTGGTCTTGTTTTAAATCTATGGAAGAATGAAAAGGTTTAAGCATAATATCTTCTGTTCTTTTCTGCAAGACTGTGTAAAAACATACTTAAAGTCTGTACATGATATTTTTCAGTTTTAAGTAAACTGGTAAAAAAATTATTTGACTGTTGTCCAAAAACCAGAGATAAATATACTTATATTTGATACAGCTAATGAAGACATTTTTCTGAGCAAATTATGCATACATGTTTTATGAGTAAATGAAAGTTGTGCCAGTTGTGCAGTAATAGCAGTCTACAAATTTACAAAAGGTTGAGATCTGCAGAAATAAGCAAAATTTAGATTGCTGATAATATATGATTCTTTTTTTAAATAAAAAGTTAAAGGTTATAAATGCTATTATTTAGGCAAAATAATTTCAGTATGACAAAGAACTAAATATGCCACAATTTCAGAAGCTCATACAAGTGCTTACACCATTTTACTTGTGGCCAGAGTGGAAGCAGATGGTGTTTTGTGTAAAAGATTTAAATTAAGGCCTGAAATAGCTGAAGAGATATTATTACTAAAGTAAAACTTTGCTAAACTGGATTCTGTTCTGACGAAACTATTTGGCCATTTTATAAAGTGGCCATGGTATGGAGGTTTACTTACTATTATAGCAGCCTCATTGGAACAATAATATGTGTCCTGCAGTCTGCAAAGAAAGGTGGGCTACAGAGGGGCCAGTTTAGGGAAGGGTTACTATGTTTTTCTAACTCTTGTTTACCAGGTTGTTCTGTCTCAAGTTTCTTGTTCTCTCCACACAGGGAGGAAAAAAAGCGAAGATGCTGGTGAAGAAAGTGGAGAAATGAACAAGGTTAGTTGCCCATGTTACATTCCAGTTGTCTCTACATACATCATTTTGTTTCCCCACGATAAGGCTAATAAAAAAAGGTCTTGTACAAAGAACTGAATTCATTTTTTTTTAGTGAGTATCAATTATAAACCATAGTTTTCAAACAATTTACATTTTCCTTGGTACGTATTATTTGTGGATATGAGAAGACAGTTGCATTGTCTTCATAGATGGTTCATTGTTCATTGAGTCTTTGATTAATCTTACTTGATTGGAATAGCGTTTGATACAGATATTCAATCCGTATTTTGTATTACACACCCAACTTGGAAATATTTTGGTAATTTCACTGATGTCTGCCTTTTCATATTCTTAGTTGCCCCAAATCAGACTTTTATAAATTCCAGTTCGCTTTGAATTCCACTCACACTGTATAGCATCAAATATTTGAAAGGTGTAAAAGAGAGGGTCGGTGATAAGTACAAAACCACATTTATGTTTTGTTCTGAATCGGGAGAAAAAAAGTTGCTTGGTATGCCATATTAAACTCATTTTCTCTGCCGATTCGGAACAAAAATTGTATGTAGTATTGTGTATCAATAGTTTTTAGCATCCATGAAGATCCACCCAAAAATTGGTACCTCATGACAATGCATTCACAGCCTTGTAAATCAGAAAATTTTAGCTAACATGAATATCAAGAGGGCATGTTATCCACTAAAATATTATATATGATTATAGAGCAGGACGAATTTGAAATAGTAAGTATTATTTACCAATTGTTTGGCCACACATAGCAGAAATTTCATAGTTGTGAAATTTTCAAACCTTTTGTAGAGTGAATTGTAATAAAAGTATATATCTGGTCAAGAACTATGTATCTATCTGATCAAGAGCTATGTATCTATCTCATGAAGAGCTATGTATCTACGTTCTCTTATTCTTGATGAAAAACTATCGCATCAGGAGCTATGTATCTGTGCTCTCTTCCTTTTAGGGAATAAGTATCTGGTCAAGAGCTATGTATATCAGATCAAGAGCGATGTATCTATCAGATCAAGAGCTATGTGATCAAGAGCGATGTATCTATCTGATCAAGAGCTATGTATATCTGATCAAGTGTTATGTATCTATCTGATCAAGAGCTATGTATCTATCTGATCAAGAGCTATCTATCTATCTGATCAGGACATATGTATCTATCTGATCAAGAGCTATGTAATTATCTGATCAAGAGCTATGTATCTGTCTGATCAAGAGCTATGTATCTATCTGATCAGGACATATGTATCTATCTGATCAAGAGCTATGTAATTATCTGATCAAGAGCTATGTAATTATCTGATAAAGAGCTATGTAATTATCTGATCAAGAGCTACGTATCTGTCTGATCAAGAGCTACGTATCTGTCTGATCAAGAGCTATGTAATTATCTGATCAGGAGCTATGTAATTATCTGATAAAGAGCTATGTAATTATCTGATCAAGAGCTACGTATCTGTCTGATCAAGAGCTACGTATCTATCTGATCAAGAGCTATGTAATTATCTGATCAAGAGCTATGTAATTATCTGATCAAGAGCGATGTATCTATCAGATCAAGAGCTATGTGATCAAGAGCGATGTATCTATCTGATCAAGAGCTATGTATATCTGATCAAGAGCTATGTATCTATCTGATCAAGAGCTATGTATCTATCTGATCAAGAGCTATGTATCTATCTGATCAAGAGCTATGTATCTATCTGATCAGGAGATATCTATCTATCTGATCAGGACATATGTATCTATCTGATCAAGAGCTGTGTAATTATCTGATCAAGAGCTATGTATCTATCTGATCAGGAGATATCTATCTATCTGATCAGGACATATGTATCTATCTGATCAAGAGCTATGTAATTATCTGATAAAGAGCTATGTAATTATCTGATCAAGAGCTATGTATCTGTCTGATCAAGAGCTATGTATCTATCTGATCAAGAGCTATGTAATTATCTGATCAAGAGCTATGTATATCTGATCAAGAGCTATGTATCTATCTGATCAAGAGCTATGTAATTATCTGATCAAGAGTTATGTATCTATCTGATCAAGAGCTATGTATCTATCTGATCAAGAGATATGTATCTATCTGATCAAGAGCTATGTAATTATCTGATCAAGAGTTATGTATCTATCTGATCAAGAGCTATGTATCTATCTGATCAAGAGCCATGTAATTATCTGATCAAGAGCTATGTAATTATCTGATCAAGAGCTATGTATCTATCTGGTCAAGAGCTATGTAATTTTCTGATCAAGAGCAATGTATCTATCTGATCAAGAGCTATGTATGTATCTGATCAAGAGCGATGTATCTATCTGATCAGGAGATATGTATCTATCTGATCAAGAGCTTTGTATCTACCTGATCAAGCGCTATGTATCTATCTGATCAAGAGCTATGTATGTATCTGATCAAGAGCGATGTATCTATCTGATCAAGAGATTTGTATCTATGCTCTCTTCCTCATGATGAATAACTATCAGATCAAGAGCTTTGTATCTACTTGATCAAGCGCTATGTATCTAATCGATCAAGAGCTATGTATCTATCTGATCAAGAGCATTGTATCTACCTGATCAAGTGTTATGTATCTATCTGATCAAGAGCTATGTATCTATCTGATCAAGAGCTATGTATCTATCTGATCAAGAGATATGTATCTATCTGATCAAGAGCTATGTAATTATCTGATCAAGAGCTTTGTAATTATCTGATCAAGAGCTATGTGTCTATCTGATCAAGAGCTATGTAATTATCTGATCAAGAGCTATGTAATTATCTGATCAAGAGCTATGTATCTATCTGATGAAGAGTTATGTGTCTATCTAATCAAGAACTCTCTTCTTTTTTATGAATGTATTGTGTGAAACCTGTCTTGGCAGACATGATCACATAAAGGTCAACAGCTTATGAAGAACATCATTTATCAGCATGTTGTCTTAATTTCACTATTGTTATAATCCTCTACATAAAGGAATTCAGTTTTAAATGAACATTATATTGTCACTTGAGTGTTTTCAATGGACATTATATTGTCACTTGAGTGTTTTTAGTGGACATTATATTGTCACTTGAGTGTTTTTAGTGGACATTCTATTGTCACTTGAATGTTTTTGATTGACATTATATTGTCATTTGAATGTTTTCAGTGAACATTATATTGTCACTTGAGTGTTTTCAATGGACATTATATTGTCACTTGAGTGTTTTCAATGGACATTATATTGTCACTTGAATGTTTTCGTTGAACATTATATTGTCACTTGAATGTTTTCGGTGAACATTATATTGTCACTTGAGTGTTTTCAGTGGACATTATATTGTCACTTGAATGTTTTTGATTGACATTATATTGTCACTTGAGTGTTTTCAATGGACATTATATTGTCACTTGAGTGTTTTCAATGGACATTATATTTTCACTTGAGTGTTTTCAATGGACATTATATTGTCACTTGAATGTTTTCGGTGAACATTATATTGTCACTTGAGTGTTTTCAGTGGACATTATATTGTCACTTGAATGTTTTTGATTGACATTATATTGTCACTTGAATGTTTTCGGTGAACATTATATTGTCACTTGAATGTTTTCAGTGGACATTATATTGTCACTTGAGTGTTTTCAGTGGACATTATATTGTTGCTTGAGTGTTTTCAGTGGACATTATATTGTCACTTGAATGTTTTCGGTGAACATTATATTGTCACTTGAGTGTTTTCAGTGGACATTATATTGTCGCTTAAGTGTTTTCAGTGGGCATTATACTGTCACTTGAGTGTTTTCAATGGACATTATATTATTGCTTAAGTGTTCTTTATTGACAGGATTCAGTGTTAAAGTTTTTTTTTCAGTCTTTGTAGTGTGAGCATTGGCATCAGTATAAATCATAATTCAATTATTTGGATGAAAAGTATACACTTTGGGCCAAAAGATTCTAGTTTTCCTAGGATTTAATCATTCCTTTTAATTTCCATGTAAAACTGTCAGTTTTATTCTATAAATCAGCATTCAGGCAGGAATTTTCAACCATCCCCCTCCCCCATCTATAAAAGGGGTGAATTTTTTAATGTTAAAGGGATTAACGGAGAATAAAGGTAGGGCTTGCAGGGTGCAAAGAGTTGGTCCCCACCAACTCATTTATTTCTCTATTCTGCATTTGACATAAAACAAGACTTGGGTGTCATTTATTGGCTAAAAGGAACTTTCATACCCAGTTCCTCCACGCCTTATGGCATAGTGTCCATTCTCTTTTACCAAATATAGTTTGTATTACTAATAATAGTAACAACTGTTATGGTCTTACACAAATTTGTATGAAAATATAGATTTACTGGCATTTCAGGTCAGTTTTACATGTAAAGGGAGGAAACTCAGATGTAGGTAAATGATTAGACTTGATAGTAGTTACATGTATCTCCTTTTGATATTGTTCCACTGATGGTAGTGCTTGAAACAGTAGTACAAAATACTTTTAAAATGAAATAACCACAATAATTTCTCAAATAATATTTCAAATGTTAATATCAATTCTCAAGTGACATAAAAAAAAAAAAGAAAATGTAGAAAAATATAAAGATTGTTTAGAGAAGTATGTTCATGATAGTAAAAAGGACCATGAATATATCTACAGTTATGTTCTTGTTTCCGATTGTATGTAAATTAAGTATAAATTCAGTCCTCCTAGCCATCAGTATTCCCAGTACTTTGATTGAGTAGTAGCATCAACATTAAGATCTTGTGTTAATTAAAGTTTCGTGTTAAAGTTTTTCCAAGTCTTATACATTGGTTGTCTGTTGTCCATCACAGTAAAGCATCTCAGTATAACAAGGTCCCTTTTAAAAGCCAGGTACAGCTGTATAGTTATCAATCCCGTGACATTATGTAATTGTAATACTGTGTATAATGTACCCAGTATAAGGTGAAGCATGGTACACATTTCATGGTTCCCATCAAAAGTTTTATATTTAAAGGTTCACTGAATATCACAACATATTTTGCAGGCAAGTTTGGGGAGGTACTTAGCTCTTATTTTCTTAGCATGATATATCCAATCATGTGTTAAAAGTACCATTAAAACCAGCAACAAAAAATCACAGGTAAGGTATAGATTTTTGGATATGCTTTCAAGTTACCCATGAAACATTATAAATATATACATAGTTAAATGAAAAAGAAATTATACAAAATACATATTTTTTCAACTATAGGCTGTTACTGGTGATGTGTCAGTCAAAAAAGGGAGAGCAGTGACATTGTTCACAAGAGCACAGCATGTTCGCTATGTGAAAGATGGGGAAAGTCTTGGGATGGAGAGGTAGGCCTTTCATTAATTGATTTAGTCTGTTATTTATTGGAAAAACAAAGACATAACATTTCAAGGGACACCTTTCCTAGACATGGATAGCTGATTGTGCATCAATCCACTAACAAAGAAGTTCAGGGGACTCTATTTTAAATATAAAAAAATTTTGATGGGCATTTTGACAATAGATTACTTTGTAATTGATTGTAATTTGCGATTTTTTTGTTCTGTATATTTTATTTTCTATTTTTTAATGACATCATTTTCATATCATAGTATCCTCTATGCATGTCTGTCTGTCCACCATCAATTTTTAGTAAAGTTTTTATTTTATGACCTCCATAAGGTGGAGTATGCAGTGTGATGGCCATTATAACCCCCTGCAAGGTGGAGCATATAATGTTATGGTCATTTCTGTATATCCCATTCATCTATCTGTTCATCAATCTGTCCTTTAACAATTTGGTTTCCTTGCAATCTGCTTCATATAGTTTCCCAAGATGTTGCTTGTAGTTTGCACTATAAGAGACAAAGAAACTAATTAATTTGGGCATACAAAAAAAACAACTCAAGGTCACTCTGATGCCCTTTAATAAAGTAATTTCCTTGCAATAACATGAGGGGGCCCCATGTGGACGAGTGGTCTAAGATGCTCGCCTTTACAGATCACTGACATCTCACCTCTGTCTGCATGGGTTCGAGTCTCGGGCTTGGCCAGCATGGGTATGTGAGAAAGCTTGCCAGTAGCTTCTCGTGAGTCGGTGGTTCTTCCCGGGGTTTTCTCTGGTTCTTCCTCCACCAAATATACTGGCCGCCATGTATAGCCTATCACATCCTGAAAAATGTCATTAAACCCATAACAACCAACCAACCAATAACATGAGTTCTGCTTCATATACCTTCACTAAACTTCACAGGTGGGTTGTGCTATAGAAGGCAATGAATCCTATAGGTTTTGGGGTCAAATGGTCAAAAGTTAGGGCCATTCTCACCAACCATAGCAAAAAGGTTTTCTCACAATATTGTGAGTTCTTCTTGATGTGCTGCCACTAAACTTTGTTGGTGGGTTGCTCTATAGAAGAAAAAAAACAAAAAACAAAACAACAACATTGATTTGCCAATTAAAAGATAAAAGGTGAAGGTGAATGTGACAGACAACAGCAAAATGGCTTCTTTGCAGTAATTTGAGTTTGGCTTGACATCTGTTCACCAAACTTTGCCGATGGATTGCCCTGTAAGATCCAAAGAAACTTTTTTATTTTGATATCCAAAGGTCAGCAGTCAAGGTCACCATCATCTGAGAAAGTAAAATGGTTCCAGGCAATAACTTGAATTCTCTTCAGGACTCACATTACTAATTAAGCTCCCTTAGTAGAAACCTATGGAGACATCATGATATTAAAAATTCAATAACTTCAAATTTCTAAATGCTCATGATCAAACCTATATCTCATTATAAATCCATCCTTAATGCAAGCTGTGGAGAAAACCATATGTCTCGCAGCATTTTATTGATCTACATGTGTCTGAAACATGTGTTTTCAATTTGACACCTAAAGAATCGGGAGCTAATTTCAGTAATGAGTATTCCAAAGTCCAGCCTGTAAAGGGTCTGAAATTTCATTAGTAGAACAGTGTCTCTATTTGTTTTGTCATTTATAAAAAGGATAAGCTCTCAAAAGATTAATTTACTACAATGTTACTTTTCATTATCATGGCCCTTCAAAGCCATATATAATCTATTTTATGTTCACCCATTTCTAGGCTGGTTCCCATTTGTCCATATCATTAGTACTGAGTCCTTCAATGCACCTTCATAACAAATTATGGATATTTTGTCTTTGAATATTTTATAAAGGTCAAAGGTCAGGGTCACTGTGATTTAATAAAAGGAAAGAAGGTCATGCTTACAAGATAACTTGAATTCTATGAAATATACATTCAACAAATTTCAAAAGTTGGTTGCCCTTGATGAGACAAAGAAGCCTTAAGATTTTAGGAATAAATGGTCATGGTCAAGATCACTCTGACCCTAGAAAAGACAGGAGGTGTGTGTATTATATACCTTTATATTACTCTTGTTGTCATATTTGGACAATTTCTTCAGTTGGCATCAGTGGATCATTATACATTAGCAACAACTGCATCTGAACTTTTAAGATAAGATAAGAATAAGAATTCTTTATTTCCGACTGCATGGTCCATACATCTAAATTAAAATATACAATAAAATAAAATATAGAAGTATTTTAAGACATAGAAGTTCGTAGGTGTCTTATGTGCAAATATACAGACCCATCTACAACTACAGAATATGTCTGTCATTGTTAGGAATAAAATCATGTAAGACATTTAAATAGTAATTTGTTCCATCTATCTATAATCTGAAAACTTAAATGAATATCATAGTTCCACAACGATTTTAAGATACAGTTTTTACTATTTGATATTCGTGTCATCATTGAAAATACATACTTTCTCATTAATTCTTCAAAACTAAATACATTATAGTTTACAAACATGGTGGAGGCACTATTCCATCTTCGAAGGCTTAGTAGTAAACGAAGACTATTATTATAGCCAATAACTAGTTTTCTTTTCATACATTCACTAAAGTTTGTCCACAGAGGAGCACAGTGCATTGTGCAACAATAAGATTTGAATAATCTATTCTTGATATTCACAGAACAATTTCTAAATTTACGTAAAAGCATGTTTGTTCTAGTACACAGAAATCTGTAATGTCTCATCATATCTTCATCATCTGACCGGTTGGATTTTAGCATATGACCCAAATACGTATAATTGTCAACATATGCAAGAGCATGGCCGTTAAGAATTACAGAGGGAGGAGATGGTAATTTGAAAGAAGTTGACTGAAAAAACATGCAGACTGATTTTTGTGTATTATATATGATATCATTCTCAAATGTGTAATTTTCACATATCTTTAATAATTTCCTTAAACCTGCAATAAAAGGACTTATCAATGAGATATCATCAGCAAAACTAAAATTGTTAAGAAATGACGCATTTAGTGTCAAATGTATCCCCATGTGACACTGTCCCAGCTTACGATTTAAATCGTCTATGTATATATTAAATAACAAAGGCAAAAGAACACCTCCCTGCCTCACCCCATTGGTTACATGAAAGGAATTGGATACTGCACTTCCCCAATGCACATAGTTAAATTGTTTGCCATACCAGTTAACTAGGGTATGAACAATGTAAATGGGTATTTGATTGTCGAGCAACTTTTTAAACAGCGTCCAATGATTAATCCTATCAAATGCCTTACTAACGTCTAAAAAACATGCAAACACAGGGCTACCGTGTTCTAAGTAGTAGTTGACAGTTTCCTTAAATGCATAGAGGCATAAGTCTGTTGAATGTTGTTTTTTAAAACCAAACTGATTATCAGAAATTGTTACTTCACATCGTTGTAGTACAATACATTCAGAAAATTTTGAAATAATTGTCGTGAGAGCTATAGGTCTATAATTATTTTTTTTACATATAAGAAATCTGATCCTGGACATTTACCCCCCTTTTGTTTAGCTATGGCACGTTGGATCTCCGACAGTGAGATCAGTTCAATAAGATTAAACAGATTCACGAGCCTCTATGAAGCATCTTTGGGGATGATGGATTTAAGGTGATTTGTGGTTATATGCTGAAAGTTCTATGAAGTGGCAATATCTTCTGTTTCCAAAAATGAGATGAAACCTCCATACCGACTGGGTAGACAAAAGTGTCAAAAATCAGTCGTTTTTTTTTTTTTTTTTTTTTTTGGGTAGTGTGGTAATACGGCCACAATGATATTGTTTCAGTCAAGACAATAAATTTACATTTTTGGTCTGTTCAGGCCTCAACATTCATTTCTGAGATAATTTACCCAATCGGGCAAGTTCTCACACAACCTGCTTGTCCTGACCTATTCATTACTTGCCCAGACCGATTTTGGATCAAAATTAAAAGAAAGGAAATAGCATCAAAATATACTGATGCATGATTGAATTAGTAATGTTAATTTTAATTGAAATACAACATGAATAAAATACAGGAAGATCATTCTGTCAGCAAAAATGCATCTAAATGAAAATAAACATAGAAGAATAAATTACATTGTAATTGATTACAATTATTGTTTAAGTAACAAAGATAGACTTGTTCCAATAAGACAGCTAGAGTCACAGCTGCAAATACTCTCTGCAGATGCAGATTTTCTACACAGGACGCAAAACATGAACCCCTTATTCCTCATCAAAACCAAGCTACATATGCACCACATTACATTTTGGCAGAACTTGTTAATGCTGGTCCCTTTCAGATTTGCCTAAAGTTTGTTACCTGCCAACATTTTACTTTTTTCCTGACCCACAATCTTTCTTCTCATTTGACAATGAATACCCATACAAAAACAACATGATTTGTCATTTCACTGACATGTTCATCTGACAAATGTAACATGATTTGACATTTCACTGACATGTTCAGCTAACACATGTAAACAGTTGTGTATTGGTAGTATATGCAATACAGTAAGGTTACTGAATGTTTCAGATACAGAATAATGAAACTATTTGGACACAAAATTGGGAAAATCTTATAGTTTTGAATACAAATCTTAAATGAAGTCTTAAGTTGAATTATTTTCACAGAATTCACACTTGACAGTGTTAGATCACTCATGGGCTGCGTGCTTTACATGTTTCAATGTGCCTATCCCGGCTTAACTTCCAAGTATGAGGGCACTTCTCATGAAGTATTAAATGTACCTCCTGTTAATCATCACAAATTTTTTAATACATTATTTACCAAAGAATTTTGCCAAAAACCATGTTTTGAAAAGTTTTGAAATCTCCACCGAAATAAGATAGCAGCAAACTGTTGTATGTAACACTCACCATTCTTTTCAGTTCATTTATCAAGGAAGATCCTGGCTTTATTCCTTTTGAGAAGAGGAAAACTTCAAGAGATCTCAAGGATTTAGTAGGTTAGCACATAAACCAAATACTGAGTTCATATGTATGTGATTGTAGTGTATGGGTGATTCCTGTAGTTGTATTATTTTTTAATTTATGATTTTCACGCGCCTAAGCCAGATAGTGAAGGTTGCATACAAGTAAAACCTATGTCCATATATTGTATACATCCATACATCATGAGTTTCATTTCCACTCATTAATTTTTAAAGGATGTGATGGATTGAAATCAGATTCAACTGAATTTTGTTCCTGCTTTAACTCTAAAATCAGTAATATTCATGGTAATCAGGCTTCAGCATTTTAATAAAGATGAAATAGCCAGTCTTTGAAACAGTATTATTAAATTTTCATTTCAGTTAGCATTGAATTGGAGTAATAATGACAAAATGTGGACATTTATTGCAAAAAATCTTTCCTTGTTTAACTTTCATAGTCAAAAGTGTTGCATTTTTGGTTTTGTTGCAATGTTGATGACTTCTCTTTTGCAGTACTTGTTCAATCAGAAGACAATGAAACATTGACTATGGAACAACTGGTTAGGGTTCAACAGTAAGTGCATTAGAGGATAAGACCATAGCAATAACAATATATCATGATTTTTATGAAATTATTTATGTATGCAAGATTGTGTCTTTTCTGTCATGTTTATGGATCTGTTTTTGTGAAATTTTAACAGAATGAAAGGCTACAACAGTTTGGTTACAAATATTTATTATTATCACGTTTTCTTCTTGAATTAAAAATGGAAATGAAAATCATTAGAATGGATGGACCAGATAATGATTGTCAGGTAAAACATGGTCTTTCACTTGATCAGTGTTTGAGAACTCCTCTTTGGGACAAGAAAACTTCCATATGGATTTGTACACATTCACATGTATATACACACAACTAGCTTGGAGGTTTGCAGGCACAGGAACATGATAGAGGGCTACCAGTAGTATGCAAAATTACACCTTAATGATATTTATGTTATGAAATAAAGAAGAAAAAAACGCAATTATTGGTGATGATGATAATGACTTTGATGGCAAAAGTGATGATAATGATAGTAGAGATGATGATGTTAGTAACAGGATAAAGCAACAACATGAACACCACAGCCACCACCACTGCCCAAGTTGAAGGTTATATTCTTTTTTTACATAAGGGATCTGGCGGAAGGTATTGGCCAGGACAACCTACAAAAGGCCCTGGACATTCTTTCCATTACTTCTGATGAACAGGATGTAAGGGTGAGATACTATTAATGTCAAATGAACATGAATATATCACAGTATTATACCTCATACATTTAAGTTCCTTCTTTATCCCTTGTAACGTGACCATTCCATAAAATGTGATAAGGACTGCCTGGTCTGTTTCTGTATATAAATCATGCACTGCATGCAAGGTGTTATACATTTCTAAATTACTTCCCCACACAAAAGGATCGATACTCATATCATATAATATAATAAATATTGCAAGATGCTGAGGATCTTATAGCAGTTTATGGACTGGTAAGTCACCCCAAAAAAGGTATATGGACTTCCTCAGCTTTGCTTCAGTCCATATACTTTTTTTTGGGGTGACTGACCAGTCCATAAGGTGCCACAAGGTTCTGAGCACCATGCAGTATTTTACAATTTAAATTGAGCAATCAAAAGCATAAAAGTCACTGTGTATGAAAATATGAAATTTTTATTTTCTAATTATTATAATAGACCTTACTAATTATTTGCTATATTTATGAATTTAAAAACCTTTTTATTCTATTCAACTCTTTTAGTGTCTTTATTTACTATTAAAATCATTACATCTTGTTTTTACATCATCATCTAGTTTATGATGTCAAAAGTCTGATATGACTTTATGCTTGGGATGGTTCAATTTATCTTTGTATGTTTTCACCGCACACCTTATGTTTAATCCCCAATTTTGATGATCATAAACACAATGCAAAAATAATTTTATCCAGTATTATTTTACTAGTACCTAGAGAACAAAAAAGATGTATATACTATTAATGACCATCATTCTGTTTTTATTCCCTAAGTCCATGTAATTTTGCATTTGCTTCCACCCCCACTCTCTTATGAGCTTTAGTGGTTCAGTGGTTTGGGTGCTGGACTAGTGACCAGAAGAGTGTGGGTGCCAGTCCTACCATAGGATCAGCCGAGGTTGGCTAGCATGGCATGTCTTTTGTCAAGGCACTTTACTCCAATTTCCTCAGCACTGTATAAACTACCTGTGTTGCTGTGCCATAAAACAGCAAACCAAAACAAACCAAACACCATCATCTCTTGAGAGACAACTCTAAAAGGTGGCCACATCTAAATCAGAGACAACCTTGCCCTGCTCCAGTCTAGTGCATTATTACCAGTTTGCCTCTGCCCAACATGCACAGCAAAAAGGCCACCAATCTTTTAAGGCTAAGTACAGGAGGAGTGGTCTTATAAGAGGTGGACCAATATATATGAAGCACTCAGATGTGCAGTTGTGAACACATTGAGATGAAACCAGAGCAAAACTGATGACTATACATGACCAGCCATTGTTACTTACATACAAAGGCACCTGTCATTAACCCTGAAGCTTCAGTTTTGCAAACTGATAACTTATCCATCTCAATATGAATAACTCATCCATCATGTTTATAGCTTGATTATTAATATTCCATCTAAAGTGTATGTTTTCTCAAAATGTTCTGTTTTCTTTAGCCTGAAATCTAGCATTACAGTTATACACACAAGTACATGACTGATCAAATCCCATAGGATGACGTCTTGGACAAATGAAATTTTTGTTCGGTCAAGAAATCTATGATGCATATCCGGGACAAGTCAGTTGTTTTTCAGTGTAAAAATGTTGATACCTGCAGATTCTGACTGTTTCACAGCTAGAATGTGGTATAATTTTGTTCAATGTATCTGATAATTTAATTGCTTTCACAGCTAAATTACTTAAGTTCATGTATTTTCAATAGAAGTTATCTGTGGGTCTATGTACTGCCAGCAGCATTCAATAGAACACCTGCCATCATATTTACAGGATTTAAGAGCTTCTAACCACTGTGTCACACACTGATTGCTGACAAGATGTTGACAGGATCTAAGAGCTCCTAACCACTGTGTCACACACTGATTGATGACAACATGTTGACAGGATCTAAGAGCTCCTAACCACTGTGTCACACACTGATTACTGACAACATGTTTACAGGATCTAAGAGCTCCTAACCACTGTGTCACACACTGATTGCTGACAACTTGTTGACAGGATCTAAGAGCTCCTAACCACTGTGTCACACACTGATTGCTGACAACATGTTTACAGGATCTAAGAGCTCCTAACCACTGTGTCACACACTGATTGCTGACAGTCTGTTGTGTATATCTTGGCTATACATGATAGTAAAGATCCAAGAGCACACTTGACTCTACAGAGATGCTGGATTTGCAACTGATGGTTTCATACCTTATATAACTAAGTCTGACAAGAAGAAGACCCCAGCTCAAGACTGTGCTAATATTTCTTTATTGTTTTACTTGATAATACTACATTAGAAACCTGAAAATCTATAGAGACTAAAAAAAGATGCTATATGTCAGATAAGTGGACCTTAGTGGGTAATGCTTAACTTGTGTAATATTTTAAGATATATATGTTAACATCGTAGAAGGCCTTGATTAGTTAGGAATTATTAGAATACATTTTTGGTCATAGATCAACAGATGCGTTCATTATACAACTTTTTAAAAACTTTTTAACTTTTTATCTCCTTTACCAGTAATATGTATTCAGTCTACATACTGTTAACAGTAATATGTATTCAGTCTACATACTGTTAACAGTAATATGTATTCAGTCTACATACTGTTAACAGTAATATGTATTCAGTCTACATACTGTTACCAGTAATATGTAGTCAGTCTACATACTGCTACCAGTAATATGTATTCAGTTTACATACTGTTAACAGTAATATGTATTCAGTCTACATACTGTTAACAGTAATATGTATTCAGTTTACATACTGTTACCAGTAATATGTATTCAGTTTACATACTGTTACCAGTAATATGTATTCAGTCTACATACTGTTACCAGTAATATGTAGTCAGTCTACATACTGTTACCAGTAATATGTATTCAGTTTACATACTGTTAACAGTAATATGTATTCAGTCTACATACTGTTAACAGTAATATGTATTCAGTTTACATACTGTTACCAGTAATATGTATTCAGTTTACATACTGTTACCAGTAATATGTATTCAGTTTACATACTGTTACCAGTAATATGTATTCAGTTTACATACTGTTACCAGTAATATGTATTCAGTCTACATACTGTTAACAGTAATATATATTCAGTTTACATACTGTTACCAGTAATATGTATTCAGTTTACATACTGTTAACAGTAATATGTATTCAGTTTACATACTGTTAACAGTAATATGTATTCAGTTTACATACTGTTACCAGTAATATGTATTCAGTCTACATACTGTTAACAGTAATATGTATTCAGCTTACATACTGTTACCAGTAATATGTATTCAGTCTACATACTGTTAACAGTAATATGTATTCAGTCTACATACTGTTAACAGTAATATGTATTCAGTCTACATACTGTTAACAGTAATATGTATTCAGTCTACATACTGCTACCAGTAATATGTATTCAGTTTACATACTGCTACCAGTAATATGTATTCAGTTTACATACTGTTACCAGTAATATGTATTCAGTTTACATACTGCTACCAGTAATATGTATTCAGTTTACATACTGCTACCAGTAATATGTATTCAGTTTACATACTGCTACCAGTAATATGTATTCAGTTAACATACTGTTACCAGTAATATTTATTCAGTTTACATACTGCTACCAGTAATATGTATTCAGTTTATATACTGTTACCAGTAATATGTATTCAGTTTACATACTGTTAATAGTAATATGTAGTTAGTTTACATACTGTTACCATTAATATGTAGTTAGTTCACATAATGTTATCACTAATTTGTAGTTAGTTTACATACTGTTACCAGTAATATGTATTCAGTTTACATACTGCTAGTAAAAGATTATATTTATACATACTGTATAATCACATTTTTGTTATATTGAAAATGTGATAAACATCATGTACTAATCTTGATTTATTATGTATCTTAAAAATTTGGCTTCTTAATGTTACTACTACTACTATAGATACAGAACAAAGTTGGAATATTTCTGTAAATTAAAAAAATTTTATCTGTAAAATTAAAGTGTCTGAATATTAAATGAAATCAAAGTAACTCACAGAAGCAACTGTCTATGTTCTCTCTGTTACTGAAATCCAAGAACAAGTGATAAACTCTGTAGGACAAGTGATTTTTCAAATGTCACAATCTAAGACAAGTGAGAAATTCTAGAGGACAAGTGATTTTTCAAATGCCATAATCTAAAACAAGTGGATCCCCACCACACACAAATTAACTAAGCTGTGTGCTAAATGAAGATATTTCTCAACAGACAGTTACTTTTATTCTGTTGGATTTTAAACTGCACAAGATAGTTTTAAAAAGTCATTAAGAAAAGATATTCCTAGAAGTCATCTTAGAAATGTAAAATTGATGTGCCATTTTTGAGGAATGTACCTTGTTACAAACAGTTCCTTTAATATTGTGTCATCATGTTTAAGGGAAATGAGGTTGTAAATACTCAATTTCTTATGTAAACATGAAATGTTCAGCTGTCAGAGTCATTTAAATGCTGTTTGACCATTATTGCTAAACTTGCTAAAGTTGTTACCTCAATATAGCAAATATAAATAGATTTATAGATAGATCTGCATGTCTGTGTTTGTGTTAATGTACAGATTCTAGCATATAACAAACATCTCGTAGTTTTATTGGACAGTAATTGTTTGTCTATTTCAGCTTCATTTTGAGGAGTTGCTAGGACCTATGAAGTTTGAGAAATATAAGAACCACTTATTTCTGTTGAGAATGCTGGAAATGAAGAGTGCAGCAAGGTGACATGTGGACCATTAAAAAGACAATTACTTTTCATCTCCAGTCTTTCACCGACCATCACAAAATTGAATTCTTCACTCAGGGATATTCAAGAAGGCAACTTACAAACATCTAGGAGCAGGTTCTTGGGAATTTTGAGGGCATGTTTTTGTAAAGCACAATAAGCTTGTGTGTTACCTAGGTGTTGTAATTATCACTAAGATCTTAGATTACAGAGGAGCATAATTTGGTTTCTGACCATACATGTAGCTGAATAGATTTGAAGTGCTATTATTAAGCTTGTAACCTGTTGCAAATTCAGTCCTACAAGAGTCTCCATTTTAAAATGGATATTTAGCCTACTGCTAAGTATAATTCATGGATGAAACTAGATATGATAAAGACAAGCTACAATTGCCTCAATAAACTGTACAGGATTAGTAAAAGAAAAACATTGCAAACAACTAGAAGGTGTGCTTTGACCTTGTTTGCCAATTTTATAGCAGTGATAATTCATAACCAGAAGGATGGGGGTTTGAATTCTGCCCAGAACTGGCCAGATCAGCAGCTGTGGTTTGTCTCTGAGCAAGATGCTTTTTTCCACTCCAGTTGCCACAGCACAGAATAACCCTTTATGTGATATTGTGCTGTTAAACTCAGTCAATTAATCAATCGGTGCTTTATAGCAATTTACTATATTAAAAATTATACTTTAATTTTTTACCATTGACTCTGCTATAAGTTCTCTGCTTATGTCAAATAGTCTTGATGGCTCAGGTGGAGTTGGAAGGTGGTTTTGTGCATATGGAGACCTGTTAACCTGGTGAACCACATACCTTTAATGTGTTATCACTGATCCTTGCACATATCAAGTTCAGGGATAAAACCAGGGAACACATAGGTGCAAAGAAATTGTGTCAATCTGACAATGTCAAGACCATATTTTACTATGTGTCAATCTTGCACAGCCACGACCATATTTTACTATGTCTTAATCTTACATTGTCAAGACCATATTTTACTATGTGTCAATCTTACATTGTCAAGACCATATTTTACTATGTGTCAATCTTACATTGTCAAGACCATATTTTACTATGTGTCAATCTTACATTGTCAAGGCCATATTTTACATGCAACTGGCAGAGAACCTCACTCCTATCAATTGCCACACCTCAGGGCAGACAGTGACGCAATGACCTTTCTTTATGCACATTATTTACTTAATATGTGGGTGTAAAAGATTGGTTTCCTGACATACCTCTATGATGTGTAATATGGTCTACCTGATCTCTGCAGTATTAGTAGCAAGTTCAGCAGCATTATATAGGTTTTGTTTAAAAGCAAAATGAAAACATTGCATAATGTTGGATGGAGTAGTGTTTGAGCATCTGAGCAACCCAAGTCTCGGCATGCAACACATTGTGGAGGGTCAGTATTGTAGACGTTTTGGTTTGCAGTTTTTCTCATGCAAAAGACCACTCAAATCCACCACCTGTTCCTCTTACAGCTCCAGACATCAGTAATTGGAATAAACCAAAATTTAATTCCATTTAATTCTCTTTAAGGAAGAACTAAATCTAAATTAAATCAACAATAGATCAGAAATATAGATTTTTAGTAGCAAACATATTCAAAGGGGAGGTTGGTGACCTTCATTAACAAATTCTTTTATCCAATTTGTACATGTAAACAAATATACTTTGATGCATTTGTAGAAGGAGTAGTTGTTGCTTATAACTAATATTTTTATGGCATTTATTTTTTTATGCATGACAATGTGATTTAGCTCTTAGATTGTATGTTTTAGATTTATATTTTTTTTTTTTTAACAAATGTTTTTGATCATATTGTTTTGTGCCTTGTCAGTGTGTGGTCATTACACTGGTCCTTCTCTTATAAGGCCACCCCTTCCACACCATGAAAGTGGCCTTATAAGAGGAGTGGTCTTTCCAGAGGGGGACTATATTTGTGAGAAGTATATGTATGTGTATGAAGTAAGAAAGCTACATGTAACTTCAAAACATTTAATATCTTCATTTGAAAGTAACATTAATTATCAAAAGGTTCTTCTTGTCTTAAGAAAAGACTTATTTCAAGTGAGCATACATTAATAATTCTTAATTCTTAAGCATGAAATATTTATTCCATTTCAACTGATAAAATTGGTGCCTTTTCTTAAATCAATGTACCTGTGAGTGGGATGTTCTTGACATGCGCAGTGCAAAACCATTCCAAAACCTTGTCATTTAAATCTTAATAGAAACATCGCTTGGTATTCAGAATCATTCTCTTTCCATTTACTCCAGTTTTCAACTGTGGCAGAATATTTTCCTTATCTGTTACAATGTTATTTATTTGAGTCTTTCCAGCATCAATTTTTTTGGCAAGTAGTCTTGAACTCTCCCCGCTGTCGCTGAGTCGAATAACTTTTACTTTTTCTTCTAAAGTAAGAATTTACCATTTATGTGATGACATGTTAAACTTTTTTAATGACTTATTCCTATCTTGCTAATTGCACTGCAACTTAATCATGCAGACAAAACTTTTATAGAATAGATGAAATGCTTTGGTTATAAAGGAAGTGATACATGTACCATCACGATTTTTTCAGTCTTAGCCTGGTACCCTGTTTTGTTCAAGGTTCATTTTTCTATATGTGTGAATCCACAGAAGCTATATTTAGCCTATGTTGACTAAGTTATGATCTTGATAATTACCTCTGGTTGCAATCATCAAAGAGAAGAACACTAACAGCCGCGTGAAGCCCAAAACTCTATCACGACACTGTTGAGCCCGTTTCCTGTAAACATCGGCATTTATAGACAGTGATATAATATTAACTGTAGTGGTTCATGTTATAATGTACTTCAGCCAGCAAATATCTCAGTAATGAAAACCTGATAATTGGAAACAGATGTTGAGAAAGAAAATCCGATTACTTACCTTACTGTATGAATAAAATATTGGTTTTGAACATGTATTAGATAAAATGTGGCTGCTTGTGAGGGGTAAATTTGACATTTTTGGACTAAAATGTTGGCTGCATGCCACATCAGAGGGGTGACTGCCCACGAGGGGTACTTTTGTACACAAACTCGTCAGTGCGAGAAAACTGGCCATGTAGAGGAGGTGGCCGCTGGTGAGTGGTGCCATATAAGAGGGGGACCACTGTATATAAGCATCTCTTGTATCTATAACATGTAGACAGGAAGTAAATAGGTATAAAATTACCTCAAATTTTATAATACAGTTAGGGTCACAAGCTCCCTTAATGGTGAATGTGAAATCTGAAAAGGACCAAAGTTTTAAAATGTATGAAAACTGAATGTTATATTTGTTTGATATTTTAGTCTCTCACTTTAATGAATTTTTATATTTAAAATTCCTGCACAAAAAAGACCCCTATGTGTTACTAAATATTAAAAAAACTTCATCATGAACAATTTATTGCAAGGCAGACTTGAATTGGGTGACAAGTTGTTCCTTTGTAACTGTGGACCACTATTATAAGGAACAACTTGTATAGAATTAATGTAGTTAAAAGAGGTCACTGCAACTTTAGTCCAAATGATCTTTAACCCTCATCTTGGCAATTCAGTCATTTGAACGTTTAAAATGATGACTTGTAAACCTAAGCCTTTTGTAGTTCACATTTTTGCTAAATACTGAGTTCCATAAGTATGCTTCCTTTACTTTCTGTTTGTTATAAAATGTGTATTTTGTGCTGGATGCTTGTTTAATTTCTGTTTGTTGTAAAATGTGTATTTTGTGTTTGCATACCTTGATATCATTCCATAACCAGTTCTCAGTATTTTTGCCAAGATATTCACATTCATCCAGTTAAAGATTGAAGATATTGGAATAAAATTAGGTCCATATATTTTTTATATTCAGTGCCAGAATTTAAACAGCTTCTTCATTTAATAGTGATTGTTACCTTATAGCAGTGCTTCATTCAGTTACCTTGAAGCCTTCATAACTGACTATGAGAAGCAATATAAGAAATTTCTTTCTTGTCTTCGAGTCAGTCCTCACCTTTTTAAATGCAATTTGTGAGAGAGAGATAGGCTTACCTTTTTGTATCATAGATAAATTGAGACAGGACTTTGTTCAAGGTTCACAAGATTATATTCAATTCATTTTTTTGTATACTTTATAATTAATACAATTAGTTTATTATAGTTTCCAATGAGCATTTTCTGACATTAATGACTTCAGTTCATTTGTTATATTCAGCATGTCCTTGTATGGTTAACAGGTGCCCCGACTCGAGGAACTATTTATGCTTATGCCAGAATAAACATTACAACTGCTGCAATGAGTGCTAAACTAATGCAATTATACATTCAATCTTCATTCTATTTGAAGCCTGAAATTTTGAAATTTAACAACTGTCTCTGGTTTTTGTCAAACCCATGTTAGTTGGAAGCAAGACATAGGATTAGTTTAGCTGTCTGCAGTGCCAGTATCGTCAAGACTTTGGTTACCGTTTATACTCTCTTATATTTCGAATCTAACTGCAAACTGCACAGACCAAGTTCTGCCATCCCATAATCAGAGATGATGCCAGGCCGCGGGATCGCGGGTTTCTCGCAAAAGTGATAGAGAGTCACGCAACTTTTAAAAGCCAATGGGGGAAAGATCGCACAAGTTATCTGTGCTTCCCGCGATTTCTCGAACCCAATGCGCGACTTTTTATTTTTTAATTAGGATGATCAGATCGTCTTTTTTGACTTTTCTCCATGATCTCAATTAATCCTATAGCTATGGAGAATATTGTTTGAATACAAGCACCTTTATGATGGAGATCTGTTGGAGTATTGCAGAAACTATGGAGGTATTCCAATTGAATTGTTTCCTGGTGCTGTGTAGTAAATTGATCCATTGATCGAAATGTCTAAAGCGCGACAGTAGTGTGTTTTGTTGAAACAAAATATAACAGATTTCTTTAGGAAACTCAGCGAGATGGAAAGATCATCTGTTAAGGACGAAACTAGGGAGGATGAAATATCTGATGGTTTGTTGCCAACTGAACATAGCGCAGAAAGCTGTGATACAGAAATAACTGGCATGATGTCGTTTACTACGGTTTAGGCCATGCAGAAATTCTGATACATCAACAGAAATATCCAAGGAACAATATGCCTGAATTGTGGAAAATTGAGTTTTGGATACCTGAAAACCAGTTCACGAAAATATTCAGACTGGTCATAATTGCAGCAGTTCTTGCCTTTACGAAAAACTGATTGTGAAAGGTGATTCAGTTCTCAAAGCAAAATTCACACTACTCGGCGAAATAGGGTAACCACAGACCTTTAAAACTCTATCACTGTAGTAAGAAAATGTCAGAATATCTGAGAACAAAACAAAATAAAATCCTATAAAGATATATAATTCGGATTATGTATTTTTTTTCCCCATTTTTTTTCTCTAAGATATTCTGACATTTTCCTACTACAGTGATAGAGTTTCAAAGGCCATTGGGCTAACATCTGAAACAATAAATAAACTGATGACTATACAGATGTGTGTGGTCCAGTAAATTATTTTCAGTTTGCAAAGCCATATTTGAAGGGCAGTGATAAGAAACAAAGAAGAATATTTACCAGCTGAGTAACAATTAGGTATGCAGCTACCTTATACATTTATTGTCAAAGAAGTGATACAAAATCATTAAATGCTTGTTTTAAATTAGGTGTTTCTACACCTTATAATAATGTTGTCACCCATCTTCTACCATTCAGCTTAGTTTACCCTTGCCCCCCTCCCCCGATGATCCCCCCCTCTGAGGGTAGGTGTGGGGGACCTCCCCCTCTTAAGAAAATTTCTGGCAGCATCTCTGCATAATGCACTGGCAGATCTGGGTCTCTGCAGTTTGTTGGGAGTAATCAGTAGAACAAGCAACATAGACCTTAATCTGGTGCCACATTATGAGATGGCAGATCAGGGTCTATGTTGTCTGCAGTTGGCTTCGACTTACAAGCGAGTATATTTGGTAATGATTTCCAGCGGTGCTTTGATAGGATGCACAACATGCAGGCCCTGGCCTTATTATTTATAATTGCTGATTTTCATTCATGATTCCTTGCAAATGCCATAACAAAGATACACTGAGTTTCATTCATGATTCCTTGCAAATGCCATAACAAAGATACAGTGATGTACATAGAACCATGATGTCAAGTTGCCAAATAACATGGCACACATGCATGCCTCAAAACAATTTTACAAAACTTATAACTCATTATGATGTACTGTATGGTTGATTTATAAAAAAGATAACTTTTATATAATTTTAATTATAACATGTAATAGGCAATGTGTCCCATTGATTTTCCTATAAAATACCACATCAATTTACAAGCCTGTTTTAAAGTATATATTAGTAAAAAGGTCAGTAACTGAGTATTGAGAAAAACTGGTTCATTATACATTTGATGTAGAATACCCATGTAAAGCTTGGCTATATACCATTTGACATCAGGCCCAGTATTTCTTGATATTCAGTCAGTAACCTATAATTATTTTATTTATTGAGCATTTCTGTTATTTCAAAGTGCCAGTATTTATTATTTATAAAGTGGATACAAGTTTAAGATTATCCTATTTTACATAGTGGACTTGGCAGATGCAATCCTTTCAAACACATAGTGGCTTATTATCCCATGTGCAACTTTGTTAGGCAGTATTAGAAATGTATTCTATTCAACAGTCCGTCTATAACATTTTCGTTTATGGAGTGTAACTCCTAAACTGTCAAAGATATCTCTTTGAAAATTTATATACATATTAGACTAGTGGAAAATTGGTATACATATTAGACTAGTGGAAAATTGGTATACATATTAGACTAGTGGAAAATTGATATACATATTAGACCAGTGGTTCAGACGTGCGTTTGTTATTTGTAATTCTTTCAGTTTCAGTATTTTTAATGTTTGTCCATTTGAATGTCCATCAATTCATTCATTATCCACAATTTGGTTTGTGGGGAAAAGCTACAAAACCAATTCAGACAACTCTATAAAGTTTACTACATAAATTAAATTAGTGATGTAGATTGGTCTTTTGCTGGTCACAATTCTTCAGTTTGTAGTGTTTTCATCCATTTGTCTGTTCTTCATCCATCTATTCATCATTCACAACACATTCATTTCTGGAGCATAACTTGATACCATTCAAAATATCTCTATGATACTTGGTATACATATTAAACTACTGGTTGGGATGTGTCTTTGCTATTCACAATTCTTCAGTTTCAGTGTTTGTAATGTTTGTCTATTTGTCTGACCATCCATTCACATCCATTCATTATATCGACACTTTTCACTTTTGTTTCCACAGAAAAACTCCAAAACCATTTATATATATATGTCAATGATATTTGGTGCACATATTTGACTAATAGCGTTTATGTACCTTTTGCTATTGTCAGTGCTTCAGTTCAAAATTTTTAACTTTTTCATTTAATTGATTATCCATCTGTCCATCATTTTCACTTTCGTTTCCAGATCAGCACTCCAGAATCATTGACATTGCTGTGAAACATTATAGACATATTAGACTAATGGTCTAGATGTACATTTTTCTTCTTAGGAATGCTTAAAGTTCAGTGTTACTTATGATTCAGTCCATCAGTCTGTCCATCTTTCCATCATTCACACTTTGTTTCTGGAGCAAAACTTAAAAAATCATTCAGTGTATCACTGTGATACTCTGTGTATGTGTGTGTGTGTGTTTGCATATATATATATATATATATATATATATATATATATATATATATATATAGTATCAGAATGGTAATCTGTGTGTGCTTTTTGCTATTGAGAAATCATCAGTTTCAATATCTTAAGGGTTGTTTCACTGTATGGCTGGACATCAATCTACATCCATCCATCAATCCATCATACACACTTTCATATCTGGAGTATGAAACATTATATTAGATTTATGGTCAAAATTTGCCATTTGCATTTTGGAATTCATCAGTGACAATGATACACAGAAAATTACATGCTGACTCGTTATATGTCACCAATAGCTTAATTGTCAATAATGATTTTGACCCATATTAAACAAGTACACACACATGATGCCTATCACTTCCCTGTATACCACACAAGATGCATATCACTTCCCTGTATACCACACATGATGCCTATCACTCAAATGTATACCACACATGATGCCTATCACAACTTCCCTGTATACCACACATGATGCCTATCACTTCCCTGTATACCACACAAAATGCATATCACTTCCCTGTATACCACACATGATGCCTATCACTTCCCTGTATACCACACAAGATGCATATCACTTCCCTGTATACCACACATGATGCCTATCATTCCCTGTATACCACACATGATGCCTATCATTCCCTGTATACCACACATGATGCCTATCATTCCCTGTATACCACACAAGATGCATATCACTTCACTGTATACCACACATGAAGCCTGTCATTTCCCTGTATACCACATATCTCTATCACTTCACTGTATATCACACAAGATGCATATCACTTCCTGTATACCACCCAATACCTGTTGCTTCCTGTATACCAATGATGCCTATCACTTCCCCATATACCACACATGATGCCTATTACTCACCTGTATACCACACATGATGTCGATCACTTCACTGTATATCACACATGAAGTCTATCACTTTTCTGTATACTTTGTAAATATATACTTCCTATGTATGAAATCTTCAACAAATTCTTCTGTCTCCTAAAAGACATTTTTGGTAGGGTATGGGATACAGATAACTTCATCTTATTTTGTATTGAAATTTAGTGGGCTGGTTTTATTGTTGTACATGTATGCTAAGAGCATGCAACAGAAGTGCATACTCTTTGTAAAGAGTATGCATATATGGTGAGGTTTGCATACTCGTAGTGGAGTAAATAGTATGCAGGTTGGCATATTTTTGAAGTAAAGATTATGCATATATTTTGAGTTGTGCATACTCTTTGTGGAGTAAAAAGTATGCATATGCATTTGAGGTTTGTATATTCTGTGCATTTTATTGGCAATTTGCATGACATAAAAATTGTAATGGAACTGGTGTTAATCAGTCCAAACTTCTTTTCTATGCTCTGGAAACAGAGGATTGCTTTGTTATCTTCTCTCAAAATCTCACTTCATCCTCCTTTTCTTGATTTGAAAATAATTATGACCTCCAAACTTAAATTTTTTTAACAACAATTTGTGTGTACCAGCTAATTGAATGATATAACCAATGAAACTGATCTAAAGGCAGTGTTTTAAAGTAACACAGCTAAGGAATAAGTCGGTATCGGGGGAATTCATTGTAATGTTTTAAAAATATTTCTTGACCCAAAAATGTTCCTACTTTAAGATAGAAAAATCTTATGGTTTCATTACCTATATGATATTTAAAAAGTATTTTGAAACATCAAGTTTTTAAAATTCACTGCATTCAAATTTTTATGTTTTTTAATCGGAATATATTTTGGTTCAAACTACTAAATCACTATTTCAGCAACTGGAAAAATGTTTTAGACCTACATAGGTCCTTACTTTTAGTCATTCTACAAAGATTCACCTCATTCCTCTAAATGATGTTATTTTTGCTTTTTAAACTCAATATTCTTGAGACAATTAATACATTGCAGCTTAATTATACAAAAGTACTTGTTTTAGCATTACTGACTGAACATTTGCATCAATGTCTCTAAAAGGCACTTTATTTCAAGAAAGAAGAGAAATCAGGCATTTCAATCATATTAGAGTATTTTGCTAAATCTTTGTTTTGAATTCATATCAATAGATATGTACTAGTATTTTATATATAAAGAAATAAATAGACTTTATGCTACAGTGTAAGAATTGTCATGTGTTTAGAGATTTTTGTA
The DNA here is from genome assembly GCA_029931535.1 of Margaritifera margaritifera. Classification (NCBI taxonomy): domain Eukaryota; kingdom Metazoa; phylum Mollusca; class Bivalvia; order Unionida; family Margaritiferidae; genus Margaritifera; species Margaritifera margaritifera. The sequence goes on along the minus strand of JAQPZY010001368.1, from coordinate 2,174,962 downwards.
ACATTTACAGCACCATAGCTAAAATTCTTTCAGTTTCCATTTGCCTCCAAGAGAAATATATGTTTGTAAAATTTGCTGTTCCAATATTTACATTGTATTTACACGATTAATTATTATTTTTTATATGATTTTGATATGTTCAGATTTTATACAGGTATATTAATGATTTTTCTTATAGTTCCAAGTATGTCATTTCAAAAGGGATGTAATTCACTGCTGTAGGAAAATATTGTTAGATTATTATGACTCCACTCAATGAAGTCAGTAGAGTTTGATTTTCAGACTTGTCTGTCATCATTAGAGGAGTTAAGGTTCCTCTTTGCCTATTCCCCGAACAATTTAATTTCTGCAACTTAACTCTCCCAAGGATTATTTGACTTCAGTCAATTTTTTGGCTTGCAGCTCTATATCAGGTACGAGTTTTCAGTGGATTCACTAATTTCTGCAATCTATTTGGTTGAATAGATTATTTTTTAAATCAGTTTAAATTGAAAGAGAAAATGGGAGATGAGTGGTAAGGCCTTTATGCAAGAATCGAGAATTGACGGGGTCCTCATGGAATATGGTATGAAAATATAATAACACTGATAAAACATATAATTTTATCTCAACACAGAACTCTTTACACCATTTATATGCAGGTCAATGCATGATTAAATACATGTGTTAAATGCAGGTCAATGCATGATTACATACATGTGTTAAATGCAGGTCAATGCATGATTAAATACATATTTGTTATATGCAGGTCAATGCATGATTAAATACATGTGTTAAATGCAGGTCAATGCATGATTAAATACATATTTGTTATATGGAGCTCAATGCATGATTAAATGCATGTGTTATATGCAGGTCAATGCATGATTAAATACATATTATATACAGGTCAATGCATGATTAAATGCATATGTGTTATATGCAGGTCAATGCATGATTAAAAACATATTTGTTATATGCAGGTCAATGCATGGTAAAAAGCTTATGTGTTATATGCAGGTCAATGCATGATTAAATGCATGTGTTAAATGCAGGCCATTGCACAATTACATATTTGTTATATGCAGGTCAATGCATGATTAAATGCATATGTGTTAAATGCAGGCTATTTTAAATACATATTTGTTATATGCAGATCAATGCATGATTAAATACATATTTGTTGTATGCAGGTCAATGCATGATTAAATGCATATTTTACCTCAGGAACTTCTGTGGCATATACCAGTCAAATTATTATAACTGCCATAAAATGGAAATAAATGTTACGGACCTCTCGTATGTTATCATTAAAACACTGCTATGCATTTTGTGGAAAATGGACTGGACTCGCACTTGAAACATCGACAATATGCTTTCTTTCCAAAGTAGACAATAGCAAATTTTGTGAAGCAGATAGTGCTGTCAAAATAAATTTGTGTAGGTGGACATGGTTATAGACAAATCAAGGAAGAATCATTTGAAGAGGCAGGTGAGAAAGGACAGAAAAAGAGCACTAGAGCATTTGGTGGAAAAGTGCATGAAGAAACAGAAACTCTGCTCTTACTTAACATTAAATATAGATGCCTTCATCCCTCAATCCAATTTGGTAGTTGTCATACATTGGATTCAAATAGGAATTTATAAACTTCATGTATGAGAACATAGGTTTCACATATGTAGACAGGTGACTTTTGAAGAAACTTTTCTTTGACATATAATGCATAATTGTGTATACTCGATAAATACATGCAAATATCAGCAGTAAATATGAACTAGCAACTGTTTTTAGAGATTTGATGTTGCACATTTAAGCAGGTGCATCAGATATGGGGATTTTAGATAAATAACAGGTTACTGTCTCTACTCGTGTATAAGCCGATACCAACTGCAAACTGCAATGACCCAGATCTACCATCGCATAATGCGCTGGCAGATCTGGGTCTATGCAGTTTTTAAGGACTAATAAGTAGAACAAACAACACAGACCCTGATCTGCCGGCGCATTATGCATCAGCTGATCAGGGTCTAAGTTGTTTGCATTTGGACCTGGATTATATGTGAGTATATGCGGTAATATTTGTCTATAACAGTTTGAACATGCATAGAATTAAATTTAATTGGTAAAGATATTCAGAATGTGAGGAACATTCGTGGTCTGTATCAAATCAAAGTGCATGTTTTAAGGATCTATAAAGTATAATAAAACAAACAGCTGCCTCATTTTACAGTGTACTTGTAATTAATTTCATTATAATATGCAGACCGTATAAGTATAAAAAGGTGCATGGAAAAAACACTTTTTATGAAAATAGTTTTGTCCAGGCCCCCACCACCACCAGCCATTGTCCAAAATGTTCAGCTTCTTGTCCAATTTACCAAACTCATCCCTGTTAAATTGAAGATACCTTGAATGAGTTTGATCTCCAGCATTCCAAATAATTTTCATGAGTTATGACCCCTGATTGCATGCCCTCCTGAATTTGCTTTACACAGCATAGCTTTGCCAAGGTTAGTTGGATTTGAACCAAATTTGGTATGCAGCTTTATATCAGTGAGACCTTAAATGGTGTCAGCATTCAATGACATCATTTACAGGAGTTATGCCCCCAGATTTCCCATTATCCTGACTTTGCTGTCCACATCATAACTTGACCTTGTTTTGTTGGATTTGAACCACATTTGGTTTGGTTTGGTTTTTATGGGTTTAATGCCATTTTTCAGCACATGATAGGCTATACATGGCGTCCAGTATATCTGGTGGAGGAAGAACCCGGGAAAATCCTGGGAAGAACCGACCCACGGGAAGCTACTGCCAAGCTTTCTCAGATAACCACGAACCACATTTGGTATGTGGCTTCAAGTTGATGAGACCTAAATAAGTTCATTACTGTTTATTGTACATATATATTTTAACTATTTTAGATAAGTGTGAATACATTAATTTTTGCTTCTTATAGTAGTTCTGAATGACAAACATACAAGGTTCATGTTTCAGGAATCAAACTCGGCATATAACATTTTGCTTCTTGTAGTAGTTCTGATTGACATCGATCCTGTGCAATATCTTCCCAATACTTGGGGTCAGTGTTGAAGTGTTTCAAGGATAACATGAGGGAGTCTTTGAAGCTTTTCTTGTGACCACCCCGAGATCACTTTCCCTCATTGAGCTCGCCATAGAAGATCTTCTTTGGTAATCACTCTTCTAACATCCTGGTGACATGGCCTGCCCATGTGAGAACCTCAGTGTCTGGGACCCTGTCCTGCCATCTTATCCTCATCAGTTTCCTCAGGAAACCCATGTAAAAATGGTTCGCTTCTGGGCATGGTGTCTGTACACTGTCCAGGTTTCGCATGCATACAGCAGGGTTGGCAATACAATGGTTTGTAGACCTTAAGTTTTGTTTGTAGACTGATGCTCGCACAGTCTGCCAAATGCCACACTTGCTTTAGAAATTCTGGCATTGGTTTCATCATCTATGTGGATTGCACATGACAGTGTACTCCCAAGATAGGTGAACTTGTCCATTGCCATGAGGGTTTGTCTATTTACTGTGATGATGGGCTCTACGTAAGGCTTTCCTGGTGTAGGTTGGTGCATCATCTGTCTTCTTGACAGTATATAGTAGACCAACAGGATCACATCAAAAAGTCGGTCTCTGTGATTTCCTTTTCATGATTGTGTGATTGTTTTTTGAGTTATTTGATTCTATGTTTCCTTTATGATGGGTTTCATTTGCACAAGTTTTGGGGAAAATGTAATAAAAAAACAAGGTAGTTGTGTATCTAGTTATTGAGGGAGGCTTATGCCACACACACCCCACTCCCATCCTTTTGACTTTTACGAGTACATTTACATGTAGCATTTACAGAACTAAGAATTTGTGTTTAAACAACTTTTGGACAGTAATTAATAGTTAGCCTTGCTCTTTGCCTAATTTGAGTCTCATTCCCACATTACTGCATTGATCTTTTACTTCTAACATCTAAGCCCAATGGCTGCATGTGTGGTTAACCTATATTGATCCATAACTAGCAGGTTTGTAAAGGTTCCAAAGCTTTTTCAGTAGCTTCCCGTGGGTCGGTGGTTCTTCCCGGGATATTCCCGGGTTCTTCCTCCACCAGATATACTGGCCGCCATGTGCTGAAAAATGGCGTTAAACCCATAAAACCAAACCAAACCAAAGCTTTTTAGAAACACAATGATTTATCTTTTATATTATTGTTGGAATTAATAATTTTGCATATGTGCATGCATATATATATATATATATATATATATATATATAATGACAGAACATTTGGAATACAGCACAGGGGGAAAAAAGATAAAGTTTCCTACATTTCAACTTAAACAATTTCTTCCTCGGGGAACAATAAATGACATACACAAAGACACACACAAACCACAAAGACACACACAAACAGTGACATGTGTTGAACAATAAATATTTTAATTTTGGCACATAAAAGCAAAAATATGTACTATAAGGAAAAGGTCAAAACTAAAGAAAAAAGAGAAAAATAACAGAGTAATTAACTACATGTCTAAAAAGATATTGGTATCTATATATTATTGCTTAGGTCTATACCTACTAAAATTGATATAATATTTTGTCCATACAGTGTAGCAATGTTAAGCAACTTGTTTGTTCCATACCTACAGTTTTTACAGATTTGTATTCATCCACATCACTACATTTCCATTCAAAATGTGGCTTTGTCCCCTTATTTTTTTTAGCCATATATTTTTTACCTTTATACTTTTGGCTAAAAGCAAAAATTGGGTTGTTTCAAAATATTTTTGTATGTTAATATATGCTGATGTGGTTGACAGATGTCATTTCATATCGGTCTTCTTCATTCAGGTTCAAGAACATTTTGGAAACAGTATAATTTTTCTGTTTTATTGTAATAATTACTAATTTTGCACACACACACACACATATATATATATATATATATATATATATATATATATATATATATATATACATATACACACACATATCAAACTATCTAGTATGAATCGTCAAAACTAATGAAAAAGAATAAAATAACAGACAAACTATATATGTACCCGAAATGAGAGTAGTATATGTATATTATTACTTCTAGTATTATTTATGTATATGCCTAAACAAATTATATAACCTTTTGTCTATACAGTGTAATTTGTTCGAGCAATTTTGAAGTTTTTTCCCTTTGAATTTCATGACATCCAATTATTCACTTTATTTCTGTAGCAAATGTGGTTTTGTTCCCTTGTTTTGGTAAAGCCTGTGTTTTGCAGATGTCATATCGTAGGTATCCTTTGTTAAATTGTTTCTTTTCTTTGTTAAAGTTTGCACAAGTCATATACAGCTAGACTACGTCATAGAATGGTTTTCAGATGAGACAACATGTTCCCTGGAACTGTTATTAACCTTTAGTCACTTTTCTGTCACACCTACCCATATCTGATACTGCTCCATCAAATGAAACATGGATTAAAATTCTGAAAAACTGGTGTAGTTCAGCAACTATACCCAAGTTCCCACATCTGAATTTTCCATAGATATGTAAATATTGTTCTATAAATAACCTCTGCTTAAATAGTGCAGTATTCTGTGGATGTCCTCACCACTGGGTTTTCTCATGGAAATAACTGCACATATCAGTGGAAATTGTTTCATGCAGAGTTCTGTGCAAAAATCAAATTATATATTTTCAGCTACAAAAATAAGTTGAAAATAACAGAAAATATGACTGAAAGAATTTTAGATTAAATCCAAGTATGGAAAATGTCACTTGGCTTCTTTTTAACGTGGAAAATTATGGAAATTTATTGATTTAGTAATTTACTATGTAATTTACTCAAGATAATGAATCTACTGTTCATCTTGAAAGTCTTCTTATTGCAACTCCTCCTGAAGATAAAGTTATATTGACATGGGCTTTTCACTAAAAGACTTCTTATGATATCCAGTTGGTCTTAAATGAACATGGTACTAATCTGACATCCAATACAACCGCCACACAGTGGCCATCTTGAAAATCTTGTTATAGCTACTTTTCCTGAATGGAAAGTCATATTGACATGGGGTTTTCACCAGAAGATTTCTTATGATGTCTGGTTGGTCCTAAATAAAAATGGTACTGATCTGGGGTCTAATATGGCTGCCACAGTGGCCAGCTTGAAAATCTTGTTATCACTACTCCTGAATGAATGGTCATATCATCATGGCTTTTAACAAGAAGACTGATAATGTTTTGCTGATCTTAAATTAAAATGGTGCTGATCCAATATGTGGCCATCTTGAAAATCTTGTTTTAGCTGCTCCTCTTAAAGGGAAAGTCATTTTGACATTGGGGGTTTTATCAGAAGAGTTCTTATGGCATCTACTTGGTCCTAAATGAAAATGACTAACCCTCAATATGGCCACCATGGTGGCCATCTTGAAAATATTGTTATCTCTACTCTCAAATGGATGGCTATATCAACATGGGGTTTTTACCAATAGACTTCTTATAATACCTAGTTGATTCTAAATGAAAATGGTGCCAGTAGTTCATCCAGTATGGCTGCCATGATGGCTGTTGTGAAAATCTTGTTGTCACTACTCCACCTGAATGGATGACCATTATGACATGGGGGTTTTTACCAAAAGACTTCTGATAATGTCTACTTTGTTCTAAATGAAACTGGTGCCAATCTGACATCCACTATGTCCACCACAGCAGCTAATTTGATAATCTTGTTATCACTGAAGATTATCAGAGATGCTTTCAACATTCAGAGTTAAAAGGAAGAAATGGTCTTATCTTGAATTCCTAGAAATTCTTTTTGCCCTGTAGAGCATCAGTCCCTTCAAGGGACTCTTGTTTTTGTTTTAGTAATGGTAGTTATATTTGATGGCAGATCAGCATCATGGGGACAAATTTTAAAGAGCTTCATGCCTGGATGCTTTCTTTCAAATTTGGTCAAATTCTGTTGAATGGTTTTTGAGACCAAATTGTAAATATTAATAATTACTGTGAACAGACAAAGGACCATACCATAGGCTCAAATGGCCTTATAGCCAGATCAACTAACTAGGCTTTTATATGTGTCCATAATGACTGGCCTTTAGTCTGCTAAAAGTCTGCTTATTTCCATTAAAACTCTACTAAGCAAATAATTCAGCTCTTCATCTAATTTCTACTAGCTTGAATTCTGCTGAAATTTAATTTGCAGAATTTAAAATCTACTGATTTATTCTGCTCAATTTCCACCTAAGGACGCTTAAAATCAGCCGATTCTCTCCACCCAGTTTCCACTGAAATCCTCATTATACTTGTTGCACTGAAAGCATTCTCATTCTAAAGTAAATTACTACTATCCAGGTATACATTTTGTGTGTTGTGTGCAAATGAAGTTCAGTAAGCTGGGTTTCAGCGGAATAAGTTTTGTGTAAGAATTCCACTGATAATTATCACATTCCAACTGATCCCTATCCATTTTGTTCTGCCAAAACTACAGTTATTTTCCCCTGAAATTAAGCTAAGAAAATGACCTGGGTTGAACGAGTTTCATTTGGATGTCCCACCTAAAACTTTTTAAGTAAGTTAAGTATTGTATCTGTTTCTAGTACTGTTTGCTTCCATAGCATTTTCAATACATTCAATGTGTAAGATAAACTGGTTGTGACCTTAAACTTGATGTCAAATATAACAAAACCTGTATTAGTATTTTATATTTTCTGGTATTTGTGCAGCAAGCATTTTTTGCATATTTTGTGTTGTAAGTTATTTATATATATATATATATATATATATATATATATATATATATATATATATATATATATATATATATATATATATATATATATATAAAATCTGTAATAAAGATTGGAGGAAATAGCTACTTGAATAAAATTTAGAAATTAAGTATATTTTATATTTCTTTAATATGCATACTGTGCTACATTATTATTACCTTGTTGCTATAATACAAGTATTCCATATTTGCATATTTTGTGTTATAAGTTATTTATATATATATGAAATCTGTAATATAGATTTGAAGAAATAGCTACTTGAATAAAATTTAAAAATTCTACCTTGTTGCTATAATACAAGTATTGTAATGATTTCATTGGAAATATTATATAAAATTATGATAAACCCACAGATTGCTTGAAGTGTTTCTTATTTTTTTTGTTTTTTTGCATCAAGTTTGTATTTTTTCGAGAACAAGTGAGAAAAAAATTATTCTCACAACATTCAATTTTGTTTTCATGTCTCTTTTGGAGCCCAGTAACCAATATACCATTCAAAAATCTAGATATTAGTGGTTGTTGTTGCTGTCTGTATTTATATATATATGTCATGTTGTTGTGTCTTCCTATATGTCCCATATCTATATATCAAGAATGAAAGGAGAATAATGTATGTTCCAGCAATATCATTGTGCCTGATAGATTATGACCTTTCTCTGACAATTGGTTGTATTGTCACGAGTCAAAAACTCACCATGAAACTTTAGTCAGAAGGACTGCGGTTATTGAGATTTGTTTATCAAGTGATTTCATATACATTTGAACTCCTACACACACAAAATGGGTGAAGACTCAATTACATAACAGTTTTCCAACATTTTGAATTAATCAAGCTCTTGGTCAGGAGAAGAAACAACTTACAACAACAAAGCAAATGCTACATACTGAAGCCAGGAGAAAACCTGGAGAAAACCTGTTTTAATGACAGGGAATAAAAAAAAAGTTAAATAATGGGAGAAATAAAGAAGAAAGAATTGTAAAATGATCTAAAAATGAGTAAACTACATGTTTTTTTGTATTGTCAACATTTTATGAAACAAATCAAAGATTGTGTGATCTGTTTAATTAAGAGTTAATAGTTCAGAGAACCAAATTGTTTTGACCTAATTCCAAGCCAAGGACAAAGGACGGAAATGGTACATGGCAAAAATCATCACCATCTGAGACCAGATAATACATTATGTACTAAAGATATTATATCCAGGTAAAGTTCTGCCTGGAGAAGGTAGGAAGAAATGTGTCATGCGAATGTTGTAGCTGGATACTGAACCCAAAAAATAATAATATTAATAAATAATACCAATTTATGTAAAATGTTAAGAAATATTTTTTGGGGTTATGTCGCAGTATTATCGTACCAATGATAAACTGATGCCTGACTGAATTTTTTCTATAAGATTGCATTGGAAAAGTTAGATTTTGTCATTTAGACCAAATTCCCCATGAATTCCTTTATTCAACTCTTAGTCATTAAAAAGTACATTACACCAGTATCCATGTATATTCAATATATGTACAACAATAAATTGCTAGTTTTTATGTATGATGTTTATACAATATTATAAATATTTTAAGTAATTATAAATGTTTCTTGACTTTAATATTTGCTTAAACCTTAATGTTAAGTATAATGTTGACATGTTTATCTACTGTCCTTGAATTAGGTTGTTTACTTAGTATTTGAGTTCAAGGACGGTTTTGGTAAACATGTTGTTGATTCAATTTGAAGTCAAGGTTGATTTTGTTTACAGATAAAACCAGAATTTCCTTTAGAGTTATGTGTCAAAAGTTGCATACACATTTAATATTCTAGAACATTCTGTCGTGTGATACAGCATTTGGTAAACAAGATTCCATTCCAATTTTAAATCTTTTGTTGAAAAACATTCTTGTATTTTATGATCAGTCTTTTGGAATCATCAGATTGTTTGGAATAATAGTTGTGCTGTAACCTTGTAGCACTGTAATGCCGTAATGCTGTATACATAATTCAAAAGGAATTATTTATGGGAACATTCATTGGAATTACCTAAAGTGCTTACATCAACCTTTGAATTTAAATGTATGACTTTTGGATACCTGTGGGCATTCTCAAAGATGATCTGGATTACATTATTGGGGTACATCAGGACATTCCAGACTACCCATTCATTCGGAACATTCATTCACTCGGAACATTCATTCATTTGGAACATTCATTCACTTGGAACATTCATTTATTCAGAACATTCTATACTTAGGACTTGTGATTAGGACACTTAGGATTATTGGATTATTTGGATTTTAATTCACGTTACTGTAAGTGTCTTTCGATTTTTTATTTTAATTGTCTAGAAATAAATTGTTTGTTAATTTTTACTTGATTTGTTGGTTTCACTATCTTTCTGTTACATTATTTTAGACCATCGAGTCGTAGCATAGTCTAAATATGAGACTAATATATATTTGTATATACTGTCCTGTCTTAATAGGCCTTAAGGATGGCTGCAACATGCAATTCTTCAGTGCTGTATAACTAATATTTTGTTTGGAATTTTGGTAAGAATGGATTTTCTTTTATTACCAAAAGCATTCTGAATATTGCTAAAATACATATTAGAATATTTTAAAAAAGACATCTTTATTATATAAATATCTTTCTTTAAATAAAATGACTACATGGGTATAAAATTAATACATGTTTGTGGAGCACTTCCAAATTTCCAATCATGGAAGTCTAGAACTTCCAAAAATGAAAAGTTAATGGAACACAAGTTGTGTTAGTTATTTCACCACCATGTAGAGGAGTAAAAGGTAGCATAAACCAATCATTGCCCAACAAAGACAAAAGTCTCTCTCTCTCTCTCTGTATGAATGTTAAATGCACTTATATAACCCAGTAATTAATGTCAGTTTCAAGAGACTGAAAATAATGTGTCCACAAGGATAATATAAAAAATACATCTCCTTTACAATATATATCACATCATATTTGCTCATCATCAGCATTTATGAAAATCAACTAAATAATGACACAAGTGGTAACTGTATTGATATTGGTGAGTATCATGCAAATGCAAAGTAAATTAAATGTTTCTAAAATGCAATTTTAGACGTATTGCATTGTATTCTGAGATTGATAAATGCAAGAAGACACAATTACAAGCACAAAATGAAAAGACGAGCTTCTTCAATACTCTGTACAATTTCTAGAGTATTGTAGATAATTGGTTTGGTTTGGTATTTTATGGCACAGCAACACAAGTAGGTTATTTGGTGCCAAGGCAATCGGAGTAAAGTGTCTTGCCCAAGGACACACCACGGTAGCTGACCCAGGCTGGTCCAGTGATAGGATTCTAACCCTCACCCTTTCAGTCGTGAGTCCGGCATGCTATCCACTGCGCCACAGCAGCTCCCATAATGTAGATAATGTTCAAGTCACATCAGTTTCATTGCTGAAGGCTTTCAGATTATTTATAAAAATGTTTAGTCTTGAGACATTCCTTTTTGTTTTTTATATCATTATGCTTGCAATATGGGTTTGATACCAAGTCATTTTACCACTCCATGATCCATTTTTCGCAACATATTTTTCTTCCAGTCATTTTCTTTTCTTTATTCATTCATATGCATTTTCAGTTATGTTCTTACTAATAAGATGACACAGTTTTGACTCCAAGAGCAGGATAGTTGACTAGCTATTGACACTTTTGACCTAGTTAGTTCGTTTGACAATGTAAAACATTGTAAATTTGAGTTTGACCTAGTTTGTTTGACTATGTAAAACAATGTAAATTTGAGTTTGACCTAGTTAATTAGTTTGACAATGTAAAACAATGTAAATCTGAGTCCTAACATTAATGTTACATAGCAGACTTTACATTTTGGATAGGGGAACGGTTACAACATTATTAGAGTAATGTTTCTATGCATGAGGTAGGTTGGTTACACATGTAATCATTACATAGCAGACATTACATTTTGGATAGGGGAACGGTTACAACATTATTAGAGTAATGTTTCTATGCATGAGGTAGGTTGGTTACACATGTAATCATTACATAGCAGACATTACATTTTGGATAGGGGAACGGTTACAACATTATTAGAGTAATGTTTCTATGCATGAGGTAGGTTGGTTACACATGTAATCATTACATAGCAGACTTTACATTTTGGATAGGGGAATGGTTACAACATTATTAGAGTAATGTTTCTGTGCATGAGGTAGGTTGGTTACACATGTAATCATTACATAGCAGACTTTACATTTTGGATAGGGGAACGGTTACAACATTATTAGAGTAATGTTTCTATGCATGAGGTAGGTTGGTTACACATGTAATCATTACATAGCAGACATTACATTTTGGATAGGGGAACGGTTACAACATTATTAGAGTAATGTTTCTATGCATGAAGTAGGTTAGTTACACATGTAATCATTACATAGCAGACTTTACATTTTGGATAGGGGAACTGTTACAGAATTATTAGAGTAATGTTTCTATTCATGAGGTAGCTTAGTTACATATGTAACAATTACAGTTGCTTTGTCCCATATATATCTCATTCAACACTGTTTCACTGGCTACTATTGGTCTTCATTTTCAGGCTTTAAGGTATGCAATCGAACTGTCCGAATTTTATCAGGATACAAATCCAATATGTAACTGGGCAAGCAATGAAGTGCACGCAACTTTGCCTGAAATAATAAATAAATAAATAAATTAATAAATCAAGTGAACGTGAGAAAAAGGAGTTGAGGTATTTAAACAGTTGTTTGGACTACCGGTATATCACTTAAATATATAAATATGTTCATATTTTTCATGCACAGCTATAGATGTCATTACCCCAAATCTCAATTCACAAGATGATAGAGACCATAACTGGATAGTTGTAAATGCACACAAAATACATGTGCACACATGGAATAGTGTTTGTAAAGAAGACAATTCTCAGATGAATACAGAATTGGCGATAAATCTGAATTATAATGGGGCAAGTAGCGGCAACATAAATAGTTCACCTTACATTACAAAAGAACAGAATTGTGCTTCAATCAGAAATTTGTTTTGATGTAAAATTCTTGTCGAATTAGCATACAGTTGACAGACGAGACTGGCGAACCATTGCATAAGTGTACAAGCTTAAAGAAGTCTACACTAGTTTTGCATGAGTGTACAAACTTACAGAAGTGTACATTGCAGTGTTGCATGAGTGTACAAACTTAAAGAAGTGTACACTAGTTTTGCATGAGTATACAAATTTTAAAAAGTGTACACTAGTTTTGCATGGTGTACACTAGTTTTGCATGAGTATACAAATTTAAAGAAGTGTACACTATAGTTTTGCATGAGTGTACAAGTTTATGTTAACAATATGCCCAAGAGCAAGGATACATCACTCTGTTATGACTTTACATTTTTTTTTATAGTTTAGATTACAACAACAGTAGCTTTTAAAAAAGTGAACATTTTGGAAAGTGTTGTCTATCTATATATAACACCTTTGCCCACAGATACAATTATTGATCAATTAATCTTCAAAATTTAAATGTGGTTCTAATGACGTAGAATGAGTACCTTGTAATTATAAACCATAGCCACGAATGCACGCACATCGGCATGCGCATTCTTGCAGGAGGACAAAGTTCATGCCTTTTTTTTCGGTAAACACATGGAACATGTTTAAAGTTGATGAAATACGTGCTTACCAAAAATTCGTCATCTGTAAGATTTTGAACCTTTGTGTTTGATGCAACATTCTTAATTTGGCTGATGTACTGCTCATCAGCTAATTTTTCCAGAGGTCTGAAAGAATTATAGAATGATTTTTATTTTTTTTCCTTACTTCAAATTTGATTTGCATTTAACAATTATATCCAGAAAGGGACATCAGTGGCATACTAAGGGTAAATGGTGCCGGGGCGATGATGATGGCCCAAAGGGCCAGAATATGAAGTCCGAATTTTTATCAGCTATTTTGGTGCCCCAAGACCTCTAGCGCCCGGGGCACTGCCCCATCTGCCCCCCCCCCACCCTGTTAGTACGCTACTGAGGGACAATATTTTAAAATCAGACTACAATGCAATGTAATTAATCTGAACAACTAGAAATAAAAATTTGTCAAGAATAAAATAACTCGAGTAACAATCTGGTGCAGATAACCTTTGTAAAATTGATCTTTAGCTAAGACAATTGCTATGTTGCATTTAAATGGTTTGTCTACAGAATCTGACACAAAATGTGCAAAAATGTGATAAATGGGAAACTGTTGAATGATATTTAAGTCCATTATTTGCAACTTAAAACAGAAAGCATCTATTGAAGTACCAACATTATTGCTAAACAGGTCCCGAGGACTTAGAATTGTTGTCCTGTCTTGAATGTTATCTAGATGGCTTGTACATATATTGGGTCCTAATTACAATTTTTGGACATCAATGAGAGATTATGACAGTAATATAAAGAATGACATGCCCTTAGCTTAGAATAAAGACATTATTGGCATTTCATGTGACTATAAAGCAAATACAATTTTATCATTGGTATGTTTCTTTTTTATGACATTTTGTAATTTCTTCCTTTGCAAATTATTATTTTTTAAAAATAAATTTCACATTACTGTTTGGAGAGAACTGATGAGTTGATAAATATAAAATAAAATTCAAAAGATGGATAGTCATTACCCCAAAATATTAATGAAATTTTAGATGATGGTTTTCAATATAGAGCTTACATGTCGACATATGGGGGGTTCATTCTCACTTCACTTGGTCCTGTTGCCTTATTCATTGATATATCTATAAAAAATAAAACATGCATATGACTAACAAAAAGAAAATAATCCAAGGTGAAAATTAAGATATGCTTAGCCAAAAACTCTAGGCAACATTCACTTTAAAATAAGCAAATGTGTGGTAAGTATGAACTGTGATAGTATCAGTTTTTCTTATCCACTTTTTGAAAACCTATTGAAATAGTGAATAATGTTAAAACATAAAAATTAAACATTTGATGATTTATGTAGTAAATCAGAAAATGGAATGTTTTGTAAAAAATATGCTGCTCGATGATAACTTTGAGGAAAAATGTATAAGTTCAGTCAATGGGAATATTCACCTGAAAATTTTGATTATTTAGACTGTTGTATTGACCATAACAACAGTTTACATAAAAATTAAGGCAGGCATGTAGATATGCTTGCATTTGAACCTACAGTGTGCAGAGGATGCCAAGTAAGGTTTTGAGATCATTCCATTATCATCTGTTGAATTAGAATGTACTGTTTATAGAATTGTGTCTATCTGTGTAATGCATCTGAACATAAATGTAAATTAGGTTTCCTTGCCGTGGATACCGTTACCTACTATGCATGATTTTAGCCTTGGCAATTGCAAAATAGCAAATTGTGTTTATCCTGTGTTGTCCAGCCGTGGGTTTGACAACGTCCAAGTACATATAGTGCTTAATTTTCTGTATATCGTTACAATGCATAGGTGCCTTGTCTGGAGCTGTTCACTTTACAGAAACAATCTTCACCTGTAGAGGTATGTGAAAGTGTTAGACGTTATTCTTTCTTGCTGTACGTGATAAAATTGTTTAATACATTGATTGTTTCAGAATTGATTCTAAATTTCTAGAAAGTCAGACCTATACCACATGATGTCATGCTCTCCAATCGAATATAGTCCATTTCATGTTGGACATATTTATATAAACAAGTTGAATTAAATTATGTTTTATGTAGTAAACGATGGAAATGTTTGAGCTGTTTAAAATCCAGTGCAATTATTCTTGCTGTGGTTATATTAATATATAAATATGGTTATAATATGTATGATCTAAGACAGTGGTTCTTATGGAAGAACAGTTTAATGTGTAACAAAGTTAGTTCACGTATGCATTATGTATATTACCGTGATCGTATTTAAAACACGTTTTGAGGTTTGACTCATCTATTACTCGGTTCAGTTGTAATTTTAGCTGTTCCAGAGGAGTTTTTGATCTACATAGCGTTGTTTAACCCTTATATTGTTGTTGACCTCGGCATTGATGGTGACTTCAATAACGCTGGAGAAGGAATGATTATGGTTGACTCCGAGAGAGGGGCCAAAGGTTCTGTATTGACGGGTCTGCGGGGTACTGAGGTTCCCGACAGATCCTTCAGCAGCAAGTGAGGATTGAAGTACATGGCATCATTCCTCAAATATTCATCGTGCATGGTTGATTGGGTTGATTGGAATTATTTACTGTTGGGAATAACACGGAATAGCATCATATATATATGTGTATATATATATATATATATATATATATATGATCAATGTTGTTATATAAACGATACTCTAATGCAATATCATACTTGTTGATGAACTACATTTACATTTACTCATACCTGTTCATGATTTATACCAGTATCTATTCAAGTATATCCATCTATTTGTGAACAATATTATTTCATTAAAATTGTGCCTCATTTCTCCACCACGTCAAGAGATTCACAATTTCATTGTTTGAACAACTTCATATCTGCTATATTAGCATGACGCTTCCTTATCAGTTGCAAGTGAACAGAGCAATTTCAACTGCGTAAAAAGCGAACAGAACAGGGTCATATCGATTACATTTATTGAATGTTATACTCCATGCACTGATAAACATGCCAGTTAAGGTGTGGAAAGGGTCTTTTATAATACTTCATAGAATAGTATCATAGTATTTATGGGTATGTGTCGAAGTCTTTTGTACTTTTAGGTTAATTGGTTTGTGTCAGATTGAAATAAGGTTTTGAGTTATGGTGTCCGAAATTAAATGTTCATTAACTTACATGTTATAAATAGCCTCTGTTGAAGAAACCAACGATTGACCTAACGATTTTTTTAAAAAAATACAGCCCTGTTTCTAACCTCCTATTCATCTCAAAAATCTTAGAAAAAGGTGTTCTGTCCCAGCTTGTATATCATCTAAATTTAAATAGTCTTATTAGCAATTTACAGTCTGCATATCGCTTTTGCCACAGTACCAAAACTGCCCTTCTGAAAGTAGTTAATGACCTTCTCTCTGCTTTGGATAGTAGAAAGATTACAGTCCTCACCCTCCTTGACTTGTCTGCAGCATTTGACACAACAGACCATGATATATTACTTCACCGTCACCAGCATGTATTTGGTATTCGCGATACGGGTGGGGGGTGGAGAGATGAGAGTTTGAGAGAGAGATATTGCCCTTATTGGATTTGTTGGAGTAGAAGGCTTATTGCCAGATGATCTAAAAACACATTGAATCTATATTTATGCCATGTACATGCAAGCCACTTTGAACAGCAGAATCGACATCTTCCTCGTAGTTTTTCAAAACGTTACCTCCTTTATGACTCCGCAGTGTGCTATCATCATCATCATCATCATCACTTGCATCTTTGAACCCAGATTCACCAGTTTCATTACCACTGTCGGATTGCAGCTGATGTTTTGGTTGCTTGAGTTGCAATTTACGACCTTTAGGATCTTGATTTACGCTTTCATGTTGCTGGTGTTCGTTTCCTTCATGTAAAGGTTTAGTTTGCGGGTATTCTGATTCCATCTGTGCAGCTCGCTGCTGTAGCACACACAGGTGTTCTGTCGATGCCAAGAGATCCTTTATGTAAGTTACAACCTGGCTTGCTTTTGGCCGACTTTGCACTCTTTGTTGAAGCATTCGTATAATGAGTTGTCTTACCCTCTCAGAATATTTTATTTCAGGAAGTTGGTTTAAAACCTATAAAAAGAGTCAATTAAAAAAATGAAAAACTTAAGATGCCACAACATTTACCCATTTCAAGAAGGCCAGATAAAATAAAATTAAAAAAAAACGTTAACGTTCAAAAGATAGATTTGGTTTGGTGTTTTACGGCACAGGAAAACATGAAAATGACGCACTAAGATAGCCGACTCGGGTTGATCGATGGTAGGATTTGAATCGAACCGTTCTGGTCCGAGTCCGGAATACAAACTATTGAACCATATAGCTCTCATTTTTAGAAGGAGTTGATCCCAAGGAAACTGTCTTATTCAAACAAAACGAGATACATGTTGTAAAGTGTAGTATATGGTGTTGTTGTATGATGTTGTCTACTAAGCGAAACCATCAAAGTTAACAACTCTCACTCCACGCCCAACGTCAGTCACAAAGAGAAAGGCAAATAGTGGCGTTCTTCGTTGCATTTAAAACAGAATGATTGTTTTTGTGTGTTTCAGTACACGATGGAGTTCTTTGATGTAAGCAAAGCCAAAAGCAAAACAAACGTAAATCTGGTGAAAATACTTGCGCCAACTGTCATCACACATTGATTTTTGTTTATCTAAATGTCACTTTGTCAGTAGAGTGCCAAGACTTTTCGTCACAAAAACGAATGAATAATGTCACATTCCGACTGCCATAGAAAGATGTCTTGCTATATATAGGTGCGACGTTTAATAAATAGCGATCGATCAATAGATTGAGGTGGGTCGAGAACAAAATAGTGCTTGATCGATCAATATAGGGTTTGATCGATCAATATATTGATAGATAGACAGGCAGATGAATAGATATACCTCATACGACTCGATCTCTGCTTGCAATGTGCGAAGGGTTTCCGCATTTTCAAAGACTCGCTTTGATGTGGACATCTCGTATGCACAACAGCCCATACTCCAAATGTCAGTCTGGAATTTTATTCGTAAAGTATTAACGTATGCCAGAACTTCCCGTTATCCTCCTTACAACTAAACGAAGATTGTACTGTAACTTCTATTTCGGTTCGTGTGTATCAATTTTCGTGGTTGGAGAAGTTGTACTTTTCGTAGATACTTTTTAATTCATGGGTTAATAAAGAGGTATGATTGTTTACACAGATTATTATTTCTACATTGTTTCCACATATGGATCATTGTTCGTAGATACTTTTAATTCGTGGATTGGTAAAGAGGTCTTATTGTTTCCACAGATGGATACTTTTAATAGATACTTTTAATTCTTGGATGAATAAAACGGTCTTATTGTTTCTACAGATGGTTACTTTTAATCGGTGGATTAATAAAGAGGTGTTATTGTTTCCAGAGATGGGTCATTGTTCTTTGTGCCTTTTAGCTCGTGGCTTCTATCATGGACGAACTCCACGAAAATATGTACTCGCGACAAAATAATAAATTCGCAATACTTCAGGATCATATAGCAATTGGTTGTGTATTCTGCATAACTTTGAAAGTCTTAATTATCCTATATTCTTACCCAAGGATGCTGTAATTACTTTCTAAGATACATAATAACGATGGTTTGAAACTGTATTTTCTCGAGGGGAGTAACATACGTGAACCTTTATGCACATAGAGTCAATACTTTCTTTCCCTGCCTCGTATGAGTGAAAAAGTTCTAGATACTATGTAATTCAGTCCAACAATTTTTGTTGTTATTCCCCAAATAGCCACATAATTTTAGTTCACTCGGAATGTTACATTTTGTGCCAAGACCCGGGCAAAACAAAATTCACATGCTAATTGGGATTTGCAATATATTCTGATTATAAATGAGATAGTTTATCAATGAAATCGTTGCAGATGCCCTGTACAAATATCTTACTGATATAGAACCCCACAGATTTTTACATTTACTTCAAAATTAGAGTAAAAATAGATTTGTATTTGTAAAACGTGTGCTTCTATTTCAGGCCTAAACGAAAGGTGTCTAAGTCCCCAAAATTCAGATTTTGAAACAAAACAAAACAAAACAAAAAAAATTTAAAAAAAAGAAAGTGGATTTTGCTTAATCGTGCTTACGTATTTAAAAAAAAGTCAATAATTGCTGAAATAACCTGAAAATCTAATCAGGTCATCTGCGTATAAATAAATAAAATTATGCCTGCCAAATTTAATTTTTCTAACTATAGTGATTTATTGATCAAGAAATGTTTACGTCAAAAAAGTCTAATTTGAAAATTTTTTAAAAATATGTTCTAAAAAATGAAAACTTTCTATAATAGCCATAAACTCTAATAAGGTCTTCTGCATATGAATACAAATATGACTCTTAAATTTAATTTGCCCGCCTCGAACTGTTTAATCGTTTTAACATGATTTTGCATAAAAAAGGCAAGAAATTTCAAGAAATATATTTTAAAAATGTAAATTTATGTAATCGAATCTGTTCATTTCTTATGACCATTCAATACCCGCCCCGACATGCCATCCCGGGGTCGGCTGCCTCAGTGTGTTCTTCGGAAAGGTAGTTGGCTCCCATGTCCGCAGTATGAGATATCCAATAATATGTTAAAAGTGCCGTTAAAACCAACACAAAATTTTAAGATCATGATACAGATTTCAATATATCATGGCTCCATGTTCAATAGTTATTGCTCTACAACTCTAAACGGATATTCCGTATGGATTTACGCACGTACGAACCGACAGCCGCAAAACAATGCGTCCCTTCTACTATCGTGGTGAGGCATGGAATACGTATATTGGCGTCTTGAAAACGGCTTATGACTGGCTTGGACAATTTATGAGATGTGATAAAATAGAAAAGAACCAATTTAGATAAAAATCTAACAATAGTCTACACAAATTGTTTTCCACAAAAGCTCGACTTTCCTATATGGTTTAATTATATGCAAAATGTCAGTGTCGCAAAGATGCCTAATCATGTCTAAAACTGCATAGAATTCTTTACTAGAGTTAACAGTCTCTTAGTTTATCTATGAACGAATCGTGTGATATAGTTCAAATTGGTGTGTTTATAAGTACAACACCAATTCGGTAAATACCGAAATCTTTTTTGTGTATTTGACATTCTTTATTTTATCTAATTCATACCTTCTCTTTTCTTTTCCCTTACATTTTTATAGTTCGAAAAGATTGTATTATCTGTCGGTTTCTTAAAAATATTTGAAGAATTGTATACAGATTAAACACACCTGATAAACATACCTTTCGCTCTCATTAAATTGCAGATAGTGAATGAAGTTTATGGACGTTGTCATATTTCGCCTGTTTTTTTTTTTTTTTTTTTTTTTTTGTTGTTTTTTTTTAATTTGGAAAAGTTTCTAATTGCATTATGTTGAAAGTAGATTGAAAACCGATAGCTATATCTGTAAATGTGTAAATGTATTTCTCATCCAGAAATATGGTAACAGTATGTCATTATTTGTTCTAATTTTCCACTACAACAAGATAACCGATTACTAATATAATTTTAATCAGGGATCATTCAAATCTCTTTATAAACTCGATCACTGACTAAAATTATAATTGTTTCTCCTTAAAATATGCCATCAGTCATTCATTAATTTATTATTGCTTTAGTCATTCATTCATTCGTGCATTTACTCATATCTGCTGATTTTTCAATCATTTGTTCGTTCATTTTTTTTTCTTCACTCATCCCTATATTAATTCGTTTATTAACTAACTCATTTGTCCCAACATTCACTTTTTCATTCATCAATTGATTCCCTCATCAGTCAATTCATGCATTCATGTATTCCTACGTTCAGTTATTTTTTATTAATTCATTCAATCATTGCAACACTCTTACCTTTTCATCGTAATCGCCACCACCAATCATCTCTGGGCTCATATAGTACGGTGTTCCCACGCACTGAGACATTTGATTAGCGCTCATACTGTCCAGGTACCTACAATAAATAATTCCAAATTGTCACAAATTAAGGAATTTTTCTCATGCACTTGTCTGGTTCTTCAGCGCACTGAATGAGTATAGATAATACGTAGAGAAAGAAAGAAGACAAACAGAAGGAAAGAAGGATAGTTGTAGCAAGATACATTTTTGTGTCCAAAAAGTTAGAAAAAACGCCGTGATATGATGTTTCTTTGCGCCAAAAGACCTGTGTTGTACTCCAACCGCACCACCCCGAGAAACGTCAATGTAATTATTCAGTGATCCTTATAACGTAGATGGTATTGGCCATCTTGTACTTACATGTCAATTTCAGTCATGCCTGGGGCAGGTGCTTTTCTTCTATTTATTTCTCAATAAGAGAGCCATTAGGAAAGTGCAGGAGGATATGTAGCGTACTAACGGGAGGGGCTGACGGGGCAGTTGCCCAGGGCGCCAGAGGTTTTGGTGCGCCAAAAGAGCTGATAAAAATTCGGTCCTCGTATTCTGGCCCTTTGGGCCATCATCGTCGCCCCGGGCGCCACTTACCCTTCGTACGCCACTGACGAGAATGTAAAGACACCTCAGTAATACGTTTATTCTTCTCTTGTCTTGTTACAAACGCATTTGTGTGTTTGTCTGCGGTTTTTGTGTTTTTGTTTGCTTCAAAATTGGTTGAGAAAAACCGATTTGTATACATTCAGTAAGATTGTTTTATTTTTAAATTTTTTAAAATTATTTTATGTCTACTGGTCTTTGAGTGCATGCATAAATAAAAACAATGTAGCCTTAAGAACAACGATATTAATTAGGTTCATAGCATAATCAACAAATATATATCCGGTCTCTTTGAAAAGATGTTGCTTCTTAACCAGGAGAAGATACAATGTGGCATTAAATCAATGTTACTGAAGTAAAATACGAAGAGTCAGAAAAGCAAAGTAAGTTAGGAATACGATAGCACGCAATGTTTCAAATATGAGCTAACTCAAAAGACCGCTCTGTAATAGGTGTGTTTGCACAGTGACAGTATATATCACAGTCTTAGGTATGCACCATAACCTGAGTAACTATGTAATATCAGAAACCAACTGGCAACATGTGCAGTAAGTGATGTATAAGAAAAAACTATTTTAAAAAAAAAAAAAATTATAAACAAAGGTATGTTATTTTGGGATCCCATTTTCGTACATCTATAAAAACCATTGTGAAGCGCTAAGAACACTGCAATCACGTATCGTTGTTGCCACAAATAATAAGCATATTTACGCAATTGCAAATGAAAAATGCTTGTAGGGTTGATTAGGACCATAAGATCTTAATGATTACTACAGCATATAATTGGATATCTTGCATTCATGCAGAAACTATTTTGTTCCATTGCTTTATCTAGTTGAAGTTAATCTCTCTCTCTCTCTCTCTCTCTCTCTCTCACACACACACACACACACACACACACACACACACACACACACACACACATACGAACATAAGTCAAGATTGAGTAAAATTTCTAAAACTACAGCACTGATGCATTGTATATACTTTTACTGAACATATTTTCCAAGCATATAACGCAAAGATGATTTGCTTGTTTGAAAAATATGTTATAACATTTTGCAACATTTGTGCGAAAATTATTATAATAGTAGTTAATTGTGTGTTTTCAAAACCACAATCTTTGGTTCAAAAAACTCTCCAGTAGTATATTTTACCCGGTATTGATTTAATCACAAAATTCGCTATATCTTGTGTCGAAACATATTTTAAGATTTAAACTTTTTAATCATAAAATCAATCTGAACTTCAGATTAAAATATCTGTGGAGGATAATTAAAAATGCCACTTGTGCTTTCAGATGCAAATCAATAAT
This sequence comes from Margaritifera margaritifera, assembly GCA_029931535.1. Lineage (NCBI taxonomy): Eukaryota > Metazoa > Mollusca > Bivalvia > Unionida > Margaritiferidae > Margaritifera > Margaritifera margaritifera. The sequence continues at coordinate 2,151,689 of JAQPZY010001368.1, read as the reverse complement.
CTATGGGAAATTCTATGTAGCTTTGGAAATATTGTTCACGTAAATACATTGAAATACATGGATTTACACTTCCGAAAGCTTTTCTTGGGCATGTTATTAAGTATATATTTGCGGATGCGTTTTAGCACATTGGATGAAAATACGCTTAGTTCAACCAAACATAGATTATTCAGTTCTGTAATTTAGCGGCAAGGGAATACAAGTTGAAAGTTGAATATTTTGATTTTGTTCTTTATTCATTATTCTATTACAAACTCTCTGCCTCAGGAACGTTGCATATATTCGATGGTTAGATGAATTATCCTGTCATTCTTTGTTCCACAAGAAATTTTACTTTATTTCAATACATCCTTTTCAGAAACTTTTTTGTTTCTTGTTTGATATACAGGACAGAATACAGTTAATTATTAGGATTTTGTGGATAAATCTAAATGTTAAAGACATATTTCTTTGGCAACTTAAAAATGTATATCAAATTCATGACTTGGAAAAAATGAAACATAGCACATCTTCATGCTGTTAATTGTATTTACTGTAGGGTATAAATAAACAAGTAAATAATAACTTTGAAGTTATAATAAAAAAACATTTTTTTTCTATTGTCATATTTCTTGTCTGGTTGAAATAATTAAATAATGTATACAAGCTGATTATTATATTTTGTAAACTACTCTTCATTGATTCTTAAACTATACAAGATATAACGGGTGTAGAAAAAGTGCAACAAAACCAGTAGATATTGTTATTATATTTATTTATTTATGCTCTTTTTGGTGGACCTTTTATTAATTTTAGCTTGCAAAATTATTTTTATAAAGAAATCATCCAAATAAGTTAAATTTTTCTTATTAATTATTTATGTCACTTGTAGATAAAGCTTGAAAACACTTGATGTTCTTTGAATAACTGAGATAGGAATCAATAATTTTGTGTCTTTCTGTTTTTGGATATGACAACTCTTTCTTTTTAGGCTTATTTTCCTTGTTTGTCTTCTTACAAGATAAATACTATTTCATTTGAATTCCTTATAAATCAAGCAGATAACCGGTCTGGCTAATTTTTATTATATTTTCCCATCATATATTGAACTTTCCGTGGCACCATAATTGTTGTTGATATTCTTGTGTATCAATGTGCATTATATACCACATTATGACACATACACTCTAATAAAATGCTTTGACAAATGTTCATTTATAGCTGAAACTGTTTAAGGGATAATTTGTCGTAGGTTTATTGCATGCAGGTGATATTTTGGCCTGGATTATTTTGGTCTGTCGTTCAGATTTGGGCACTGGGCTCGTCAACATGTTTAGGGCTAGAATATTTTCCTAAATCCAAATACATTTGTCTGTATAAAAAAGCAAAAGAAGAATAAACAACATTTAATGTAATATCTTTATTATGTTATCTTATAAGCTTTGGAAGACAACACTATATTTGACTTCTAATTTGTATGCGTGTTACATGTTGAAACGCAATGAAATAGACATTCAGATGTATCTAAAATAAACTTGCTTCGGCAAAGAATGTGATAATTTGTTATTTATTTTCTTGGATAAAGTTACTTGCTAAAGTGCTTAATCAACGACTGCTAGTGTTGGCGATCATGAAATATATGGGGAAATGCGTCTTGTTGAGTATTATTTAATGTCTATCTGTTGTTGTTGTTGTTTTTTTGATTTTCTTGCTGATGGCTTAGCGGGGTATCCCATCAAAAGCGTGGATGATTCCATAATTTACTTGCTTGCTTCTTGTAATGAAGTAATGAACTATAAACCAGTGACACTGATCTTATATTTTGCATGTAAGTAAATATCCTGTAAAAGAAAAGTTGTATCCAATTCCATTTAAATTTTAAAAGAAGAAGAGAGTTGAGTTTTCAAATTTAAAGATGTTAAAATTTAAGAAAACTACTGTGTAGATACTGCAATAATAGAGAGATGGGCATTTTTATATTTAAGTGATCTAAGTTGAAACTTTGTGCTTTCCAGAAATTAATAGCAGATAACTATCATACAATAATTCCGCTTGGGAAAGCCTTTTCATCTTCCTTTAGATTTGTTTTCCTAGTAACACTTGAACTCTGCGGAAAATTCTTGTAAAACTCACAGTACTCCATGAAACTTCCTTACTGCTTTCTGAAGGGTTTATTATTTTTATTTTCTCTATAAGCTCAAATGCCCCTAGGAGAAATGTTTCTCCGAAATATGTATAAATTCACATAAACTTATAAAGTAAGTCATTACAAGATACACAATATATAACGTTGGTTATTATATAAGATATTTCACTAAAATAAGCTGTCTTACCTTGCTGTTCCAAAATCACCAATTTTTATAACTTTTTCCACCGTCAGCAAAATGTTCCTCGTCTTAATATCGCGATGTATAATATCATTATGATGGAGGTACTGAAAAAGAATAAATCAAATAAATGTTCAGCTTAGGTTCTTTTATTCCAGTTTTGCATTACCTCAGTTCTTCCACAACTTCAGTATTCAACGTCACTGTTGAAAACGCTGAGGACGATCCATGGATTATAATAAAAACAGGTTATATTCAAAATAAATAAATAAAATTAAAATTAAAATATAGAAACAAATTATTCATCTCGTCTGTTGCAAAGTTAGTACTATTACTTTAGGATAAACCTACATCGGATATATTGAGATGATCCCTCATAAAACAGAACTGAAAATTCAGTTTTTACTCTTGTAACAGCCATGACGCTAAGAACCCATATGTATAGACAATAAGGTATTGCCTATAATATGTATAGACAATAAGGTATTGCCTATAATATGTATAGACAATAAGGTATGTGTCATGATGCTCTGACGTATAACACAAACGCCTTTCCTTTGAAACAAAATCACTCCAAAATGTGATGATTTATTTGCCATCGGCTTGAAAAGTACTTTTGATAACTGACGGAATCCCCGTGTGGTTCCATTAATTACTGTGACGGATGTCACTCTCGATTTTGCGTAATAAGGACAAAATTTGGGTGCAATTGAATGCCAAGGTCCATTTCAACACTGATGACGTTTTTAGTAGCTCATTCATTGCTTAATTACTGCAGTATTGTCAAGAAGTGAATACAATTGACCAGAAGAGACGTTTATTGTGTTTAGAAATCATTAAATGGGGCTTATTGATAACTCCTTGTGGGCACATGGAGATATCAATGGCATAGATTCTACTCAAAATAATGGGAAATTATGAATTTGAGAGATATTATCAACTTAATTTTGACCTAATCAACCAATCTATCTTTATTTCTTCCTTTAGGAAATGAATAACACCATTGAGAAATGGTACAGATACAAGAATCTCAAAGACATGACGTGCAGTTAGATATTTAAGTCACAAATTCATGCATACATAAACAAGAATACACATTTTTATGTTTGATTGGTATGATCCCCCGTACCATACAAGAGTCACCCGATGAAGAATGGTTCCGGACATTTGGCGACCGCTACAGTCTCCCCTCGTAGGAAGAAAGGCGATATGGTCATCCCCGACCGGGCAAGTGCTCTTACTGAGTACATTCCAATGGATCAAATAAAGCAATTAATTTAGAAGCATTAAGCTCAAATTTTAATGTCGAAATTGCCTCTCCTATGTGCGAAACGCTGATACGTGTTATATCATTCTAATCTTGATGACGTCATCTACAGGTAAATCAGTCATTAATTTATTCCTCGTCATTCATTTATTCTGCAACTCAACATAAGTATGAGACACAAAATACAATTTTAAAGGTTGAGAACTAGGATAGTTATATAACGACATAATCAATACTGTGAATTCATGTTATCTGTGAGGTAGCTCAGTGGGATAAGTTTGATTTATCGTCGTTTCTTTATTTAGCCTTTTCTGAAATAAAAAAACCACAAATAACAAAACAAGAAACAAAGAAACAAATACACAAAGAACCCATAAACAACCAATACAAACATCCCGAATAGTTGCAGAATTCATGTAAGCTTCCGGCAGAAAATATTTGCAGCCGACAGCATACAATTTGGGTAGACTTCGCGGTCATTCAGTGCACATGTGTAGGAGAATTCCCTACCCAGTAAATCCTGAACACATTCTTCGTCAGACATATTATGAAGATATGCATCAAGTAGAATATCAAAATTATTGATAATATGAGACCAAAATAGATCCCTCATTCTTTGTGTTTTTGAACACGAGATTACCGCATATACTCGAGTATAATGTAGGTCCAAATGCAAACAACATAGACCCTGATCTGCCGGCGCATTATGCGACGGCAGATCTGGGTCTATGCAGGTTGCAGTTGGTATCGGAATATACGCGAATATAGACGGTAGCATATGGGCACTAACATCAGTGTACGAAGTATTGCAATGTTGACAATTATGAAGTATCATACTGTATGGAGTAACCAGAAACCTGGCCATCTTTTTTGCAAGTTTAAGCTCTTTGTTTGACCTTGGTATTTGCGGCAGAATGGCGGAATAAATCTCTTTTGTTTCATACGGTCATTCCCGCAAAGGAAGGTATACAATCTCATTAAAAATATTCTTCTAGACAAAGTATTCTCAGGCATGTGACATAATTTGCAAAGGAAATTGAGCTTTCTTTTATCATTTCAGCCACAATTCTGTTCAGTCCAAGAATGCTTTCGCTCATTGTAGATCTTGTCTTATGTCAGAATTCTTGAATTTGATTCACACATTGATGCTGAATTACATCTATTTTTTTTAATGTCTTTTGATCCAATCTTTGACTATACCTCGCAACCATTAAGCGTTGTTGGAATAACAATCATTTATATATATCTGCAGTGGTTAAGGGGTTTAATTAACATTCCGTTTTCACAATCCCGTTAAGGGAATATAGTGGTTTTCTTTTTTTTTTAACATGCCTTTTCTACTTTTGCTACGCAGCTCGTGTCAGAGCTCATTGGGATACCTACGTGTTCGGTAGTTCGGGAAATCGGAATAATATTTGGACCGATTTTCCGCTTGAAATTGCAGTCTTTCTTTTGTATGTTCCGTTTGAAAGCAATGATACAACTCTTATTATTATCGATTTTAAGATTCAAGGTTACCGGATACAAGTGAGCGATATCAAGCATTGCTTGTAAATGAGCTCAAGTTGTCACTATAATATTAATATCATCAGCTAAAGCAGGGTTTCTAGAAGGAATTGATCCTACATTTATTTCTAATTTGGAACCTTCTAGAAACTTTAACATATGATTCACACACACACACACACACACACACACACACACACACACACACACACATTCTTGTATTTGGTGGATATCGAGGACTCGTGTATGGAACCCCGTACCGAGGACATTTCTTCTGGTTATCTTGGAGTGAAAAAAGATACAGTTTCTGGCCGATAATTTATAGCAAACGGTGACGTACCGAGGAGGGTATTGTAGGATTAATTCTAAGGAATATGAAATTTCGCAATGCAAGCGAGGACGCACACGTTTACACAGATAGTCTGTACTATCCATTCAAACTAAGGACACACATAACTATTGACCAATACATGGATCAATACATGGAAACTGTAGACAATGGGACGTCATGGACAACTGGTACTCCCATTATCTTGTTAAATGCAAATGAAGAGAAACATTATTAACCCGTACACGAACGGTTCAGACTCTAAGGGTTAGTGCACTCAGACGTAATTGTGGTTCGTTTTTCACCCCCAGACAGACCTTTAACCGTTTCCAGAATCAAAGGACGACCACATTATGATTATCTCTTCCCTAAGTAATGCATCAGTCGTTCATTGTTAATTGTTACTTCATATAGCAATGTGGCAGTCTGGCGATTCCATGCAGTTCATGAATGTGTTCAGACGCAAGCACGTGACGGAGTTTGTAAATAACCCATGTATTAAAACATGAATTGTGCTCTTGTAAGTGTGTGTAAATTGATACTATCAAGAACAATTTACAGATGACGCCAACCTATTCCACAAAATCTGAAACCATCAAATAATTTATGAAATCTGAAACTGACTTTTGGTGGTATTATTATTGAGTTTGCTTGATTTGGATTATATTATTTGTTTCATAATAGTTTTATATAAAAAGTTTGTTTGTTAAATTAGGCCTAAGAATTTAAATCAATTTTTTACAATGACGGTCTGTATTATACTTAAAAAGTAAGACAGTAATAATTTTCAAAAGTCATGAAGACTGTTGACAACGGTACATTAATGCAAATAGAATGAACTATCAATACAGACAAAACATTAACAACAACACAGCGACTGTGGACATCATTGACAACGAGGATATGTTTACTCGAACAAAATAAACTATCAATTCAAACTAAGGACGCACACAATTATTCAGAAAAACACGGAGACTGTTGACATTGGTACATCATGGACAATTACGACATGTTTACACATCCAGTCTGAACTATCAATACAAACTAAGGACGCACACTATTGACCATAACATGGAGATTGTGGTCATTGGTACATCATGGACAATTAGGACATGTTTACACATCTAGTCTGAACTATTAATACAAACTAAGGACGCACACTATTGACAAAAACAAGGAGACTGCGGACATTTGTACATCATGGACAATGAGGACGTGTTTACACATTTAGTCGGAACTATCAATACAGACTAAGGACGCAAACAATTGACCAAAAACACGGAGACCGTGGAAAATGTTACATCATGGACAAGTGGAACAAGCATTAACTAGCAAAATGAAAATAAAGACAAACATTATGAGGCCGTGCATGAACAGTTCAGACTCAGGTGGGTTGCCTAGGCACTAAATGACTTGCTTGTGTTACTGTGCCTTAAAACGGCAAACCAAACCAAATCATTTTGCTTTAGAATATACTTTATGATTATTTTAAAACAAATGAGTCGGGGATGATATCAGTCTCTGTCTATAATGCTGTCTCCTCCTAAGCAGCTTGGTGGAAATTTAAGGACTATTGGTAATGCACAATTCAGTACAGGTGGGTGTGGGATGACAATTATGGTAATAGTGATGTCCCATTTCTTTCATTTAAAGGGTTTCTTCCGTGGTTTTTGCTTTTTCCTATTTACTGCTGTATTCAAAATGTCCAAACGCATGATGTACTTTGCGGAAAGTCCGATCGTCAAGCACCCAGTCGTTTTCTATAAAATAGGTCAAACAAAGCGTTCCCGCTTCGTATGCATAAATTCCGTAAATCTTCGGAAAAAGAGCGTGTGTGACATTAGAACCGGGAGATGGACAGCAGATGTAGGAAGTTGATGCCGGATGCTCGCTAGTTTTAAGAGGTAAAATGTCAACATACTCTGCTGCACACAACCTCTCAAAGTTGATGTGTAAACAAGTTACATGGTATGACCTCTCATCGTCGATGGTAACTTAAGTCATTTAAGACCTTTTGATGCTGTGACGTCAGCAAGCTATATTTTATACAATTGCGTAACGAGGGTGAAAAATCAATGCTGTTGAAATATATCCTTCGAAAAAGCATGTTTGATTTCATTTTAAGACGCATTGAAAACATACTATGATTTCTGTTTTTTAGCTTTTAACTCTTAGGATAATGACCAAAGGGAACTTAAATTCTAAACCAAGCAATTTTCCTTCCCTAATACTTGCCCAGAAATTTTACAATATTGTCTACAAAATCAGCACCTCGAAGATATGTACAGTTTATGGGGTATCAAATTTCTTTTAAAAATAATCGTGAAGTTACGTTTCTGGACATCATAAGTTTATAATTTAATATTGTAGATTGTCTTTAATATGTGTTCAGAAATTTTCATGAATGTTTCAGAACCCGTATTGACCTATGCAAGGTCGACTGAAAAAATTTAGGTGTAAACTATAGGGCGTGGTGTAACTTGAGAAGACAATTAGTTACCAAGTATGTCGTTTAATGTGACGACCGTATTCGGCTAAGTTACGTAATATTTTCTATTTATGTAAACATAATAGCAGGGGTTCATTTTAACATTCGTTACATAGCTTTTATTCAAATTTTACCTTTTTCCATGCATTATCAAGTTTTGATCAAAATATGCAATTACTAGCTGCATCGAAATAAAGGTCTTATTTGAATTGAATCTGAACATAGTCTAGCATGTTGTTCATCTGAAAGAAATGCAACATTTCGCTTTTCATGATACAATAATTTATGTAAGAGGTAACGACAACAAAATAAATAAATAAAACACAGAACCTTTATAGCAAATAAACATTATATAAGGATCATCTGCGTAAAAGGGTAAAGGTCCAGAGGTCCCATTTATACATAAATCCAAACATGTATATAAAGACGACTTGCTCATTGAGACCACTTTCAGATTGTCCTCAGAGTAGTCTTTGCAGACAGGTTTGACTTTACCTTGTTAACGGATTTACATTTCGCTATGGATTTTCAATGATTAGATCTGATTTATTTTCAAGAAAATTGATGCAATATGAATTGCACACAAAATCTCGATTGCTTGGTCGACCTGAAATCAGTAAATTGCCATTGAATTGAAGTTGAAAAAACTATCACTGAGACGGCCGAGATTAGATTCGGTAGATAGCTTGAGCGAGTCATCTTGGCGTATACCATCTGGGCCTTGGATGAAAAAGATTTCAAATTGTAAAAGCTCTTAAAATTGAATGTATTTAATAACCGTCTGATGCCTATTTATGAGCTCAATTTCACAGTCAACGATTTTCTTTAATACTTTTTTTCTTTGATTCTATCCCGGTTGAAAAATTATCTAACAAAATTATCAGTGGAAGTCTTGTCATACGTGCATGAATTGTAAAGTAATATATAGTCTGTATGCCTACGTGAGCAAACACTCGTAAGAATAGGAACAAATACCAGAATATTAAGAAGGATGATTCTCCAAATCACCTGTAATATGAAAATCTTTATATTTACTCCCGTCTCAGATTAATCATACTGAAGGTAAACATATACGTGTACATGAGAGAGAGAGAGAGAGAGAGAGAGAGAGAGAGAGAGAGAGAGAGAGAGCATAACTTGGGGCTTGGGTGAGACATACATAAATGAATAAATATAAAATATAGTAAGTTCCATGATTTTACGGCTATAATTCGTTTTTATTTGTTACCACAGAATAGTATATACCTTTCTGCATATTGTTGTTCCATTACTGTACACCAGCGTCATCATATATATCAATGTCAATACAGGAGCAACAACAACAAGAAAAAGAAACTAAACAAAAAATATATTTTTTTAAAAATTCATTAACATCCATGATATCTATATTGTTCGTGCATAATGCTATTACTGTAATTCCGGATCCGTTACTGTATTTCCTCTCTATTACTGTACAGAAATATTTTAAATCAAAACTTAGAAAAATAAAAACAATGAGTCAACTGTCTCCAAACTGGATAATGGATAAAGAACAACAAAAATAACAAAATGTACCACAAAATATTTTACAAAATTATTCAACAAAATCAAAACTGTGTGTGCAAAATACTTAATTTTTTGCTCCATTACTTTAATTTTTTTACGTTACTGTATTTCATCTCCATTACTGTACATTACTGTGTTTAGGCACACCGCCACGTCTGATCCACGAGCTTCAGAGCTTTCAAAATCATGGAGTTCGTTTGATAACGGCTCAAGCTGGATTTCTGAGGAATCAAACTGTCAGTCCATACTCGAAACTGCAATGTTTTTTTCCTAAATTACTAAATTCAGACATAAAATGTTCACAACAAGGCTAACTAGTCAAATGCTTCAGGTTCCCCGTCTCTGACGACACAGAGTCACATGATCGGGAAGCTCATTAATGTTAGGAATAGGGGAAAGATCTCGTATAATTTAGTCGTTTTTCTGACACCTACACGGATACGGGCGTCTGTAAGCATATGAGACGTATTTGACTACATTTTTAATGCAGAATTTCAACGAAAAAAAATTTTTTTTGAAAAACCCCGGAAGAAACCCTATAAGTATCCTGTACTATTTAGGAGTGAGTGTGTAATAGAAAAACTTCTAATAAAAACAATTCCATACCTTTTTGTCCACAGACTTTCACGCAGTGTACAGCAATATGGAATATGTATGCATGAAAAAGAAATGTCACTGACACTTATGAATAATCCATTTAGTGGCAAGGAGAAGTCGATTTTGTATAAAACTTCGAGAAATTGAACACGAGCTGTTTTTCTGCGCATACTGTCTGCAAAAAAAATGAATTTGTGTCAGTCCTCAACAACCTTGACAGTAGTTCCTAAAAAAGGCTAGGGATGCCTGTACTGTCCATTTGTAGTATTTTACGATGAAGACAATGACACAATTGTAACTGCATTTTGGTAATAATAATAATGACAAAATTTTTAGTCCCAAAACATTATGATGATCCCCAAAATGAACAGTCTGGAATATTTGTATATTCTCCGCTCACATGTCTTTCTGTACATATGCGAGGCTTATTCGACACACCGTAGAATCCACTCTATACAAGCACGTGGATATATACAGTACATGTATATATATTCAACATCACTAAGCATGTTAAGCTATACTTAGTTTAACATTCACGATTATTGACAATCGTAACATCCAACAGAATTGAACTAAGTACCTTCTTCTAAAGTATCCAACTGCTCATATATCTTACCTGATCAGTTTGTAATGTAGTTAAAATTTGTTATTTTCTTAATTTGAACAACACTCTTGCTTTACGGGAAGTGCCTTCTCACACACTAACGGAAACACATACCACAACTACAATAGTTCTCGTACTTACAAACATATTCAATATATATCCCATCTATGCATACATATAAGGTTTATTTAGGATAATTAGCTAATGTCAAGCGCTTTTCATTATCTTTAGACGAGTATTAGGAACGGCGGATTAATATTTACATAAATACATGCGGTGAAAGAAGAGAGGAAAAGGAGTACAATGTAAACAAGCAAATAAGTCATTTCATAGTACGTATTTCATGAATGTTTAGAAATTTTCTTTGCTATTAGCATTACCGACCATAACTGTACTTTCAATATGGAAAGTTTGATAGGCATCCGGTTACAGGTACGCGTGTAATATGACTGTCAGGCATGGGACCGGGATGACTGGAAGAAGACCAATATGACAGCCCCCATTACATGACATCGTGATGTTTGCCACATGCACTGTACGCAAGGTTCAGTGTAACGCTCGTTGCATCTTTCTTTGTCTTCATGCAGCATGATAATTATAATGCAATAGCTTAATACTAATTCAATGCCGTGATCTATTGCGCGTAAAACGCAATATCAAAGTGCCTATTTTTTCTCTTATAAATATCTTTTCCGCAAAAGAGATTGTACCTGCACATTTAAATGACAGTTTTTTTTAAAGTTAATATTTTATAACTTTTCACTTATTACGTACTATATGTGATATACGGCTATACCACACCCACACACCCTGTTAAGCCTATTCGTATTACCAATAGCCCTTAATATTCTTTGTAGTACTGTCAACTCTTGTTAAAACGATCAAGCTCTTGTTCAATCAATTTGCCGTAGTAAGGAATATGTCGTTTTAAAAATCATGTCTTTAATTTAGAAAAGTGGTCCTTGTCTGATCGTTTGCAAACCAATGAGTCAATGAGAAGAATGAGTCAGTTACATAACTCGATACTTCATATATAATATTATCGTACTTATTTTTAAATATTGTACACATTTTTGTATATATACAACTCATTTTGTAAAAATGACACGTATACATGTTATTTTCTGACATATTTCAGGTAAAAGTAAAATCACAAGGAATGTTAATATCGTTGTAAAAACAATATATAAGAAAATATGCATGTTTGTTACAGAGAATTTGCTGTCTATGTCAGAAGCTGAATATTCGGTAATACAGATAAAAATTACCATTGAACACGTTCTTCACGTCAATTTTAGACAGAACACGAACATTCCGTTGTGATAAATGTTATTTCAATGCGAATTGAATGTATAATTTGTCATTTGTGAATACTCTGAGAGAAGTATGTCTTTTTGCTTCCCTCCGGATACATTGGTATGAAAGAACATAGAATATTGCATTTGAATTCGATATAACAATATTTTCAATTCATCGATATGTAACGCGTGGTGCAATGGGACCATACAACTGATCAAATTCAGCTACGCTGATGTCTTGTGTACATTTTGGCCCTACAGTACAAGTATTCTATCGCAGCTAGTAGTACATTGCCACGGAATCAACAATTACCAATTACCGGCATTGCTAACCAGGCCTAAATTTAGCACAATTTTGATTTGCAAGTGAATATTCTTTCTTAAAAAGCAACAAACACTTTTAATAGTGATACTTTTAATATTATGTAAAAAGAGGAATAGCTAAACAAAATTATTGAATACAAACATGAAATAATGACAATTTTCAGAAGCAAGTAAGGTATAGACTTGACATCGATGTGATGGTACTCACATGAAGTCCATGATGAAAAATAATGCCATTGTATCATGGATCAGAATGGAAATATATCAAAAGAGAAATGAGAAATCTGATAATATCAATGCATTCATTTCCCTTGGCTTTTTGGAGAAAATTGTTGAAGGGTACGAATTAGAAGTATAATTTGTATGTTTGCTAAATTTCGCTACCAGGTCAGGAGAAAAGTGTCAATACAAAAACTATCAGGTTACGGGTTGCATGATCAACACACAATTAATTGGTTTCAATGCACCTATATATATGACTAGGCATTTAACCTACTGGGTTATGCTAAATATGTATCGTACACGTGAATGAGTAGGTATTATAACATGCATATGCAACATACAGCCACTTATTTACATCAGAGGGTGTGGCTTTAAAAATCGCTTATCCGTTCCGCGCCCTGGAAGAAGTTGCACATGCCTCTTTTAGAATAATGCAGCTACAGTGACTTTTAGAGTGGACAATACTCATAGTTTCTGAAGATGATTTTTACTAGCAATAATCTGAAGAAGAAAAAAGTGAAAATACCCTTGGTTCTAATCAGCTCATTATGATTCCTCTGCTTTGCTATCACAGAAAGGAGTTTTCTTTATTGTTTTATGTATTGTATGCCCTGTCGCAAGGGCCAACATTTTGTAGGTCACGATCACTTTGGCAGGAACTTATTTTGTGCATGGCCGCTTGAGACTAGGAGAAGCTTTGTAGAGGCGAGATATGTACAGAGGAACCTCGTTAAACCAAACTCCGTTTACCCGGAAACCTCGCTATCTGGACATTGTTCAACGGGAACGGAATTCCTAAACATTAATTTGCTCCGTTAATCAGGAAATCCGCGTTTCGGATCCGGAAATCTAAATCGGGGACCAAAGTGTAAAATGACTATAAAACTTGGATCGATAATCCGGCAATAATCTGTCCAAATATATGAAAATTCGAAAAATCGTATATGAAAATACAGTCAGTCGGATAATACAAATTCACCTACGCAAATTTGGAGGTGTGTCAATGTATCAATCTCTGATTGGTCAAATTCTAGTGGCACGTTAAAGTTATAAATTGATCACATGATCATGTGTATGGAAAAAACTTTAAGTACCGTGACCGTATTGTAACCAGAGATTGTATAAACAATGTCTGTTTTTTGCTAGTCGACGACGGGGGTTATAATAATTAAATAAACTCACTGGGATCAAATAGTGCACACTTTTTGACATAACATATGGTTAATAATTTAAGTGTGTCGTTTTGTCTCTTTGCTGTTTATCAATTGTATGTAACAATCACAGTTTGTTGATGGCTGTACAAATAAAGTTGATTGATTTAAGCTGTGGACAGTATAGGGCTTCATTTCAGAATAAAAAGCTACATCAATTATCGGCTCATTAGCAGCTATAACAGTTGTAAAATACCACTTATAACAATGACAACATTTTATTACTTTACCATAACGCATTTAACTGCGAGATATCAGTATGTATTCGTTGTACTTTTTACATTATTATGGCGACACCATCAAGCAAGCGTAGACGAGTAGAGATACCGGCCAGCATAAAAAAGTAGATTTTCCAGCACAAAGAAGCACACCCTAAAGCTACCATTCAAGATATCCACCGACATATTATAGCTGACTCATCCTTAGACTTTGGCAAGTCGACAATTGCGGATATCATAAAAAACAAGGACAGTACATGCATGTACATGTACATAGTGTGATGTCTTCGATGTGTTAATTGTTTAAACTTATATTTACTGTTCGTGTATGTACAAGTGCATGTTATATTACAGTGAAATAAACACAAGTCAATATATGTATTCATTAATTTATTTCAACCATTATTGGAATATACAGTACATTTACAGCTAGTAAATGCATGTACATGTACAGTACATGCATACAGTCTGATGACATCGTAAAATAAAAATGTACATGGTTCAATTATCCGGAAAACTCATTAATCCGGACATATTCACTGGGAACGAAGGTGTCCGGATTAACGAGGTTCCTCTGTAATCGTAATTACGTTCTGGTTGTCAAAGAGTTCTAAATAAAAACACAAACACATACATGTAAATAACGTATAAACCGGAGATACAATTTGGGAAATGTTATGATATTTTGAAATAGTACACTCTTTGATGGGTCGACACATTTGTCAAGCATTGATATCACAGTGGAAGAAACACTAAGTTTTGAAAATTAAGAACTTTATTTTAAAAAAAGATTTTTTAAAAAACCAGTGTTTTGTTTTGATCGTAGTCGACAATTCATGTCAAAATTCAGAGTAGGAAGCATTAACTTTCTTTTGACCGACGGAACGTTCTTTAAACCTTGTTTTGTTTTATAAGCAGGTCTATGTTTTCTGATTGAGACTAAACGTTGTTACTGATAAATTTGTACTTGCCTGAGGCTTACTACTTTTTTTTATAAGCTTCTTAGCCTTTCTTAAGGCAGTGACTGGAGAACTCGACCCATTCCGGAGTCGGTCCATAACAAAGTCGGCCCATTGCAGATTCGGATCGGTCCATACCAACAGACAATGTCGGTTATGGCAAACTGTGACCCTTACCTTTGATCCTGCATGGCTTCATACATTTTTTTTTTTTTTTTTTTTTGGTGATTCTTACTTTTGGTCTAGTATGTATTTTTTTTTTTTTGGTGATCTTTACCTTGGATCTTGTATGGCGTGGTAACACTTTCTGTTATTTTTATTATAAACATGCTATTTTTTAACTAATTAGTTAATTATTAAAAAAGGGAGGAAAACAGTTACCTTATTTTTTTTAGTATTAAAAAAAAGATTAATTCTAAAGATTTTATTACTAACAAATTAGTTAATCATTAAAAATGGGAGGAAAACAGTTGTCTTCATTTGTAAATTGGCGTTTCGAGTAAAAATGAATCAAAAAATGAATCGGCCTTTGATCTTTGCATCAACCCCGATATATATATATATATATATATATATATATATATATATATATATATATATATATATATATATATATATATATATATATATAAACCAACAAAAGATTAAAAAGAATATGTAATGTAATGACCGTTTGCATAGTACATTACTTCCACGTTGCTATTATATAAATCGTGGGCCGAATACGTAATGGGCCGATTTGGGTAGTCCGATTTCGTTATGGGTCGAGAACGTTAGTGGGTCGACTCCTTAAGGCAAATGCTTCAATCAACATGTTAACATGTGTAGTGGGGGTAGGGTGGGGGGACGCTTGTGGTTGGAAAAGGGGGGTGGGGGTTGCGAAGTTGAAACATTTTCGATGATTAGCTGATTGCTGGAAGAGGGCAATTTTATTATTAATATTTTCATGTAACAAACCTTAGATTGTGAGGAATGGAAAATCGAACATGAAATTTCAATCAGTGGTAGACTAAATGATGGCGATAGAAACAATAATCAATGCCTTCTATCAAATAGAAAACAATGGAAATATTGGTGCGTCGTAGTTTCGCGTTATAAGTTATTTTGATATAAACGACTGCTATAATGATGCCAGCCAGTGAAAATTCTTGCAATGAATAGTGTTAACTGCATTAAACACTCTACCGTGATCGTTAACAACAGTCGAATGCTACGGTATAGCATCTTCCTCTAAAATGGCATTTACACCAAACTTCGATTTGCAATTAATAAAACAACAAGTGCGATCACGTCATGACGTGATTTTGAACCTATGATTTGTTTCGTCATTTTTGACATCATAACGACACATCTTGGCATTTTAAAGAAAGCGTATGGCATCGAAAATAATAATTAAAGACGTCTATGTAAATACTTTCATTGTTTCATTTATGTGTATAATCTGCATTAAATATATGAATTTATTATACGGCTACTGTGTTATTTGGATCTATATATCCATATAATATTTTCCAATATTGCACATGTTTGATAACACCCAAATACATAACTAATGATGGCATGACGATATATAATGTGAAGGTGCAATGACCAAGGCAGTGGCAGTGCGAGGAGGGGGAGAGGTGGGGGAATAGTAATGCTCACTGGCACCAGGCTAAGGGGGGGGGGGCGGCTTAGATCGGGGGGAGGGGGTAAGATGGAGGTTGTCAGCTAACATAAAAACTTTTCTATGTGGCAAAGTAGGGGTGCAACTAAAGAACATTGCCCCCGGGTGCCTCTAACCCTCGCGGCGCCACTGGACCAAGGCATCCAAATGTAACTTAAAGTAAATTCATTATATTATTTCTGCTGTCTTATTAAGGAACATTGGTATTGATATATAATATCATCTTACATTTGAGATTATTTCAGATGAAATTTATGAAATATGTTGAATGTTTTAAATATTTTGCGAGTCCTTAATCATTCAACTAGTTTAATAGATTTCGGTGAAATATGCACTCGTGTAAGACCCTCCACTATTGTTTATTATATATAAAAAAATTTAAACAAAAAAAAAACTTTGCTTACAAAAGATAGATTCATTTTGCCCTGTACTAAAATTCATGTACCTATTTTCTCTGTGCTACACTAGTTGGCCCAGTAAAATGTAGACACCTATCTTGACCTCTATTTCACCTATCTTGAACTTACAAGATCCTAAGAGAGACTGCTGTATCTCGTCACTGCGTAACTATAGAAACGTAATTTCAATGACCTTTTGACCAGTCCGGAAATGTTAGATTAGTGCTGAAATCGACAGTGTTATATAATTTGTTCCGCCACTCATCGGCAGTTTAAAGGTTTTCTTCCAAGTATGTTGCTTTTTCCTACTTACAATAATATTTAAAATGTCTAAACGCATGTTTTACTTTGCAGAAAGTCTGATCGTCAAGCACCCAGTCGTTTTCTTTAAAATAGGTCAAACTAAGCGTGCCCGCTTCGTATGCATAATTTCCTTTCATCTTCGGAAACCGAGCATGTGTGACGTCAGAGGCGGGAAACTGACAACAGCGCGCGGCCGCTGATGTAGGAAGTCGATGCCATTTGCTCGCTAGTTTTAGGAGGAAAAATGACAACATACTCCGATGTATACAACCGCTGAAGCTTTTATTCAAATTTTACCTTTTTCCATGCATTATCAAGTTTTGATCGAAATATGCAATTACTAGCTGCATGGAAATAAAGGTCTTATTTAAAACTGAATCTAAATATAGTCTAACATGCTATTCATCAGAAAAAATGCAACATTTCGCTTTTCATGATACAATAATTTATATAAGAAGTAACGTCAGCAAAATAAATAAATAAAATAGAGAATCTTAATAGCAACCGTTATATAAGGACTGTATATAAGGACCATCTGCGTATAAGGGTAAAGGTCCATAGGTTCCATTTATATATAAATCAAAACATGTACATAAGGATAACCTGTTTATCAAGACCACTTCCAGATTGTCCTAAGAGTGGTCTTTACAGACAGGTTTGACTATACCTTGTTAACGGATTTACATTTCGCTATGGATTTTCAATGAATATATCTAATTGATTTTGAAGAAAATTGATACAATATGAATTCCACACAAAATCTCAATTGCTTGGTCGATCTTGCATCATGTGATAGATCGGCGGGCTGCCAGTGAATTGAAGTTAACGAACGCATCACTGAAACGGCCAAGATTAGATTCGGTAGATAGCTTTAGCGAGTCATCTTGGCGTATACCATCTGGGCCTTAGATGAAAACGATTTCAGTTTGTAAAAGCTATTGAAATTGAATGTATTTAATAACCGTCTGATGCCTATCTATGAACTCAATTTCACAGTCAACGATTTTCTTTAATACACTTTCTTCTTTGATTCTATCCCGGTTGAAAAATTATCTAACAAACTTATTAGTGGAAGTCTCGTCATACGTGCATAAATTGTAAAGTATTATATAGTCTGTATGCCTACGTGAGTAAACACTCGTAAGAATAGGAACAAATACCAGAATATTAAGAAGGATGATTCTCCAAATCACCTGTAATATGAAAATCTTCATATTAAACACCCATCTCAGATTAATCATCCTAAAGATTAACATAGGAATGTACATAAGAGAGAGAGAGAGAGAGAGAGAGAGAGAGAGAGAGAGAGAGAGAGAGCATAACTTGGGGCGTGGGTGAGACAGAAATAAATTAATAAATGTGAAATATATTAAGTTCCATGACTTTACGGCTATACGTCGTTTTTATTTGCTACCACAGAATAGTATATACCTTTCTGCATTTTGGTGTTCCATTACTGTACACCGGCGTCATCATATATAGTAATGTTATTAGAGGAAGAACAAGAATAACAAAAAGACACTAAGCCAAAAATATATATTTTTTAAAAAATTCATCAACATCCATAATCTCTATATTCCTCGTGCATAATGCTATTTTCTATTACTGTATTTCCGGACCCATGCTGTATATCCTTTCCATTACTGTACACAAATATTTTAAATCAAAACTTAGAAAGATAAAAACCATGAATAAAATGTCTCCAAACTGGAGACAGAAATAAATAAATAAATATAACTATGCTCATGTTAAATGACTATAGGTAGGGTTTAAATTTGTCACCATAGCATAGTATACCTTATTGTATATTAAAGTGGTTTTCCATTACGTTACACCAGCGCCATCAATTTTCATATTAAGGTCAATATATAAACAACAAGAACAACAACATGCAAACATTTCTTTAAACATTATTCAGCAAAATCAGTACTGAGTGTGCAAAATACTTAATTTCTTGCTCCATTACTTTAATTTCTTTTACGTTACTGTATTTCATCTCCATTACTGTACATTACTGTGTTTAGGCACACCGCCCCTCTGATCCACGAGCTTCAGAACTGTCAAAATCAAGGAGTTCGTTCGACAACGGCTCAAGCTGGATTTCTGAGGGATCAAAATGTCAGTCCATACTCGAAAGTGCTAGATTTGTTTACAAAATTACTAAATTCAGGCATAAAATGTTCACAACAAGGCTAACATGCCAAATGCTTCAGGTGTCCCGTCTCTGACGTGACAGAATCACATGACCGGGAAGCTCATTAATGTTCGGAACAGTGGAACGATCTCGTATACTTTATCTGACACCTACACGGATACAGGCAGCTGTAAGCATATGAGACGTATTTGACTACATTTTTAATGCTGAATATCAACAAAAAAGCTAACTTTTAAAAACCACGGAAGAAACCCTCTAAAACTGGGAGTATTATACAAGTAGAATACAAAATAAACACCTCTGTAAAATGAGCAAACTCGCACTATTACATTTTCAAACATAAGTCTCTGTTTCACTCGTTTATGAACAATTACAAATATGTGAATTAGTAACATAGAATATATAAATTCTTCAACCCAATATTATGATTTCATTCTTAAAGAATGATACTTTTAATGCTAACTTTCCAGATTAATAATAAAGTCTCAAGAAAAAAATGAAATAAAAAACGATAATCTTATTATTTTTAAAACACAGTAGTGCTTTTTTTTTAACAAAGCGAGAACATGAAAACTACAGTATACATGCAAAAACAAAATTTAATAATGCCTCATACGTTCCTTTGCATTTTAAGATTCATTTAATTGTCAAGGTTATGTTCTTCCTGTGCAAGTTGGTCAAGAAACAAGGTCATTGCATTGTAAAAACCTATCAGGCGTTAAAGCAGACACAAATCCCTGTATAGTAAGTTTAAGTTCAAACGCATAAAGTTGAAGCTTCAACTTTCAGTTGACTTACGTAAACCCAACAACAGCACTTAGGTGTAAATAGCACGATTTATAAGCACTTCTGGTTACACAAAGACCGATTTTGGAAACTGTTTCTTGTTGCATACATATATAAATTTCACCCGTATGACCCGTATGTTATCATGTTTTGGTGATATAACTTCTAGTTTAAACAAAATCAATGAAAAAATTTGAAAAAAACGTATGTGCACAGAGTGTGCACCATCAGTCTGCATAATCAATTTACACTTTGTGCCGATTCCCTATTGGCCAACAAGCCTTAGAGGCTGTGTCAGAATCTATGAGAAAAAATAATTAAAATCCTTTTCTGTTTATCAAACTTTTGTGTCCGTTCGAGAAGGAAGGGAAATTAATTAAAATACAAACTGTTATCTGCACAAACATACATATAATTCTACAGACAAAGCACACTTCTTGTGAATTAAGTCGAAGTTTTTCGGTAAGAACTATCAGTAGGGGCAGTTTATAATTATCGATACTTTAAACTTATCGTGAACGATGAAGTAAAACTATCATTTTACATGTACATTTTTAAAATGTTTTTTGGTATACCGTCACAAGTGATGTGTGTTTCATTTTGTAGATAACTGTGGCATTTTGTAAATACATGAATGTACGGGTCGGATTTTAGGAGCTGCAGTGGCTCAGTGGTTAGCTTTGTCTGGAGTCGCTGCCAAAAGATCGCGGTTTCGAATCCTGCCATCGGATCAGCCTGAGTCGGCTACACTGGTGTGTCCCTGGGGAAGGCACGTTATCCCTAGCTGCCTCGGCACTAAATAACCTACTTGTGTTGCTTTGCCATAAAACATCAAACAGAATTAAACTGGGTCCTATTTTCGTTCAGAATGATGGAATGCCCTTGAGTAACTGCCAGCTATATAGTGCGTTCACAATAGCAGTGTACCGGCAATAAATAAAAACAGCGCGTCAACTCTGGAAATCAGGATTGTCGTAATACCGTATGTTCTGAACGATCTCGCTGTCAATGTATGGTACAGCTAGTCGATTTGCACTTTTCTTTTTTTAGTTTTAGCAAAGTCCCGAAATATGCTTCACCCATTGTGGTGTAATTGACAAGATCTGAAATCCAAACCAACACCAACATTCTGCATGCCAGGAATAATTTTTAAAATTATGAAAGTTTTAAAATATAAATGAATAAAAGTTTACAAAATGTAATTATGAGAAAGTAATCCACTGCCATGTAGTTTTGTTCGACTTGTATTATAAAACTGTTTGATTTGGAGAGGAACATCATATACACTGACTGTATCACTTTAAAACTTTTTCAAAGACAATGAAGGAATTTAAATACCGTATTAGATACGACTGCTTCATAATACATATTAGCATTAAGTAACTGTAACCTCCACAAGAGTTTAATCTAAAACTATTCTCAGTTCTGTATGGCAATTACTTTGTTATTTTAATATATTTGTTATTGTGATTGACTCATTGATTGATTGATTGATTGACCGATTGTCTTGCAATTAGGCTTTAGTGTGAAATAACAAATTTTGGAATTGTCCACCGCTCTGGAGATCATACTGATTAGATTGATTTGATCGTTTATGGCAGGAAACTGGCCTGATCGTCAATGACTAGTTGTTATATAATACATGTATGAATCTTATCTCTCTCTCTCTCTCTCTCTCTCTCTCTCTCTCTCTGGCATGTGCAAATTTAATGTTGAAAATAGGTGCGAATGTTTGTGGTTACCATCTTTCGTATTTCTTGATGACTTCATATTTTGTAAGCCTCTTTATTTAAACAAATCGATGAACATTGTTTTTATTGTATTTTGTAGAGTGTTTTATATCAATCTCAACAAGTGAAGTACAGGGGGTCAAACTGTTCAATGATAGTACATGTATGTATAGAGTTAGTGGATGTGTTTAATTTGCTAATACATACTTACAAACAGTTTACCATTTTGTATTGTTTTGGCGCTATTATTGAAAAAGATACACTTTAATGTTATCATACTCTCACAATTCACTTCCCAGGTCACTTAAATTATTATATCTGGCAATTTAAAGTATATTGTAAAGATGTTTTGCATCGCTGATTGCTATTGTACAGGGAACGCGAAGAAATGTTTAAGCAGTTATCTGATCCCCAGGTCGCCTCCTGTGTAAAACGTAATGGAAAAAAGACTGTATGAGTAGGAATTTAATGTCTAATACAGTTCTTAATAAATGTACTTTTAAGTTGCGGCACACGGGCTGGTCCCGCAGAATATCATGTGAGTTTTGGCGATCACTAAACACCTGTTTAAATTAGGAAAAGCAAATAAAATGTAACAATACCTTATTGACACCAATGTGCTCGTATACGGATTAGTGTTTTGGTGTATTCACTCTTCATATGCATAGAAACAAATTATTGCATATATTTTGTCTTTGGCAGGATAATAATTTTTCAAAACCCATAACAGTGTGTGGATCTATGAGTCCTCAAGAGCTAGTGTATCTTTCGTGCCTTGATTATGATACAGAAGAAACGTTTTAAAACTTTTACAAACAATATTTCGTATATAAGAGCAGTCTGTACACATTGGTGTATTCAACTGCTTTAATGTTACCTAAGGTTTAAAAAATGCGGATAGATTTTTATATGCACAGTCATGGCAACCTTTCATTATATCTCTTTGCCACCATTGGGGCATGTAGGATAGGGGCATTTGGGTTACATTAAGAGTGAATGCGTGGTATCTTCGCCTAAAAAAATGTGTTTCAGTCGTATTCCAATTTACAGCTTTATGAACTAATTTCCAAATACACAAATGCAACTGCTTGCAGTCTGTTCAACAAAGTATACTATTATTTAGCATCAGTTTTCATGTTGGTGCCTGCTGTTGTGGTCATATCGACCGTACGCCAATGAGAGCCTGTATCATATATCTGCATTAAAAATTACTCATGACGCATGAAATTTGAGAATAGATCTGGTTTATGGCAGCCAGTATAAAGCTTTTCTGATTGGACAAAACGTTGTACACTTCACGAACATATTTTGCAACACAACTCCAAAAAATTACATACAAATACATATTAACCTTGAAACGGAGGTAGCTAACGAAGTGTTATTCCGCCACGTTTTTTCCACGGCATAGAAAAATATGATGCTCAATCAGATCATTACAGGGCATGAAATCCGAGAATATTTGTCCTCACAGACAATTTCCCTGATATAAGAAAAAGGGAATAGCGTTTTTTTTTTTTTCTTTTTTTTCTTGGCTGTTTATTATTCTATCTAAACTTGAAGATAAATATCGAGGTTAAGTGTGTATCCTGTCAAAAATACGAAAATCTTTTCATATTAATTTCAAATAACATTTACAGTTTTCAATATGACACTCGTATTTTCCTATCGGAGGTATACGGCTACGTGACTAAGATTTCAGCCTCATAAAGTCACTTTGAAGACAGTAAAACTACAAGCAAATTTCCAATACTTGAACTGACTCTAGAATTGTACTATTATGTATGATGAAAGAAGAGGGAGTTCTCTTTTGTCTATCTTATATTAAAGTTATTGCCATCAGAAGTGATCACAAACAATCCTATATGTATCTGATACAATTACGGGAAAAGATGGAGGATCTATTAGCTTTCCGGATTATTTACTTTTCGGTATTGGATCGCATAGAAAGGTATTACCCGTTTAAATTTATTGTATTTTTTATGTGATTGGAGAGGAAAGTGTTGCTGGAACAGATCAGGCATAGTACATCCCCTCTATCTTAAAGCTGAAAGGTATTGTTAAACTGACTAAGTCAATCAGTGATTATTGCATCCTATTGTAATCCCTAAGAAAATCATTAATATATTTTTTCGATTTTTCCTGGAGATATGCTAAGCAGTGAAGATTGTTATCTAAATTCAAAAGAAAGCAGCACTATTATGTAAATAGAAAGTCAAATGTTTATTGAGTTCATCCTCTTGAATTTTGCATAGGATGACAAAGCAAACGGATGTGATTCGGCCGATTCCAGAACGTCTTTGGCACTAAAAATTACGGTCAATTTAATTTAATACAACTATTTCCAGAACATTCCCTTCCCGCGCCTCCCCCCCCCCCCCGAAAAAAAAGTAACCTGATTTTTGGATGGGTTGTGTCTAAGTTAGTGCGTGACATAAATATGATAGTCTTGGTGCATCTGAACTTTTAAATAATTAACTGTATTTCATCAACAATGTAGAAATATCTAGAAACTATATAAGGAACTTAGTAGTGTTGTGATACCTTGAATAACTTAAAGGGAAATATCCGTGGAGAACACATTGTTTTGATTGGAATAGCTTAAAGCAGGGGTCCCCAACATTTTTGTGTCTATGGGCACATTTGTGAGTTTATAAGACAGTAGCGGGCACCAACCAATTAACCTGACCCATTTTAAAAAAATATTATTATTCATTATAACTTCTTCCGCGGGCACACAAAAAACATTGGCGGGCGCCATGGCGCTCGCGGGCACCGCGTTGGGGACCACTGGCTTAAAGGTCAATATCCGTGGTGAACACATTGTTTTGATTGGAATAGCTTAAAGGACAATATCCATGGTGAACACAATGTTTTGATTGGAATAGCTTAAAGGACAATATCCGTGTACTACACGTTGTTTTGATAACTAAAGATCCTTGATGCATTTATAGTTACTTATGTTGGGCAAGTGAACGAATTAAGTAAAGAAACAGTTGTTTGCTGCCTGTTTGAGGAATGCAATGCTGACAAATATTTTGATGAGAAACATTATATTTAGACAAGATTTCTTTCTTACAAATGCACATACTATACACATTAATTTTCACATGATTCCATGGCTTTCTTACAATGCACATACTATACAAATTAATTTCTCGCATGATTCCATAGTTTTCTTACAATGCACATACTATACGCATTAATTTCTCACATGATTGCATAACTAAGAATTTATTTGAAATGTCATTTTCGCTGCAAACAAAAACACTTGATTACATAGTTGTTACCTAATGTTTGTTTCTTCACCCCTGGGGGAGTGCTACAGTGTTAATAGGACACATGCGGGTGGTTCGGGTCTTCACAATTTGAAGGGGCCAAGGTAATTGGTTCAGACATAGCTGAAGTAATGTTTAGTCTATCTATACAAGAATTATTAACTTGTACACTCTTTGTGCGAATTTTCTATAGACAAGAGTTTGATTTGTCCATTGAAGATGACACAAAGAGCGATGATAAGGAATAAATTCGGGCTACTTGGTCTATTTCAACAGTTTGAATATCTTTTAACAATTGGAAATCATCATACAAATTAGTTTCTGTGAAACACTTTATTTTCGTGGGTTTCAAATTTCGTGGTTTAGGTAAAAAGTGCATATTCGTGGGTAACTAATTTCTATTTCGTGGATCTATCATTTCGTTCAAAAAAAAGCAAAAAAAATAAATAATTGCTAACATGTGGAGTAAATGCAGAGATCTTCAAGAAAATGCCTACTTCTTTTTCCACGCATGTCTGAGCTAACACATTTAACACCACTATTGCAGTCTTAAGTAATTAGGTTCTCATGTATTCTTAAAGATCGCTATCAAAGCATAAAGTTATCAACAATTAAGGACTAGGCGCTGGAACAATGCCAATGAATGTAAACTTCTTTTGTTTCGAAACAATCCTGCCAAAATCGCCCCGTGGGAACCCCTTGATCTTGACCTTGTGGTCCAAAATTGGATCCGTAAAGTTCGGATGAATGGCAGTATTACTACTGCATGTATTGTGATTGCTGGTGCTGAAAGAATTGTTACAAAATACGCTAAACATGAACTGCAAAGATACGAACTGTGGACATGTACATTCAGATCAGGTCTCGGTTAACCTGAAACATCTACCTGTACATTAAATAACTTAAGATTACAAAAGTGATATTCACGCAAAGCGGCTTATCTGCACAAATGACAAAGTAGCACTTTGGAGAGACCTAATTAAAATGGGGTTTGAGAAAGCGGAACTAATCTGCTGTTGCTAATTTAGCAGTTAATTGATATGTGCACAAATGTATATAGAAATGGGAATATTATGTATAGCTGATATGTACAAAAATGTATATATAAATGGGAATAATATGTGTAGTTGATATGTACAAAAATGTATATATATATATATAAATGGGAATACTATGTGCTTTGGGGAAGAAAGAAGGACAGGGCCAGTGAGTATATCTGCATTTATTACTACACATCAGGTAGTCATTACAAACTTACACGAGTTTTTATGGTCATGAAATTTTGCATTCAAATTAAATTGTAGTTTATCAGTTGCAGTGTTCCTCGTCATTTATGTACTTATCCAAATGTATATTTCACATTCTCAGCACAATGAACAGCCGTGGTATTTAAACAAATACAGAAACAGGTGATGCCTTTCAATTGCATATGACGGGGGGATGGGGGGGGATGTTGGCTTGGTTGATATTTTGTTGTGACTTTAAATTCGTGGTCTAGCTCATCCACGTAAACTACGAAAACTGGAACCCAACGAATTTAAACTGTTTCACAGTATTAAAGTGTGTATGACAATATTAAGGCAAGTAATATCTATGCAATTTTGTATTTTGTGAAAAGGGTCCATCGATCTAAAAAAAAATCTCAAATAGTTCAACTTAAGTGAACACAAGTGATATGCTTTCTTTATAGCCGTTTATTGAGAAATTAGATCTATCCTTTTAAACGATTTGGGGGATCTTATTTCCAAAGTAACAACCTGGATGAAATTTTTCTGAACATTTTTACATTTTTCATTTGCTAGAATTTTAATATTTAAAAGTATACAAAATTGTTAAAATGTTGTGTGTACAAATTAAATATTTGTCTGTTAAAAGAAAGTATTCTAACGGGATCAAACATATCAAGCAAACTATTTTATGAGTATGGCAAGCGAATCCTAGTTTTTGAACCTTGCATTTGTCACCCATGGCATCACACGACACTTCGCTTGCTCCGCTGTCTTGTAAGACAAAATTCACTCTGGAGCAAACTACATTGGAGATAATTAAACCAAACTAGGCAGCTATGTTTAAGTGTTGCTACAAATGAAGAAAAAGAATATTTATTAAATTATAGCAACTTTAGACATCTCTTCAAGGTATCACTACACCAGATGAGTCAATCAGCTATTATTACATCCTCCTGTATTCCCTATGAAAATCAGTAATATTTTTTCATTAAATTTTTCACTGGCCTTTGCTAACCAGTGAAGAATTTTAGTTTTATTCAACAGAGGGCTGAAATGAAACATGATGAGAAGATACAATATTTATTGACCACAACCACATGACTTTTGCGTAGAATGACAAAGCAAATAGGTGGTGTGGTTTAGCTGATTCCGGAAATATCACTGTCCATAAATATTACAGTCATCTAATTCAAATGCAACTATTTCCAGAAAATGTAACATAACTTATGCTGAATTAGAAAGGTTATGTCAAAATTAGTGCCTAACATAAGTCAGATAGTCATAGTGAATCTAAATGTATACCTAATGCACTGGATTTTATCAGAAATGTTAATAAATGAAGAAAATACAAAAGGAACTTTAAATTAGTGTAGTATACCTACAAAATGCTTATACTTACTGCGACTTGCCCTATTGTATTGAATTTCTTGCATCATGATTATTACCTTTTATAGAAATATTTGGATACATGGTACTATTTGCATTTTTCCATACAATAACCGTAGGAGTACAAAGAAGAGAAAACATCTTCCAACTATGTTCTTTTGTGTGTTTATGTATGCATGTAAACCTTATTACATTAGGACTTAAGAAAAATGTAGTCTCAGTGCTCATGAATTCGGTCGAGATTGTCATGCACTGACTCTGTCATACACCTGTATGCAACAGAAATGTTGTTTTTCTATTGTGCATGCCTTCATGATGACAAGTTGATTTGATAGTGGGTTGATATGACAGTGTCTCGAGAAGAAGGTCCTTCCTGTGTCCTACAGTGCTTTCTCTATTTTATTATTATCAAGAAGCAAAAGTGACCCCAACAACCCAGACATTCATCTGTACACATCCAGTCATTCTTTGAAATAATTATACTCCTGATTTTGATAAAGAAAGTATACAGTAGCGTCTTTTATGTCTATCCAAGTAGCAAATATTTTCAAGTCACTTGAAAGAAATTGTCTTTACCACAGTAATTTCGTACTTTGATTTTTCGTTTCCTTTGTGGGACAACATAACCGTAAGGCTAGAAAATCAGCAAATAGGATATAGTTCCATTTGCTAAATCAAATGCAACGGTTTGCATGGCAATATTTACAACCTGGAGAAATAATAGGAACACAAATTCATTCAAATAATTATTTTACATAATTCTCAGCATAATAAATGTCGAAAATATAATATTGTCCATTATCCACACCCTTTTATCAGCTAACTTCAGTTAATGCTAAAAACATACATCGAGGACTATTTATAGTAATTGAATTCACCTTTTGGCCTTGTTTTACCCATTAGGTTATGACTAACTTTAGTGACAATCATAGCAAAACTGAATAGTCGATTTTGCACTTATTTGACCTTTAACCTCCATTTTATTGCCTCTGAAGTCCAGGATCGAGATTGACATCCACTTCTTTTGAGAACTTTATCAATCATGAATGCCAGCTTTTTCTCTGCGTATCGAAGATCATGGACTTCTATGTTGAGAAGGATGGTATTAACAAAGCCTAAAAGCCTAAGTAAAGGGGTCTTGCTCTTGTGCAATAGCTACAACGATCATCTGGAACCTTTCCAGCCCGCCTGCAGAAGCTTTGACCTGGTCCCCGTGCCTTATTCTTTGAATTGCGTCAGCGTTTGGGGTGAGCGGGATGACGGATACGATTTTCATATAACTGTGCGTTCCACAATCTATTGTGATTTGTTGTAAACTGTTTTAGGTATCTCTTTGACACGGCGCTACAGCCAGCCAGCGCATGCACGGGCCTGTGTAAGAAAATGGAATTAACTTAGTAGTTTCACCCAAATGGACTGTCATGTTGTCTTCTTTTACCTATTCGACAAATATCTGACGGGGTACATATATAAAGTTATGAAGGGGAAGATAAGTGCTAGTGATTATTAGTTAACTCGAATAAAAAGTGTGAAAAGCTGGATTGACGAATTTTGTAAATTCATCGCCAACAAGAGGGACGGGGCCGCAATTCTCCTGTGCCACAATGGCAAACCTGTAAGTGCAGGCCCTGTGCAACCCACAGTGTAGCGCAAAAGCTTCCGTATATCGCAGAGCGGACACGAACAAAATTCTGCTTTTTATTATAGGATCTATCCTCGCGTCTCCATTTTAAAATGCTAAAGTGTATAACGATAAAAACAAATGGCAGCAGTGGATGACCTTGTACGAGATATGGGCTGAGCTTAAAGCCCAACAGCCGAGACTCGCCGCCAATGTGAGAAGGGGAGATTGGCAACGGAGCACGCCAAGTCCACGCCAACAAAAAGAGAGATTATTATCTGCAGTGGCCACACATGGCCCAAAAACCTGCACTTTCCAACATTCAGGCAGGTCCACAACTACGGGGGTGACGTTTGGGAAGCCATACAGGAAGCTGCCCGATATGAGCCAAATGCTGTCTGGTTGTTAGGCAGTTAAGACAAACAGCTGACCGTCGACTAGTTTGTGGTCCAGGGTAGTTACACCTACCGCACATGTTTGTGGTTCAGGGTAGTTACACTTACCGCACACGAGAAAAGCATAACCAGATAACAAAAGTCTGCTGTCCTCTCTATCCAACGACCTCCATGCTCTCGCGCGAAAGGACTTGGTGCTCAAAGAAGGCAACGGCTGGAGTTTCACCCAGGCCAGCAACGTTCAAAGAGCTTGCGTTGAGCACATCCACGGTGTTGTGTGGTACACTCCCGAAGGCTACCACGTTAAGGACGTCATCAACATCGACATTAAGGTCTGCTACCCCGCCTCATTTCAGGGATCAGGTGAGTGCGCACCCGATTTCAACCGTTTTTTCCATCCTAAAAGCCAAATGTCCCAGGAAACCACCAATGGTCCCCTTATCTGATCTAACAGGGTTTGCCCAAGTACGCACATGTATGTTTGTATAAACGTGCCACCTTGTAATTCCTGCGTGGTTTGGCTAACACTTTCAGAAGCAATGCTGGCTCCGATTATGCTGTTAATGCACATTGTAAAGGCCCCCTGGCCAGTCTCAACGTAACTGAAGCCATTTTGCTTATGAAACATATAAGAAAATCTGGCTATCTGAAAACAGGGACCAGGGGGCGCTCAATTATTGGCAAGTTTACTCAGGGCTCGAAAGCCGAAAGCATGCTCCTGGCCCATTGTTTGGTGACTCATGCAGGCGGGCTCGAACTTTTAGTACGCAACTGCCGCCAAAAGTTGAACTCATTGATGTGCCAATAAGATGTTCGATGAGTCACGTCTTGACCTACTATGACGGCAGTCAGCGACAGTAAGCACACATGCGGGACAGCATGGTGGCCTATGTACACATAAACCTTCTTGCCACCTTGCAACGTTTGAAAGCAATTGAAGCTGTCAGAGTGGTCACAGACTCCATCTACATGAAGAAAACCCACAGCTCTAAACAACCTTGACCATGTGCATACCTTGTTTACTGGAGGAAGACACTCAGCTGCCTGCAACCATGGCCCAGTCGCGTGACAAAAGCTAGTAAGCCGGAATACTACGGGGTGGGGGGAGCTGCTAAAGAACTCACAGACTCTACTACCCCAAGGGATCATGATCTGGCGATACACAAACCCAGCTATCTTAACGGTAGCCGAGGTTATTATATTCGTGCGGTTGAGCTCCTTTGCAATAAAAAGACCCCATCGTATTTAAACCAATATACCGGCTCAGCAAGAAGTCCGTAAGAAACATGTCGTCCAGGCGCAAAGATACCATAAGCCTCTTCCGCTAGAGTGGCCAAAAGAAGTTGACAACAAAGCGGATGTGTCAGAAAATAATCCCTTTGTGGTCATTTGGAATTAAGTCTGCACAGTGCCTAGACCCATCCTAGAAACCTTTCTTTTCTTTCTGGATATGAGAGGCTGCTAGAGCATCTGCTGAGGAGAGAGTACACGTAAGTGGCTTCAGGATTACGCCAAGCACAATGAAGAGGTGACAACGGGCTACTGAGCCAAGGACGAAAGACCTTGAGAAGAGAATGTGTCTCCAGTCTGAGAAATTTAAATGTCAGCTCATACGAAAGGCCATGCTCAACTCACTCGGCTGGGACCTTTTCTTGGATTAGTGGATCCCTAGCAACCTGATTGTGGCCTTGCGAACGACCTTTCAGGACCGGACACAAAAGGTCATCTTAGAACACTACCAGCAGAAGTTTGCAGACCGTCAGGTTCCCCAGCTGTACTACATTAAGGATTCCCGAAAGCAGAACTGCATGGTAGACATTTCAAGCATTTAAGACTCACAAACCAGACCATCCAAACCGATGACTGGGGCCTTGGATACACAATGACAGTGCACAGCACCCAGGAAATCACAATAAAGAATCCAAGAAAGGTCTGGACTTTGGACGACTATATGTGCAGTTTCCCGAGTCGAGTACGTGGCTCAATTGGCAAGAGTGGCGCCATAACAGGCAGAGGGTGCTGAGCCAATACGGGTGCTAACCGAGTAGGGCCTCAGTTGGGCCAACCAGAAGAAGCTTGTCGCTTAGAAACACCAATATCAAGCCAAGAATCTCCGCTATAACCTGAAAATAGATGACATTGTTAAGTTGAAAAAAGCAGGAAAACTGCTGTGCCGCTTACAACATTGAGAAGCCCTCGACAAACGATTCCAAAAACATTCAGAAGTTTAGTGTCAATCGGCTAGACAACAGCCAGTTGCATGTGAAGGGTAATGTGTTCCTGACCTCTCTCGAAGAGAGGCGGTGCTGCCTTCAGTGTTTGTGAACGCCCTCTGGAGGCGTCAGTGTGACTGGAGGCACGACGCCACGCCACAATGACAGAATATTTCTATACATGCAGAAATACAGAAATACAGAAAAGCGATCAGGAATACACATAGACAAATATTGAAAGAGTTACCTTTAATCCTTCGGCAATCTGTAGCAGATAGTTAAGACATTCTCTCTCAGGGAGCGGCCTCCCACAGCGCCTTCTATCAATTCGCTGTCTTAAGGTTCCACCCTCGCAGAAGTCCATCACAATACACAAAGTCTTGCCATTGTTTTCATAAAAAGATTCGTGCATCTTTACAATGTTTACATGGTGCAGTGTCCTGAGTAGGTCAACCTCTCTCTTTATTCTTTCTTTCTCTTTGTCATCAAGTTCTGTAAGGCTTAGAACTTTGAGAGCATACTCCTCCTGTGAAAGATTAGAAAGCAACTGTAAATATAACTAATTACCGGGACAATGTTCAAACAGCCCTCATCTCTGACCGTCAGTGCGTAAATGGTAGTTTTAGCGGTAACTATGGTGATGTATGGAAAATCCATGTTAAAAAGGGTTTGGGGCGGTATACAGATGTATGGGAAGTAACATTACAGGGCACTATGGGTATGGATGGAAATTTAATATTACGGGGCACTAGGACCAATTATGGAACAATAATTACGGCAACTTTGGGATGGTTTGACAATCTATGAAAATTTAACATTACGGATGTCACTGTGGCCACATATTAGAGTTTAATATGGCGATGGAACAATATGGCCATCTATGGGAATTTAACATAGGAATGGATCACCTATGGCCATCCTTGAAATTTTTACACGGGAATGGTACCGTATGCCATCTATGGGAATTTTAACACGAGAATGGTTCACTATGGCCTTCTATGGGGATTTAGCATGTAGATGGGACACTATGCCATATATGGGAATTTAACATGGAGATGGGTCGGTATGGTCATCTATGAGAATTTAACATTAGCGGTTTGTAGCCTTCTATTGGAATGAAACGTTATTGGTTTATGGACCCATATGGGAATTTAACATGAGACTTGAATAGAATGGGTGCCACACACCAAAGGACAGACTAGGACTCGCCATGACTGCTCAACTCCTATTGTGACTGACTACAATCTATTGTGACTGACTAGCATCTATTGTGACTGACCAACACATATTGTAACTGACCAACACCTATAACTACTGACTAATATCTATTATGACTAACTAACACCTATTCTAACAGACCAATATCTATTGTGATTGGGCTACATCTAGTCTGACAGATGAATACCTATTTTGACTGACCAACACCTATTCTGACTGATCAACATCTATTTTGAGGGGGCGGTATGGACCCTATGGAAAATCCATGTTTACAAGGGTCGAGGTATAATGTGGATTCATGGGAATTTAACATTCTGATGAACTATGGGAACATATTGGAATTTAACATAGCGTTTTGCGACAATATCGAATTTAACGCGACGGAAACAGAGGGGCTCAGACACACCTAAGGACAGACAAGACTCACCATGATTAACCTATGCCATTGTGACTAACCAATGTATCCATTATGACATACCAACACCTATTGCGACTGGCCAACAATTATTGAGACTGACCAACACCTATTATGAGGAGGCGATATGCCCCCCCCCCCCCCCGGAAATCCATGTTATAAATGGTCTAGGTATTATGGGGGTCCATCTGAATAAAACAATATGGGGCACTATGTAGATGTTTGGGAATTCAACACTGAGGTTTTTGGGCGGTATGGGGATTAATGAGAATTAACATTAGTGGATTAATATGGGGATGTATGGACAGTTAACATTGAGTTAGGGGCGATATGGGGATGTACGGGAATTAACATTTATGCGACACTTTGGGGATGCGTGGGAATTTAACATTATGTGGCACTATGGGGATGTATGAGAATGTAACATTAGCTTTGGGGCGGTATGAGGATTATGGGATTTAACATTACTGGGCCACTATAGGGATGTATGGGAATATAAAATTGAGTTTGGGATGATACTGCGATATATTGGAATCAACAGCGCTCATTTTATATTCCAAATGTAACCTGATTCTCTTTCTGACGGAAAAGAAAGTCTTTTATCGCACCGAATATATCGTTATTTTGTAATGAAGACAAGAACGACTGTTGCATTATGTCACTAATAACAAATGCAAACTCAACACAACAGAAAGGTAGCAATAAACAGTACAGACAAAATTTCATATTTTTCATTTGCAAGTCAAACTTTTGTTATATACGCCCTTCGGAATGCGCGTCAGCTTTGTACTTGGTCAAGGTATCGTTGAAATTATTCAAGTATACCAATTGCAAATGACTATTCTGCAACTGGAGCTATTTATGCGCAGCACCTGCATCTTAACTGGACAGGACAGAAAAAAACAATCCTTATCTAAGTACCACAATGTTTGCGAACTATCTGACATAACTGAACACACGGGCATATCGGACCAAAATTGTTGTGGTTATAACGGATTGAATGACTCAGTGAGGACATAGAGGAACATGCGAACATATTGGAACATAACACATGAGATGCATTAGAAATGGACTGTGCTGGATGTAAAGGTAAAATAGATCTTATTTTATGACAAGGGCATCACACGACTATCTACTGTAAATCAATTTCCGAAATATAAAAGCCTGTCTTATTATGCATCTCTATCTTTTTAGTTTTTTTTTATATACAAGTCAGTGAACCGTACATTCTCAACCAAGGGGGATTTTAATAACAAAAGTCCTATGTAATTGGAATCTTCAACAAACATTTTTTACGACAGTTGCGTGGTGTTTTGAGGAAATATGAATTTTAAGAAAGGGAGTAGGCGAATACACTATAAATATTAGCATATATGCATTTGCGTGATAAACTAGAACATATTCTTTCTGAAATTGTTTGTATGTACTTTTGCGTTATAGAATCGATTTGCGAATGAAATTGGAACAGGAGGCTGCTGATATTAATGAGATACTCAACTTTTCTGGCAACTATTGGCTGCATTCTTTTGCGAAAATATTCATTATCAACAATTTCATAAGTGTCCATATCGTACCAAACTAATAGTTAATATTGAAGCATTATGGACACACGTTAGTGTCGATTAGGCTTTTTTTTTTCTTTTTTTTTTTTAATTGCTAATTGTAACACTTTTACTTACTTTTCCTGATGTAAGCCTACCAAGATTCTACCCGTTTTATCATATATTTCTCAAGTATCCCTTTTGTGTCGCAAATAACTACTGTCAATTTCTCCACGGCACCTAAAGATAAATCAAGTAAAGATGTTAACAGAAACAACGTAGACTGGCTATGCTTTTTTCGATAAGCAGAATATTGTAATTTTCGACGATGCGCTAGAGTTTGAGAACATCAAAATAATCAAACTACAAATAAAAACAATTGTCAGACAGTGGACAGAAATAGAGATTATTTCCTGGTACAAAATATGTATTAGTATTAATAATATATCATCGTGGCTGGATTTGAAAGCGTACATTTTCATTTCATAGAGACTGGACTTGAACACTTTCATTTTCATTTCATAGTAGCTTGACCTGAACACTTTCATTTTCATTTCATAGTGGCTGGACTTAAACACTTTCATTTTCATTTCATAGTGGCTGGACTTGAACATTTTCACTTTCAAACGTTTGCAAAACTACTCTTTTCTAGAATAAAACATGATGAAAAGATGGAAAGAAGATGTTGAATGTTTGCTACGTTGTATTTACATTCATCAAGGAATGAAAATTAAAATTTATATAGGAGAAAATGCGCAGATTTTCACAGGCCGAATTCTAATAATCACTTACATCGGAGAAAATCACTGGACGAATACCATTTGAAACATTTGTTTTCAGGGCCGGATTAAGACCTTTAGAGGCCCTAAGCACTGAAAAGATTATGGTGACCCCCCCCCCCCCATGTGATTAAAAAAACCCCGTAATTTCTCATTTTTTGGTGATGCCCCTGCTTTGCTGATGCCCTAAGCACGTGCTTAGTCTGCCTATTGGGTAATACAGCACTGTTTGTTTTGAACAAGAACATCATATTTTCTGATACAGAATGTGCCGGATGTATAGAAACAAATCAAGATTTGCCGTCTCCAATTTGACGCATTCCTTCTTCAAATACTACACTAACTCAGGATGAGGGATTTTCATTTGTACGTTGCGTAGATCTGTCTCATGAAACGAAAGGAAACCAATTACTATTGACGTCACTCTAGACTGTTCCTAAAAGATCTTATACATTTGTGAACAAAAGATCCCATTTAGGTTTTTTTTCCCTCATTAATTCTAATTTAAAACAGATTTTTTTTATTTATCTCGTGGCATTCGATTTCATGTCATCGAGTTAATTTTTATTTATGACAAAAATCAGAAAAAAATCTATCTTATCTATATTGGCACCCAATAACAATGTTGCAAATAGATAAAAACATGTTTACACTTCATTTTCAATTAACTCAAAGCGAAGAAGATGAAATTACAGGTTGTTAAAGATTATATCGAGCCTCGAATACTAGTATATTGGCTAAATGCCAACTTCTGTGTTTATCTGCTTGCCTTTTGCGCATTGAGAAATTTATTCCAAAGCAAAGTTTCTGTCTCTTTTCACCCATGTCAACAGCTCTTGAATAAATCGGAGACTTTAAAGTTTGGTCCATTTCTCAATCGTGAGCGGAATCCTGTCTGCATATCTTTGTATGCAGCCGATCGATGACTTACTCCTCCCCCCCCCTCCCCAATCAGACTCCTTCTCTTTCTTTCTTTCTTTCTTGTCTTTTCGCTCTCAAAAAGAAGTATAACGACAGAACAAAGCTTCAACATGGGCGGGAAAGGAAGGCGATGATGATGTTGATGATAAATGTGACTACGGTAATGATGAAGAGAACTGTAATTTATAACAATCAAACTTTAATTAATGAATGACGGATTGATTACTTGATTAATTGCTTAACGAGACAAAACGATTGATTAATGTAGACCATATGCAATTAGAAGTAAATATAAACAGGTATAAAGACAAAGACACACGTGTGTGTGTGTGTGTGGGTGTGTGTGACATATATAGGGGGCGATATAACCGTGACATTTTACATAATTGCTGTTTGGATATTGAAGAAAGACAAAAAGGCGTAACTTTATTTTATTTGGTTTACATTCTCATGTTTCAAGAATAGAGCTCTGGTCTAAACGTTTTCAGTACATAGGTAACAAAGGAAAAGGTAACGGCTATGAAAGAGACTGTCACCTACCTTGCTGTCTTTTTTCTGTACTTTATACACATTCCCATACGTTCCCACACCCAATTTGTCTAGTTGTCTGTATTTTCCATAGACCTCCATCGCATGGAATATGTCTCAAACCCTTCCAATAAAGACAAATGGAGATATCTAGATATTCAAAAGCAACCAGGAAGTCAGATAGTACGACGAAATACACTGAATATCTTTGTATAACGATTGAGTAGCTCTTTAAGGGTGTGTAAACAATTTCGGTGTATTGAACCAAATCGAGTAGCTCAGGGGTCCCCAACCTTTTTGTGCCTACGGGCACATGTGTGAGTTTATGACAGAGTGGCGGGCACCAACCAATTAACTGAACCCATTTTTTTTTTTTTTTCATTATTCATTATAACCCCTTTCTGTATAACCTCTTCCGCGGGCACACAAAAAACCTTGGCGGGCGCCATGGTGCCCGCGGGCACTGCGTTGGGGACCACTGGAGTAGCTGTTAAAATGTGATGCGATCATTACCATATTTATATATTCATAGGACATATGGGTTACAATATGGAATGAAACTAGGACACCATCAGGAATCATTTTAATTGGTTTAAACTCATTTGTAAGAAAAGAATTAAAAAGTAAAATGTATCCCAATATAAATTATTTTAAATACGCACGTATAACGTTCTTGTTTCTTTCTTTCTTTCACCCTTTAATTTTGTAACAGAAATCTTACGCTTGATCGACAGAATATTATCATCAAAAGGTTCCGTTAGACCTGTATTCTCGAAAGTACATGAGCGCGAATTTAAAATCTAAATCGCAAAATGATGAGCTAGCTTTACTACTCAGAATCAAATTATAATCAAAATGTTCCAGAAAGTACATAGGGACACAGAAATACTCTCAGTATAATATCCAATTACAATCCAAAGTACGCAGGGACACAGAAATACTCTCAGTATAATATCCAATTACAATCCAAAGTACACAGGGACACATAAAAATACTCTCAGTATAATATCCAATTACAATCCAAAGTACACAGGGACACATAAAAATACTCTCAGTATAATATCCAATTACAATCCAAGTACACAGGGACACAGAAAACTCTCAGTATAATATACAATTACAATCCAAAGTACACAGGGACACAGAAATACTCTCAGTATAATATACAATTACAATCCAAAGTACACAGGGACACATAAACATACTCTCAGTATAATATCCAATTACAATCCAAAGTACACAGGGACACAGAAATACTCTCAGTATAATATACAATTACAATCCAAAGTACACAGGGACACAGAAATACTCTAAGCATTATATCCAATTACATTCCGAAGTACACAGGGACACAGAAATACTCTCAGTATAATATCCAATTACATTCCGAAGGACAGATAGATACTCTAGTATACTATCTAATTACATTCCAAGGACATAAAAGTACTCGCAGCATAATATCTAAGTATATTCTATGGGGCCCCGGGTGGCCGAGTGGTATAAGGCGCTTGCCTTTAGAGATCACTCACAACTCACCTCTGTTCGCTTGGGTTGAGTCTCGGCTATACCAACGTGGATATGTGAGAAAGCTTGCCAGTAGCTTCTCGTTGGTCAGTGGTTCTTCGAGATCTTCCTCCGACAAATATACTGGCCGACATATATGGCCTATCATGTACTGTACCTTGGTGGAGGAAGAACCCGGGAAGAGCCCGGGCAGAACCTCCAAACCACGGGAAGCTACTGGCAAGCTTTCTCACATACCCACGTTGGGCAAGAAGAGACTCGAATAACGCCGACAGAGATGAGATGTGTATTATTTATAAAGGCGAGCGCCTTAGACCACTGGGCCATCCCGGGCTCCACTCCGAGTATAATATCAAATTACATTCCAGGGACATATAAATACTCCGAATATACTATCTAATTACATTCCAAGAACATAGACATAATTGACATAATGTGAGTATAATATCTACTTACATTCCAATGATATAGTCATAATCTGAGTGTGATACCTAATTACATTCAAATGATATAGTCATAATCTGAAAGTGATACCTAATTACATTCCAATGATATAGTCATAATCTGAGTGTGATACCTAATTACATTCCAATGATATAGTCATAATCTGAGTGTGATACCTAATTACATTCCAAGGACATAGACATAATCTGAGTGTAATATCTGGATGTCTTCAACATTACTTTTTTTATTCCTCACACAATCTCATTATCTCATTTGCGATATCATAATGCTGTATTAAATGTGTGTAATACAACAAACTATGTGTAACACGCCTAACACACAGTATGTTTAATATCTCAAACGACCAAACACTTATACGTGAGAATATCCCGAGAATTCCTTATGTTACGAAATTTGGTCCATTTCACGAAACTAATCCCTGCTGCCATAAAGTCTCGTGAATACTGTACATTATGACGTATGCTCTTAGTAATTAGCTAATTACTCGAGTTGAGAAATATCTTCCCAGCACCGACTACCCAATATCAAACAAATAATCACATAAAATCTAGCAAAGCTATAAATGGAAACATAAATACAAATAGCACATACCCAGGGTTTGTAACATATGAATGGGTCCAGAGCTACATGATTTTCAAAAGGAAGTCTAGAACAAGCGTTCGCCAAAAACTGATGGTCGAGTAAACATTAAAATTTAGACAGAATGTTAACCCTTGAAAGTCTGGAACCACACACCAGAGTTCCGTGAATGCAAGAAAACTTGCATAATTTACAGTATGTAATACCAATAAGCACTTTAGGTTTATATTCTTCCTCAGTAAATGAATTTTTTTTCTCACTATTTATAATCTATTTCCGCTAGTTGTTGTTTAATACTCTTTTAATTTTGTTTCCCACAATTGCTTTATACACTGGCTGTAATTTTTCCTACATTATGAATTTGATCTAAATTTCTTTCAATACCTTATTATTTTGTTTCTTTCAATGAGCACTTGATCTCAGTCTAAGTATGACAAATGAATTCATTGGAATACTTGCCTATATGAGTCTAGAGATATTCTCATGTCAACCTTACAATAACCAGGTTTGGAACCATTTTATAACAATATAAACTTAATTATTAAACCCTATGTTGACACTAGCGATCACCTATTCGCAGATGGCAGTTCACACCCTAGATTAACCTCAGTGTTACAGTTTTTTTATCTCCATTACTGGAGGACTAGACAAAAAGGGCGTCTCTTGTCTCAGGTACTAATGCCTATTAAGTTGCATACATTAGAATGTGATTGCTTTATGAGGAGTACTACATCCATCAGTGAAAATTCGGTTACTCTGACCTATATACAATGCTCAAATTTTTAACAAAAAAAAAATATAACATGTAATATGCACTGTTGTCCCGTTGGATATATATAATACTCCATCAAATTGCAAGTCTGATTTAAAGTATATACATATATTGGTAAAACGGTTATTGACTGAGTATTGTGATCTACCTGTTCCTCATTTTTGTTTTGGTGTAGAGTACCTATGTAAAGCTTGAGCATTCTATGTCATATGACGTCAGACCATGTATTAATCGATACTCGGTCAATAACCTATACGTTATTGAGCATTGTCTAATATTTCAAAGTGCCAGTATTTTTATTTATAAAGTGGATAAAGGCTTAAGCATATCCTACATAGTGGATCGAACAAATGAAATCTATGCAGAAATTAAGTGATTTGTTATTCCCTGTCTAGTTTCGTTTGGCGGGAGACATGCAAATACGTTCCGTTCATCACTCTGTCCATCACACTTTCGTTTCCCGAACATAACTTTAAAAACCGTTCAAGATACCTCCATGAAACTTTGTATACATATTAGACTAGTGGTCCAGCTGTGCCTTTTGCTATTCGCATTTCTTCAGTTTTAATATTTTTAAAATTTGGTAATTTTTCTGTCCATCCATCCATTCATTCATTATCCATACCTTGATTTATGTGGTGAAACTCCAAAACCGATTATGAAATCTTCATACGAGGGGTATTTAAAACGTTCTGAAATTTAGTGCGCTGTACAAAAAAAAATGTTCTTCATTAGTGAATAATACGTCAGTGGATCCTCTCAAAGCACTCCCCATGCACCTCTACACAGTTTCTCAGCCTGATTATCCAATTATTAAATACCATTTTGTATTCACTTTTTGGTATGTTGTTCATACACTGCATAACTGCACTTCTAACCGCATCGTAGATTTCAATTCGTTTGCCCCTGTGCGAATCTTTGATAACCGGGTTCAGCCAAAAATCACTTGGAGCTAAATCAGGGCTGTATGGAGGATGGGGCAAAGTTTAGATGATGTGCTCCTTCAGGAAGTCACGACGGCTGATTATGCGGCCCATCGTTGTCATGAAGTAGACGGATATCTCAGAAGTACCAGTGTGCGGATGAGTGGTTCTGTAGTGTTCCACAACATTTGGCAACACGTTGGAGGCATACAACTGTCCAGTAACACTTGCAAAATAGACACAGGTACCTGATGCATCGAAAAGTAACGCATATAAAACTATCTTGTCAGTCAGACTACGTCGAGTGATTTGTGGTGTCTGTTCATGGCTTCACATGCCGCACATATTCTTATCCATTTCTCACCATCCCAAGGGTTGATGGAGACGGCTAGTCTAAAAGGAGATTCATTGGCCTCCAACTAACAGGTTTACACCTGCAGGATGATGGGCATTTCCGGCTGGCGCTGCTGCCGCAGTTGCTGTCGCTCCTTCTGTCTCCTATGTTTCTCCCACCATTTCCACATCCTCTCATGAGCTTTTACTGGACCTTTGCTTGCTGCTACTTCTCTCTCTTTAGCCTTTCCCTCTCACGCTTCTTCTCCACCCAAACTCTCTTTATCTTAGCCATTTCTTCCTCCAACAGCTTATCAACTGCTTTGCTGAACAGAAGGCGATCATTTCTCCCTTCATGTGTCTTGGATATGTTTAGAGATCGAGTTCATCAATCCTGCTCAGAAGGTACTCCATTATGTCCATCAAGCATATGGCCTCACTCACTTTTTCCAGTTCTGAGTGGCTGGTTCATTTTTCTTTCTTCATGACACTGTACAGGATCGCCGATGAATGACATGACTGACTGACTAATTGTAGATTATACTCGAGTGCAGCCATTCGGCCATGTGCGAATGGTTAATGGGTGCACAGCGCCCTATTTAATTAATACACACCACGCCCTAGCTGCATGGTTTCCCTACTTTGAGGGTTCATTTGAGGCGCGAGATGGGAGGGTGTGTAATTTACTCGTCAGATGAGTTGCCGGACTGCAAACCCATCTAACACATTATTGCGTGCACCGCACGCTGATTAATCAGATTTCTGGAGAGGCAGGCTGCACGGACTCGGCAAAGGAGGCGCGAAGCAGAACAGGTGTAAGCTGAAATGCCACAAACGTACAAAATCAAAATCAAATTCAGCCCAGTTAGCTAAATCGGGCTGTCCCTAACAACCAATTGTGTGTTAGCCACATTTTGTAATTGAAATCAATCTAAACAGTTTTATAATTGTTCCTAATTTCTACCAAGTTTAGAATTTGGTGTACATAGTGTACATTACATTTTCAAAAACTAGTTCAATACCGGGTTAATGTAACCCATTAATTTTGATTTTTTGATCTTAATGACAACACTCGATGATTGATTTTTGAATTAACGACGTGTGCGTCCATTTGGCCATGTACGTCCGATAGTAATATGCGTACAGCTCACTATTTAATTACTTGTGGATCTCTGGCGAGGCAAAGGAGGAAAGATGCTCTTCAAGGGGTGCGCCATCGTCCCATGAGGCTCCTTCATGTCCAGAGCATTATAATTTTGATTTGTGTGCCAAAAATAATAAAATTTGCCATCTTGCAGCCGAATTTTCAATAAAGAATTTTGAATTAACTCTGTATTGTATGGCTCGTGCATTATTGTTATTGCATGGGATTAGTAGAGAATATAGGATTTAGGAGAGGAATTTGTTGATAAGACAAGTTGCCTTATTGGATTTATATTCTTGCAGTTGATGATATTAATCATTTACTGCCATGTGCAGTGGGCCCTGATCGTCTGGGCTTGGGACAACCTCATATGTATGATAGGGTGAGGGGCATAACATCGGGGTGTGGGGTGTTTTAACCTTCCAGTGATTGCCGGCTTGTGCAGCTGGCCCTAATGGTCTGGGCTTGACTACCTTATAACTAGTAATGGGTGGGCAGTTCTGTGTTTTTCTTATCAATATTACCGCTTGTGCAACTTGCCCTGATGGTCTGGAATTCGGACCACCTTATATTTCTTAATTTTATAAGGTTACTCGTTTGCTGGTAACCTTCCAGGCTTCCGACTCCTTGTGTTATTTACAGTTGTTAGTATAGCATCCCAATACCAGATAGTAACAGAGGAGAGATGGTCGAGATAAAAATAAAAGAAAACAAATATATATTCTTTTGAAGAGTATTATTCCTGTAGTAGGAAAAGTATAAATAAGTAATAATAATAATAATAATAATAATTTAAAAACATGCATGATGTGTTAGTAATAGAGGTAGAGGAGGCGGTATTATAATTGATGTCCTGGAGTTGTTTTTGGTTACTACCTATTTAATTTACCTATACTTAAAATATTCCATCATTTGTCTTTTTTATGGTGGTAGAAATTCTCTCGCTCCTGATGGCTGGGATAGGCTGCTCGTTGCGAACTGGCCACCCCGAATGGGCCCAGCATACTATTCCCTTCCTCTTAGGCGGAGCCTTTCCTCTCCCGCTCAAGACAAGTTCTGTTTTCCTATTGCCTGTTTAAAGTTTTATGGTGTGTAGTTA
Organism: Margaritifera margaritifera; assembly: GCA_029931535.1. NCBI lineage: Eukaryota > Metazoa > Mollusca > Bivalvia > Unionida > Margaritiferidae > Margaritifera > Margaritifera margaritifera. The sequence continues at coordinate 2,107,418 of JAQPZY010001368.1, read as the reverse complement.
GTTTTTGTTGTAGCTTAGCTTGGTCCTTAGTTGGGGTTTAAAGTTTTCCTCTCTTTCCGATTTCTGTTATATATCCCATGATGTTTGCATACACCAAATTGATGTTATTAATTTTAGTTGCTAAGAAATTTGGGTATATGACTGAAGATTTTAATTCTTTCTGTCTTTTATGACACGACTCGTTAACGCACCGCTTTATATGCTTTAAGCGCGGACGAAAACGTCCTTAGGTGTAGTGTACAGAGAAGATAGAATACAAGACAGGAGGAATCACGCGGACCTATAAGAAACCATCCTCCTTAGAAAGCCAAAGAAAAAGATTGACAAAGAGAGAAAGCAAAGAGTATGTAAAACAAACATATTTATTTTTCTTAACCAACATTTTTTAAAATATTATTTATTTTTTATAAGCCTCGATAACTGAATGCAAAGAATGAAGACCAGTCCCTCTTCTTCATATACAACTGACAAATACAAAAAGTTAAAAGTGAACTTAATTACAAGATTGACAACTTTGAGAAGTAAAACTGGACTTCTTTAAACCTTTTCTTCTACATTATTCCCACGTAGAAACACCAACCAAGGTAACTTATAATTCCCGGTTTGACAAACTGTCCCGATTAATTGGATGATTTCCATTATTTGTCTGTTATAATGAGAGAGAGAGAGAGAGAGAGAGAGAGAGAGAGAGAGAGAGAGCAAAATGAAGCTACGCCATTCATCGACCAGCAAAGGCCAAATTCAGAGTCTCTCTGTCTCTCTCTCTCTCTCTCATTATACATCTATAGGAATGTGAAATGCACTTCTATAACCCAGTTATTATATTCAATTTCTAGAGTCTGCAAAATTGTCCACAAGGATAATATCATAAAAATACATCTCCTTTAAAATATTAATTCATACCATATTTGCTCATCACCATCATTCATAAACATATACTAAATAATGATGGCACATGTGGCAACTGTGTTGAAGTTAGCGATTATTATGCAAATGCAATGCAAATTAATGTTTCTAAAATGCAATTTTAGGCATATCTATTGTATACAGAGCCTTACAAATATTGGAGAAATAAGTACAAACAAATACAAAATGAAAAGGCAAGCTTCTTCAATACTCTGTACAATCTCTAGATTGTTGTAGATAATTTTAAATAACATCAAATTGTTTACATAAGGCTCATAAGGGTTATTAATGAAAATTTTCAGGCTTGAGACACTCCTTGTTTTTTAACCCTTATGATAGTAACATCGATTTGATACCAAATCAGGTTATCGCGCCACCTATCATTTTTCGCAACATACTTTTTTCCAATTGTTTTCGGTTGTTTTCTTTATTCGTTCATAAACTTCGGCCCGTGTCACTGACATTTGTCAGCATTTTCAAATATTTACTTACATATAAGCTGACACTCAATTTTGATTTCAAGAAGAGAATAGTAGACAAGCCATTTACACATCGTGACCTAGTTAGTTGCTAGTTTCACAATGCAAAACAATGTAAATTTGAGCCCTAATGTTAATGTCACATAGCAGAGGTTGCGTGACTCAGTGGTTAGTGGGCCGGACTCACGACCAAAAGGGTGCGGGATCGAATCCTACCATCGGACCAGCCTGGGTCAGCTACCGTGGTGTGTCCTTGGGCAAGGCACTTTACTCCAATTGCCTCGGCACTAAATAACCTACTTGTGTTGCTGTGCCGTAAAGCACCAAAGAAAAACAAAGCAGAGGTTGCATTTCGGATAGAGGATTTGTTTGAAAATTATTAGAGTGATATTTCTAGTTATTTACACAAGTAAAATTACAGTTGTTTCGTGCCTTCTCTATCTCACTCAACATTTTGTTTCACTGGATACTATTGTCTTCATTTTCAGGGGCAGTTAAGGTACACCATCGAATTGTGATAATTTCTTCATGACATAAATCCAATATTGTACTAGGCAAAAATGCAAGTTCGTGCAACTGCGCCTGAAATAATAAATACAAAAATTAAACAAGTGAACATGAGACGGGGGGAGGGTTATGAGGTACTTAAAAAGTTGTTTGGACTGTCACTTAAATACATAAATATTTTGTGTTTTTAATGCACGGCTATCAATTTAATTGCCTCAAATTTCAGGTCACAAGAGGACAGAGACTGTAATTTGAAAAAGGATAAATAAATGCATACAAAATACATGTAAATCTGAAGTATACCGTGGCTAATAACGACAACAGAAATGACTCAACTAGTATTATAAATGAATAGAATTGTGTTTAAGTTAGAAAGTTGTCTTGATCTAAAACTCTTCTCAACTTATCGTACATCTGTCAGATGAGTCTGGCAAACCATTGATATTGAATACATGAGCACCTGTGCATTAAATATAGGTTTCTTATCACAATACTTGTCCTATATGAGAGACCTAAACTATTGTGTGATGAGTCTTTGCACTGAGAAAGAGTAAAAGAGTCTCAGGTGGATGTTATATTGATCGTCTTGTTTATGATATTCTCTGTGGTAAACGTGACTTAAAGAAGTGTACAGTGTAGTTTTTGCATGAGTGTCCAAACTGAAAGAAGTGTACAGTGTATTTTTTGCATAAGTGTACAAATGTATGCTAACCATGTGCCCATGAACACAAATGCATTGCTCTGTAACAGCTTTACACTTTCGTGTTATAGATTAGAATAAAACAAAAAGTAGCTTTCAAAACAGTGAATATTTTGGAAAGTTTGGCAGACCAAAGTCATGCATATCTATAATCATATGCCCGCCATATATCATCCGAAAGTGGGAGAGTCGGTAGCTAAATTATATTCTAAATGTGCAAAGTTTCTTTCACTTGTCAGGAAGCTAATACAGGACGTAGAGAACAGTATAATGATTTAAACCTGAACGAATCAAACCTCCAACACTCAACAACTACTATTTATTGATCAATTAATCCCCAAACTTTGAATCTGATTCTAATGGCGAAGAAGGAGTTCCTCGTTATTACAAAACCATACTCAAGCATGCGGGAGCATACTTGCGGAATACGCATTTTTTCGGTAAACGTATAGGAAATAACAACAGAATGTTTATGAAATAGGTTCTCGATTACCAAAAAATCGTCATCCGCAAGATTTCCTTCCTTTGTGTTTAATGCAACGTCTTTAATATGGTTGATGTACTCTTCGTCCTCTAATCCTTTCGAGAGGTCTGAAAGAACGAAACAATAATGTTCTCCTATGTCCTTGCTTAAAATTTTATTCATATTTAACAATTGTAACCAGGAGAGAGTATTATTTTAAAATCCTACTCCAGTGCAGAGTAGGTCATCTACACAGCTACAACTAAAAGCAGTTAAAAATGAAACATCTCAATTAACAATTTGGCGCAGATAATCTCTGTAAAATTGAGCTTTAGCTAAGACGGTTGACCTGTTGCATGAAAATGTCAGGTTTGCCTTTTTCATTCAAACCACAAAATACGCACGAAAATGATTCATGGGAAACCTTTGGGCTGAATAGTATTTAAGTACATTATTTGCAACTAGAAACAGTAAGCAACTATTGAAATACCAACATATTGCTGAAGTCAATTACAATGTGAGAGTATGGCAGTAACATACAGAATGATATGGACTTAGCAGTAACATAAATTATGATATAGACTTAGCAGTAACATAAATTATGATATGGACTTAGCAGTAACATAAAGAATGATATGGATATAGCAGTAACATAAATTATGATATAGACTTAGCAGTAACATAAAGATTGATATGGACTTAGCAGTAACACAAAGAATGATATGGACTTAGCAGTAACATAAAGAATGATATGGACTTAGCCGTAACATAAAGAATGATATGGACTTAGCCGTAACATAAAGAATGATATGGACTTAGCAGTAACATAAAGAATGATATGGACTTAGCCGTAACATAAAGAATGATATGGACTTAGCCGTAACATAAAGAATGATATGGACTTAGCAGTAACATAAAGAATGATATGGACTTAGCAGTAACATAAATTATGATATGGACTTAGCAGTAACATAAATTATGATATAGACTTAGCAGTAACATAAAGAATGATATGGACTTAGCAGTAACATAACGAATGATATGGACTTAGCCGTAACATAAAGAATGATATGGACTTAGCAGTAACATAAAGAATGATATGGACTTAGCAGTAACATAAATTATGATATGGACTTAGCAGTAACATAAATTATGATATGGACTTAGCAGTAACATAAATTATGATATGGACTTAGCAGTAACATGAAGAATGATATGGACTTAGCAGTAACATGAAGAATGATATGGACTTAGCAGTAACATAAAGAATGATATGGACTTAGCAGCTTATTCATTGATATAGCCTCCGTTGATATATCTATAAAAAAAACAGGCATATGATTAACATGAAGAAAAAAAAACAATCTATGGTGAAATAAAGATGCACTCAGCCAAAAACTCTGGGCTACATGTACTCTAAAATTGTCAAAGGCGTGGTAAGTATGAACTGCTATAGGTTAGGATGTACTTGTCCATCTTTTTTCAAAACCTTTTGAAATTGAAAATAACGTTAAGACATATAAAACTGAAACATTTAGTGATTCATGAACTTAGCTGAAATGGCTTGTTTTATAAAGATACGCAACTCGATAATCGCTTTCTCTTTTTTAATCTGGAGGCATTCAAGAGAGAGAGAGAGAGAGAGAGAGAGAGAGAGAGAGAGAGAGAGAGAGAGAGAGAGAGAGAGACTCCTTACGTATTGGATTTGTTTGTGTAGAAGGTTTACCACCAGACCCTCTAGGAAACTGTGAATCGTCATGTATGCCAAGCGATTGCAGGCCACTTTGAATAGTCGAGTCGGTATCTTCCTCGGATTTTTGTAAACGGTTATCTATGTCATGACTCCGCAGTGTGCTATCATCGTCATCATCATCATTCTCCTCTGTGAGTCCTGACTGATCAGTTTCATTGCCGCTATCTCGTTGCAGCTGAGGATGTGGTTGCTCGAGTTGCGATTGTCGACTTTTTCGATCTTGATTTAAGTTTTCATTTTGCTGGTGATTATTTCCTTGATGTAAATGTTCAGGTTGCTGGTGTTCTGATTCCTTCTGTGCAGCTTGCTGCTGTAGAACACACCGGTGTTCTGTCGATGCCAAGAGTTCTTTTATGTAAGTGACAACCTGACTTGCTTTTGGCCGACTTTGTACTTTCTGTTGAAGCATTCGTATAATGAGTTGTTTTACCTCCCAACAATATTGTATTTCAGGAAGCTGGTCTGGGACCTAGAAAAAAGTCCACACAAATAAATGAAAAGTAATGATGCCCACACAATGAACCCTCTTCATGAGCGCTAGACACAAAACAACGTTACCGTTCAGAAGATAGGTTGGTTTGACATTTTACGGCACAGGAAAAAAAAAATACAAATTCCTTGCCGAAATACACACCACACTAACCAACTTAGACTGATTTGATGATACGATTCGACCTCAAACACGTCTGGTCGCATGTCCGGCACACTAACTATTGAACAACCGTGGCTCACACTTTTAGAAGAAGTGGATGAACGCAGGAACCGTCGGTGTACGATGTTGTTTACTAAGAGAAACTTTCAAAGTAGACTCTAACCCTATTCCACTCCCAGCGTGTATGGTCATTTAGAAATAGGGAAAGAATGAAAGGGGGGATGTAAAAGTGAAGAAATAAAAGAATATAGTGTTACACATAGAATACTGTAAGATATATAAGATATACAGTCAATCACAAAGAGTAAGGCAAATAGTGACACAGTTCGTTACATATACGACCTAAAATATTTTTTTAAAATGGCAAATAACTAATACAAAATAAAAATGATCAGTCAGTACACAAGAAGATTTATCGATTTAGCCAAAGCCAAATGCAAAACAAACACAAAACAAGTGAAAATATTGATTTTTGTTTACCTGAATGTCACTTTGTTCTTAAAATGCCAAAGCTTTCCTTTACAAAAAAAAAAAAGAAAAAAAAAAGAATGGACAATTCCACATTCCGACTGCCATATACATTTTTCTTGCTATTTGTAAGATAGATCGAGAATTAAAGATTAAGAAATAAAAGATTAACAAATATCGCTCGATCGATCCATAGATAGATAGAATAGATAGAGTTTGGTAGATAAATAAATAGAAATAGATTGATGAATGGATATATAGATAGGCAGGTAGACATATACATACTTTAAATGACCGAATCTCTGCTTGCAATCTACGAAGGGTCTCCACATCTTCAAAGACTCGTCTTGATGCAGACATCTCGTATGCACAACAGCCCATGCTCCAAATGTCAGTCTGAAATATTATTGGCAACATATAAACCTATGCAAGAACTCCCCGTAATCCGTACAAATATGTAAAGCATGTACTGTTAATTCATTTATTTTCCTGGGTATAAATTTTCGTGGTTGGGGAAAAGTTATTTTTCGTAGATACGTTTAATTCGTTGACTGAGAGAGGAGTTTAATTGGTTCCTCAGAAGGATCATTGTTATTTGGGTCTTTAAATTCGTGGTTTCTGTCAACCACGAAAGCCAAGAAAATGTGAACTCCACGAAAAAAACCATAAATTCACAGTACATCAAGATTATATGGCAAATGCTGGTTCTTTCTACATATATTTTCAAGTCTTACTTATCCTACATTCTGTCCCCGATACTTATTTAACAACTTTTGAAGATATGTAATAAAGATCGCTTAAAACTGTATTTTTTAGAGGAGAGTAACATACAGGTACCTTTATGCATTTAGAGTTCTCGCTTTTTTCTCTACCTCGTATGATTGAAAAAGTTGTAAATACTCTGTAATACAGCACAACAATGTTGCTTCCCCTAATTAGCCTCATAATATTATTTTTCTCTGAACATTACATTTTGTGTCTAGACCAAAGTAAAGCACGCTTATTTTGGCTTTGCAAGCTGAAAGAAAAAGTCACAATATATTATGATAATTATCATGAGATGCTTTATTAATGAAATCGTTACAGATGCGCATCACAAATATCATAATGATACAGCATCCCAGAGATTTTTTAAAAATTATTGAAAAATTGAAACAAAACTAAATTTTGTATTTGTAAAACTCGAATGCCTCCTCTGCAGATAAAAAATAAAAGTCTAACTACAACAAATTAAATATTTAAAAGAAAGAAAAAAAGGAAAAAAAAATTGCCATAAAGTTATAAAGACTTATTTAGGCAATTTAAATAAGCTTACATATATGTATAACGAATTGTATTTGTTTACCTCAAGTGGAGTTTGCTTAATCATGCTAACATAGGTTTTGTTAATATAGTGTACATCCAAATAGTTACATAAAATGTGTATACAAAAATAATAATTGCTGAAGTGGCCTGAAAATCTAATCAAGTCATCTTCATATAAATGTATGCCTGCCAAATTTCATTTAAGTCAAGTGGTTTCTGTTTTTGTCATACTAAGTTTTAGTTAAAAAGTAAAAGTTCAAAACAGACAAGATATGATTTAGGCCTTAATTCTAATATGGTCATCTACATACGAATATGCCTGTTAAATTTAATTTGTCTAGCTCGAGCGGTTTTTGCTTAATCGTCTTAACAAAGTTGTTGTCAAAAAAGTCTAAGCCCAAAAAATTAAAAATGTGTTAAAAAATATAAATTGCTGCAATGACCTGAAAATTTCATCAGGCCATTGCTGACAACCATGATACACTTTTTAATTTTCATGCCTCAAGATTCAAGAGTAGTTACTCTATCGCTCCAAACGGTTTCAGTACTCACGTACAGCAAAACGATACGATCCCTTCTGTTGTCGCAGTAAGGCATATAAAGGATTATCAGCACCGTGAAAACGGCATATGACTGGCTTGGACAATAATGACATATGACATACAAAACGGCATATGACTGGCTTGGACAATATGACATATAAAACGGCATATGACTGGCTTGGACAATTTAAAATTTGATAAGTTAGAAAAGAAGAGATTTAGATAACAATCTCAAAAAAGTCAACGCAAATGGTTTTCCACAAAAGCTCCACTTTCCTATATGGTTTAATTATATGCAGAATGTTCCAGTCGCAACGATGCCCAATCATGTCTAAAACTGCATAGAATATTCTTTACTAGAGCTAACAGTGTGTTAGTTCAGTGTGTCATATAGTTTAAATTGATGTGATTATAAGTAGAACACCACTTCTGTAAATACCGAAATCTCTTTGTGTATTTGACGTTTTTTTATAATTATTTTATCTCATTGTTTTGCCTCTTTTCTTTTCACTTATCTTTTTCCTAGTTCGATTTTTTTTTTAGCTATTGTTTTCTGATACATTTTTTGAAGAATTGTATACAAATATGATACGAATATTTTTTGCTTTCAATAAATTGCAGATTAAGAATTTTATCGCCATCATTATTTTGTCTTTTGGTGTTTGTTTCTTTATTTGATTTTAAGATGTTCCTAATTTCGTTGTGTTAAACGTAGGTTAAAATGATCAGTAGATGTGTTTCTTTTCGAGAGATATTGTTACAGTACGTCGTTTTTTTTTCTCATATAATTTTTCACTACACCAAGATGATAGATTACTATATTTTTATATCATATCTCTTCATTCTCTCACTGCCTACACTTTCAATTGGTTCATTTAAATATTCCAATTCATTAATTTTTATTAATTCTTCAGTCATTGATTCATGCATTCGTTCATCCCTAATCATGTGTTCATTCATTCATTCTTTTGTTTGTTCATCCTTTGTTCATTCTTTCATTCAATCCCTCATTCACCCCAACCTTCATTTGTTCATTCAACAGTTTATTCTTTCAGCAGTTCTTTCATTTATTTATGCATTCCTGTATTCAATTATTTATTTAGTTATTCATTCATTCCATCATTCCTACCTTTTCATCGTAGTCAGCACCATCAATCATCTCTGGGCTCATATAGTATGGTGTTCCCACGTGGAGAGACATTTCATCTGCGCTTGTACTGTCCAGGTACCTACAGTTAGTAATTCCAAACTGACAAAATTACTGAATTTGACTTACGCACGGCGTTGTCTGGCTCATCAGCGGAACACTAAATGAGTATAGATAATATTTAGAGAAAGAAAGAAAGATAAGCAGAAAGAAGGATAAATATACAGATAGCTAGTTGTAGCAAGACAGATAGATATTAGTGCCAAGAAAGGTAGAGGACACTCTGTGTCATGATGTTCCTTTGAGACCTATGTTATACTCCTACTTTGCAAATATAACCACCCCGCCCCATGAAATCTCACTGTATTGCCCATCCTGTCCTTAAATGTCAGTTTCATTCATGCCTGGGAAAGGTGCTTTTTCTTCTGTTTTTTTTTCTTCAATTTTTTATTTCAGGAAGAGAGCCATTAGGAAAGTGTATTCGAATATAGGGGCGCCTTAACAATTCGTTCATTCATCTCTTTGTGTTGTTACTAACTCGTTTGTTTGTATGCGGTTTTGTTGTGGGTTTTGTTTTTGTTTTTTTTTTTGTTGTGGCTTCAACACTCGTAAAGGAAAATCTGTTTTGTAAGCATTTTTAATCATTTCGTAGCACTCTTTTACACTTTAGATCTACTGGTCCTTGGTTGCCTACAAGTAAATAAACACAAAATAACTAAAAATCCTTAAGAACAACGATATTAATTAGGTTCATATCGTAACCAGCATATATATATATATATATATATATATATATATATATATATATATATATATATATATATATATATATAAATGAATAAATAATATTATCAAACATGTGAAAAGCATTTAATTCGTACTCTACTGAGATTCGAAACTGGGTCAGCGGGTAACGGCAACCATTGCCTGTAAGCACCAACCCCTATACCATCTCGACCATGCACACATCACCAAAAATGATAAAATGATGCCACAAAGTCGGTTGTATAGGCATTCGTGCGTAGCAGACACACCCGCATGTCGACCTAGTAATTATTTTCTCATCTAAGTACACAGTCGTTCCGGAGAAATCAACGTATATAGAAGTTATTATAGAGAATTAGAAATATACCCCAAACAGAGCAGAAAATGCTATCCATGGAACCTACAGGAGAATGCTTGATAACATTAACATAATTTTAAAATACGAATAAATGATATTATCCTACAAGTTAGAGAATTTTAATTCGTACTATTCAGAGATTCGAACCCTGTCCGCGGGTTACGGCCCCCATTGCCTAGCCTGAAAGCACCAACCCCTATACCATCTCAACCATGCACACATCACATCACCCAAAGGATGCTACAAAGTCGGTTGTATAGGCCGACCTAGTGGACATACCCGCGGACAAATATTTGACCCTAGCATATAGCCGAACTAGGGCAAATCACACGAAGAAGTTCTACTGAAGTCTGCAGCAACAGACTATTTCAAGTTCAGCTTCTTTCCACGCACGATAGGGACTTGAAACAAATTACCATCAACAATTGCAGAAGGTCCTGACTTGGTATCTCACAAGCAGGAGCTTTCAAACATCACCGTTTAATGCAATTATCAGCTGCAAGTAAGACCTAGTGATTTTCATGGCTGTGCTGCTTGAAGTTCATTTATCTCTTCGCCGCCACGGTAGCCGGATTGGCCTGAGTATGAAGGGACGAAAACCTAGACTGAGACTCTTTCACGTATTTCTACCTTTTCTATTATTACTCTTCTATCTGTCCTACCGCTACCTTCCTTCGTATATTCTTGACCACGCACCACTCGTTGCTTATTAGTCAAGTGTGACTGCGTCAACGTTTTTATAGATAGATAGATAGATAGATAGATAGATAGATAGATAGATAGATAGATAGATAGATAGATAGATAGATATGCATTTGTGCGTAGCAGACACAACCGCATGTCGACCCATTAAATAATTCTCATCTAAGTACACAGTCACTCCGGATTCCTACGACAAAAATCATGGTATATAGAGGTTATCATAGAGAATTACAAAGATACACAAAACAGCGGAAAGTGCTATCTATGGATCCTACAGGAAAATGCATATATATCAAGCATCATTCAAAGGATGTTACTCCTCAATCGGGAGAAGATACATTGTGGCAGTAAATGAATAAATGAATGAAATATTCGAAGAGTTAAGAAACCAGAATAAGTTAGGAGCATAACTATACTTAGTGTTTCAAATACAAAGAACTCACTGTTATAGGTGTGTAAATACAAAGATAGCATATAACGGATTCTCAGGTATACAGTATAGACTGAGCAGGTATGTAATATTATAAAAATAATTGGGAAAATGTACATTTAGCAAATTGTGAGAAGAAATTATTTCTTAAAACGAAACTGTAAGCACGAAACCACATAATTTTTGGATCAAACTTTCATAAATCTGGGAAATCATTGTGAAGTGCTTAAGAAAACTGCAAATACATTGCGTTGTTGCCGCAAATAATATTTACAGAATTATGAATACAAAATACCTGTACGGTTGCTTAGGACTTAAAGATCTTCATAATTACTAGTGTATAGAACCAGATATCCTCAATGACTTTATTGTTATATACTTATATCTATTGAAAGTGAACTTCACACACACACATACGAACACACATTTTAATTCGTACTGTACTGAGATACGAAACTGGGTCCGCGGGTTGCGGCACCCATTGCCTGTAAGCACCAACCCCAATACCATCTCGACAGATGTCCTCTATGGCTTTTATACTTATATCTAGTGGCAGTGAACTTCACACACACACACACACACACACACACACACACACACACACACACACACACAAACACACACACATCACACACACACACACACATATATATATATATATATATATATATATATGTATATATATATATATATATATATATATATATATATATATATATATATATATATATGTAAAGGTTTATATAAGTCTATCTGCCGAAATAATAGACTGAGTAATTTTCTAAAACAACAAGGCAGCTTTTATGCATCTTATATTCTTTAACAGAGAAATTTTATGTGCATGTAAAGCAAAAATGATTTTCATGCTTTAACATTAAATTCTAATACTTTGCAAAATCTGTGCTAAAATTATTACAACAATAGTTTTTTGATCCGAGCAGATATTCAACTCTGTGATCAAAAACACGGTGCATTGGTTCAAGAAACGCTATTGCAGTAGCTTTTATTCGCTACATTGATTTAATTACGAAATTCGCTGTAACCTGGTCATTTAAACATTTTTTTAAGATTCCAACTTTAAAATCATCGAAAAATTCAATTTCAACTTCAGATTATACTTTCTGAGGATTATAATTACAAAATGCCACTGGTGTGTTCAGATGAAAATCATTGATCCATACTACATTCCCGGTATGTGAAATTTCCGTTGCTTTGGAAATATTTTCCACGTAAATACATTGAAATACATGGATTTAGACTAGAAAAAGCTTTTCTTGCTGAAGTTATTTAGCAAACCTTTGCGGACGATTTTTCGCATATTGTATGGAACTACGTGTAATACGGCGGAAAATATATTTCAGTTCTGTAATTTAGACGAAACTGCCTAAAAGTTGGACGTAGAATATTTTGACTTTATTTCTTCTCACTAATTCGTTGTTGTATTACATGAGACACTGGATATATCGCATGGTTAGATTCAACACAAGGATACTTAAATTATCCTGTCATTCTTTTTTCCACAAGAATTTTTTTTTCTATATACCTTTTTCAGAAACAGCTTTCTTTATTGATACGTACGAATAATTACAATTAATTATTTAGATTTTGTGGGTAAATTTTAAATTATAGAGACATACCTCATTTGGTGACTTAAAAATATAAAGTAAATTCATGACCTGAAGAAAAAAAAGATAGCACAACTTCACTTTATTACTTTAATTTACTGTATGATATAAATGATGAAGTAAATAAAAACTTTGACGTGCTGATAAAGAGATGAATTTTTTCCATTGTCAGATTTCTGTTACGTTTGTACTCATTAAATAATCTACATAATTTGATCATCATATTTTTAAAAAATACTGTTATTATTATTGTAATACAGTGTATTCACTGCTGCACCACAAACATCATCAGCTGGGACCATCTATGACTGGGTGTTTCGTCCCTTATTCCGGAACACCTTCCTGATGGCAGGGCGGCAGTGTTGATCAGTCACTACCTATTGGTGGTAGGCAGCCAGTTGTTGTCCTCAGGCTTCATCCATAGCCAGCTGGAAGCTCTTTCAACAGTTTTTCCCAGTACTTGAACCGCCACTTTGTGGTTTTTCCCTGTTATCTCATGAGCACTGAGCCTCTTCCAGATCGATTGAGCAGGAAACCCTCTACTTGCCACCTTACTTGGAACAACCAAATACTCCATCTCCTGCTCTTGCATGTCGCCATCAGCTCTGCATACTTGGTCAACTTTCTTTCATGAGGCTTATCACACCTCTCCTCCCAAGGTACAGTCAACTCTATGGCCAGCAGCTTCTTCCTAGACTCTGACCAAATCGCTACATATGGACGTACAGACGTCTGGACAATTTCCAGAAAAAACAATGTCTTTCCAAGATCCACACGCATGTCCCAACTCTCTGATTTATTGAGGATTCCCCTCCTCTGTGGTGAGGTGTTACTGGTTTCTCCCTCTTTGACAAAGTTGATAAATCTTGGCCTGGTGATTGGAGCTGATTTTTTTTAATTTTCTCTCCCTCTCCAAGATGTCTGCTAGTTCTCGGGGGACCCTGTAATGCCTCCATCTGTAGCGGCCTTGTATTAGTGAAGTATGGCATGCTGACAGGATGTGCTCTAAGCTATCTCTTTGACCACAGAGACGACATGCATGATTCTTAATGAGGCCCCATCTGTGCAAGTTGGTGGAGATGGCAAAAGATTATACACTGATCTCAGCAGAAAATGAAACCGGAGAGGCTCGTAATTCCAGATATCGGACCACGTTAACTTCCTCTCTGGTAAAGACCACCTGGTCCATGCTCCTTGGCTTTCCAGTTGGACAATCTTTGATTGTCGACTCTCTTCCTCCACTTTCCGTAGCTCATCCTGGATCATTGACCTTCCAGTAGATGGGTCAGCTTTCTTCCAGCGCTCGGTGTGACCTGCTCGCAAGCCTTGTTTTCCAGAGTAGGTTGTTCCCACTATGTCCTTGTACTGGAGTTTACTTTCTGCTGATTCAGTTATACGGGAAGCTGACCACTTTCTACCAGTTCTGACTTCAATGCATGCAACAGCGATCTTCTTGTCCTGCCACTGTTTCAGCATCATAAGTACACTTGCTTTGGCCACCTTGTACTCTTCCGCCACTGATGTAAATGGTAGCTGGAGCATTCCAGACATGGTGTAGAGCCCAACTCCTGTGAATGATGGTGGGACTCCAAGCCATCTATGCAGATACTTACTGATTGTTCTCTCTAAGATCTCCACAGTTATCGTTGCTATCTCGTATAACATCAATTGCCAGACCAGTCTAGACAGTAGACGGTTTTGGTACATACATGCCTTGCATTTCCAGGGAAGTCCTGATCTGTCAACCTTCCGCACCCCTTCTACCTTGTTCTTTAGCTGTCTGATGCCATTTGTGTCTTTCAGCGTCGCATCAAACCACTTGCCAAGGTACTTGATAGTATTATCCAGAATAGATGGGATCTCCTCATCTTGGATCTTCATCACAAACTGGAAGGTGACCCGACCGTTTCTTATAACCGAGCTCCTGGACTTCCTTGACCTAAACGTCATGTGAGCCCATGATACAGTCGCTTCCAGTGCTGTCAACATCCATCTTGCTTGGATATGTGTGTCAGTGGTGACTGTCAGGTCATTCATGAATGGTTGGTTGGTACGCATATCCCTGACATTGTTTTTGGCCCTCTTGTCTTCCGTTCTGCTGCTTTAATTATGAGGTTCATGCCCATGACAAATAGTATAATATAGATGGTACAGCCTGTAATGATCTATCTTTCCAGCGCAATCCATGAAGTGGTAAACTTCTCTGCCGTAAATCGTAGCTGGATGTTGTTGTAATACCTCCAGATTAACTACTGTACACTCTCTGGTATATATTAAAGGCCAAGAGCCAGTTTGTGTGGTATTGAATCATAGGCATTGGCAAGATCATACCATATAATTGTCAAATTACCATCTTGAATCCTGCTTATCTGATGAGTTAACTTATGGCACTTGTGTGTTCAAAAAAACCCAGAAAATCCTGTGACTTGTCCTTTCTGCGCTGATGTATCGATATACTTGTTGCTTATCATGTATTTGGTTATTCTTGTTGCCAAGACCGAGAAGAATATCTTTCCTTCCGCGCTCAGTAGCGATATCGTTCGGAACTGACTGATATCTTTGGAGTCCTTCTCCTTTGGTGTAAAGCAGCTTTCAGCGTCCTGCCAACAAGCAGGGATCCTCCCTTTCCTCCACATCACCCGCATCAGTCTCCACAGACGTCTAAGCAACTTTGGGCACATCTTGTACACCTAGTGGGAGATACAACTAGGTTCTGGGGCCGAGATAGAACTAGCTTTCCTTACGACTTCGCACACCCATTTCTAGGGCACAACAGGTAGAATTCTCGGACACTCTCCCAGATAATCTATTCTGTGAGGGTCAGAATGTGTTTGCTTCAGGAACTCTTCTGCTTCCACTCTGCTACACTATAGATGGCCAGAACGCTCTTCTCCAAGGAGAGATGGAGCAAAGTTGTAGGAATTCGCGATAAAAGCCACCCTCTTGCATGACTTGATTCTCCTCCTCTCTCGAAGTTGTTCTGATTTCTTAATTTTAAGCAGCCTTTCTCTGAGTACCTCCCGCAACTGTTGTAGTCCCACGTTCTCTTCTTGTTTAGCGTTCCTGAACTGTCTTTTCAATGACCAAAGCTCCTGCTGTATTTTCTTTAGCTCGACTTTTAGTCTATTGGGTCTAGGGGTTGCTGGCTTGGATCTTGTTTTATGGACACCAAACCTTTCCTTTCCTATGGTATAGGCAATTGTGGAAAAGGACAGGATCCTCCTGTTGACATTGCCCCGCTGAGCAGCATTCAGGCTGTTCTCCAAGTCATCGTGAAACTCTTCCCAGGCCTTCTTAATGTCCATCTTTGGGCATTCCACTCTCTCTCCCTTCTTCCTATCTCAACTCGTCTAAGCGTTTCCTGTTGTTCATCTTGGTTTTCAATGACAAGGTGTTGTAACTCAGGCTGTCTAGAAGCAATAAGCGCTCCCTCCTCCTGTGGTTGCGATGAGTTCAATAGTCTCTTTTCAGTTCGGACAAAAATATCCTTAGTCTGCCTCTCCTCCACTCCGCCCGCTGCACTTGTCTGGGACAAATCTGCTTCGTATAGATCGTCAACACAGTGGTGTGATACCTGTCTGATATCCTCCTTCGTCTCATCAGAGCTAGGCTCTCCGCCTTGAAACTGATTTCTCACAGGCCCGCACCGCGACCTTGATTGGTGAATCTTCAGACCCTCTTGTACAGTTTCCCGCAATTACATCTAGCCTCCGCTACTACGCCTGTCAATGTCCATTGAATTAGCCGTTTCGTTACCGCGAAATCAATCGTGTCGAGACTTCTATCCTCCCCCCCCCCCTCTCGAAAGACTCTGGGGTGTTCATCATCTTGCTGTGTAGTAGCTGTGTATTGGGTGCCCCCTTACGAGGGCTGCATGAAGGGATGCCACCCTGTCATGCCCCTGAGCTAGTCTTTCCCAGCTGTCATCTGTCTCTCCAGAGTCACCGATCTATCCTCGGTTGTGATCCAACCTTTCCGGCCAGTGATTGGTTACCAAGAAGAATCAATAATGTGTTACGGAATTATATATATTTTTCCTTTTAATAATGGTATAGTTTGTTAATTTATGATCTCTGTTCTTGGTCGTCTGACAGCTGTTGTCTTGCCGTGAGTACACACACATACGGTATTTTTGGATCAATATTTCACCTAGTTGCTTGTAGCTTTAGTCATGTGACGTATTTTCCGCGCGCGAGGTTGAACTTTTGACCTAGTTCTCGTACTTTTAGGAGTAAACATTATATTGACCAGGAATTATAGTTTAAGGTCACATCCGAAGAATAAATCGTGTTTATTAGAAGGAAATTATTTCGAAATACCCAGTTTGTTTATCGAAGACGTAGAATGGGTTTTATTTCGATTCTGCGCAGTAAGGATACATATATATGAAATAATCCTGTGTTTAGACATTCTTCATAGCTACATAGAATAGAGAGATCATAACGAATTTGATTCAGTTTGAGTGTGGGGTATTATTCTTTGGATATTTATTAATTAATACGGTACATTTAGGATTCAGTACTGAATCTTCAACCTGAATTATTATACAGCTCCGTGGAATTATCGGAAACATTTCTGGAACTTGTGAGATTCCAGATTCACAAGGATTACTTAGATATAACTAATTCTTATTAACACATTAGTACAGTGCAGGTTATTTCATTCGGAATACTACATTCGGAATAGTTGGATTAACTTCCGGAACAGTGAACTTTAAAACAATTTAGGACTTTTAAGGATATTCTATACTGTAAGTTATTTTTAATTCTTTCACTTTAATTGTTTGTTGAAATATATTAATATTTTAGGAAATTAAAGATTTGTATTTTAAATCTTGAAAGCTTGTTTGAGTCTTTTCTTTTGTTACATAACCCCTAGTCGTAACAATTGTAATACAGTGTATCCACTGCTGTACCACCAACATCATCAGCCGGGACCATCTATCACTGGGTGTTTCGCCCATTATCCCGGGACACCTTCCTGATGGCGGGGGTGGGGGTGGGGGAGGGGTGGCAGTGTTAATCAGTCACTTCCTGCTGGTGATAGGCAGCCAGCTCTTGTCCTCGCGCTTCATCCATAGCCAACTGGACGCTCTTTCAGTGGTTTTGCCCACTATTAAAGATTTGTTGGCAGAAGAAATTCCGACTTAAATTAGTGGATTTATTTTTATTTATTTTTTGTTTTGGGTTGTTTTGAGGGGTGAGGGGTCTTTTTGTTGTTGTTTTTTATGCTTGATTTTTTGGTGGACCTTTCAGTATTTTTTTTGGTGGAAAATATTTATTTTAAGAAATTATCTAAATAAGTTAACATTTCTATAATAATTATTATTTGTCACTTGTGGATAAAGCTTGATAAACTTCATGTTCTTTGAGTGAGTCACATATGCATCAATTATCATTCGTGTTTATGTGTTTTTGTATAGGATAATTGTTTCCCTTGAGGCTTGACTTCCTTGTTTGTCTTTTCAAAAGACAAAAGCTGTCACATTTAAAATCCTCAGAAATCAAGTAGGTAACATGTCTGGCTCATTTAAATAATGGTCTCCCATCATAATTTAAACTTCCAGTGGCACCATAATTGTTGTTGATCGTCTTGTGGATTATTTTGTATTATCTGCCGAGTTATAACATGTATACTATAACGAAATTCTTCAAAACATGTTCATTTACTAGCGGAAACTGTTTAAAGAATAATGAAAAATTCTTGTAAAACCTCTGTAATTCCACGGAGTTATCGCCGCAAATCTACGAATGATTCCTACCTGGCCGTGGGGAAAACTTCATACTGCCTTCTCTGATTTTATAACAATTTTCAGTACTACTTCACGGAATTCCGGTTCTAATTCTTCGCGGAGGTTTTTCTTACACATTCATCGTAAATTCATGGGGATTCATCCGTAGAACTGAGTACACTTCAATATGAACTGTCGAGAAATTTTGATCATGCTTTCTGAAGGTTATTTTTTTTATATATATTTCTTCATGAAACTGTAAGGATTTCCGTTTTCAATAGCCCTATAAGAAATGTTTCTCTGAAATACGCATAAATCCATGGATATATAGAAAGTAAGTGATTACAAGATACTCAGTACATAATACTCAGTACATACCATATGTTCCTATCAAAAGTATATAACACGCTGAAAGTGTCTTACCTTGCTGTTCCAAAATCACCAATTTTTATAACTTTTTCCACCGTCAGCAAAATGTTCTTCGTCTTAATATCACGATGTATAATATCATTATAATGGAGGTACTGAAAAAGGATATATGAAATAAATATTGATCTTAGGTTCTTCTATTCCTGCCTAATTTGAATCACGTTAATTCTTCTATAACTTCAGTATTTTTGAGAACGCTCACGTCAGCACAGGGACTATGATACAAACAGGTTAAAGTAAATAGAGAAGGAAAAATAAATAAAATTGAAATTTTGAAAACAAAATAGCAATCCTATCCGTTTCAAAGTTATTATCTTGAATTTAAGATGGTACTTACATCGGATATATTGAGATGATCCTCATTAGACAAAGTTGAAATATTCAATTATTACTCTTGTAACAGCCATGATGCTTAGAACCCATATGTGAAAATTATAACGTATCATATGTTGTCATGATGCTCTGACGTATCACAGAAACTATTTTCCTTTAAAACAAATCAGTCAAAAAATTTGATGATTTACTTGCCATGAGCTTGACAAATGCTTTGGATGACAATTTTTAGTAGAGGCTGGCAACGATGCCTGATGGAATCCTCGTGGGGTACCATTAATGACTGGGACTGGACGCCACTCTTAATCATACCTAATAAGGGCAAACTTTGGGTACATTTGAGTGCAAACGTTAATTTCAACCTTTATAGCATTATTAGTAGTTCATTCATTGCTTAATTAATACAATATTGTCAAGAAGTGAATCAAATTAATCGAGGGAGACGTTTATTATGTTTAGAGGTCAGTAAATGGAGCTTATTGCTAATTGCTTGTGGGCATAAGGAGATATCTATGGCATATATCAACTTAAATTATGGGAAATTATAAATATGGGGGATGTTACATTCTTAACATTTATCGAGGTTCTAACACTGCAATGTAACTCGAAAATAGAACCGCATCATAAGTACTGAAACTTGCAAGCTTTAAAGGACACTGTTTGCAAATTAGAACCGTATCTTAATTACCCATACCAGTGTGCTGATAGAGGAATCTTCGAGAGGTAGCGCCACTTTTTGTCTTGATTACGATACAAAATACACATTTTGAAACATTTGCAAACGAATACCTCGTATGTAACTGCAGTATGTAAATTTTGGTGTATTCAACTTGTTGAATGTTACAAAAAGTGGTGAAGAATGCAGAGGGTTTCTTACAAGCGCTGCCATATCACTTGTTAAATGTCACATAACATGGTAAACGATGCAGAGGGTTTCTTACAGGCACTGTCATATCAACTTGCTGAATGTTACATAAAGTGGTAAAGAATGGCAGAGGATTTCTTACAGGCACTGCCATATCAACTTATTATCATAAATACTTGTCACCATCTTGGCATTAGAAATATGGGTACTTGAATTGCACTAGGCATGAGTGCATGGCATCCTCGTCTGAAAGAATGTGTTGAGACGTACACAATTTTATTTTACAGCTGTATGAAATAGGTTCCAAATACTCAAATTCAACGGATATTTAGTTTGTTGCACACCAGATAATATTATTTAGCATCAGTTCTCATGCTTGTTCCTCCTTTGGTGATCATATCGGCTTACGCCAATGTGAGCCTCCTGTATCAAATAAAGTTGATGGTGAGCCGCGGTGGCTCAGTGTTTAGCGTGCTGGACTCATGACCGAAAGGGTGCGGGTTCGAATCTTACCATCAGACCAGCCTGGGCCAGCTACCGTCGTGTGTCCTTGGGCAAGGCTCTTTACTTCAATTGCCTCGGCACTAAATAACCTACTTGTGTTGCTGTGCCGTAAAGCACCGAACCAAACCAAAACGAAAAAATAAATTAGACTCATGCTACGTGAAATTTAGCAGCATATCGGGTTTACTGAAGAAACCATAAATATTTTCTGATTGTACAACGACGTTGTACCTTACACGAACATTTTTTGCAATACTTCACAAAGGAATTACATAGAAAAACACATCAAACTTAAAAAGGATAGAGCTTTAACGAGCCACTTTGCTTTCAACGGCACAGAACAAATGATGTTGAATCATATCACTGCAGGTCATGAACTTCAAGAATATTCGTCCTCACAGACAATTCATAGCTCCCTGATATAAGAAGCAGGGGACAGAGTTGTATTTATATTTGTCTGTGGTTTTTTTATTTTATTTTGTTTTACTTGGTTGGCTGTCACTTATCTTACCAAAACTTGAAGTGAGATATCGGCGTTAAGAGTTTATCGTGACAAAAAATACGAAAGTCCTTTCATATTTATATCTATCAACATCTAGTGCATGCAGGATGATGCTTGTATTGGCTTTTTAAAAGTTTACGGCTAAGTGACTAACATCTCGCCGCAAATAGCCACTTTGCAGAGTATAAAACTATACCCTAGTTTCTTTTTCGTTTCTCTGTGCTAACTGTTTTCCAGCAAACATCAGCTTATCTGTCATAACTCTTGCAGTCCCTATTTTGTTATCTTCAAATGATATGAACTGACTCCAGAAATGTGTTAATAGATGCTATTAGGTATGATGAACTAACTCCAGAACTGTGGTAATAGATGCTATTAGGTATGATGAACTGACTCCAGTGGTAATAGATACTATTAGGTATGATGAACTGACTCCAGAACTGTGGTAATAGATGCTATTAGGTATGATGAACTGACTCCAGTGGTAATAGATACTATTAGGTATGATGAACTGACTCCAGAACTGTGGTAATAGATGCTATTAGGTATGATGAACTAACTCCAAAAGTGTGGTAATAGATGCTATTAGGTATGATGAACTGACTCCAAAACTGTGGTAATAGATGCTATTAGGTAATGAACTGACTCCAGAACTGTAGTAATAGATGCTATTAGGTATGATGAACTAACTCCAGAACTGTGGTAACAGATGCTATTAGGTATGATGAACTGACTCCAGGTAATATATGATATTAGGTATGATGAACTGACTCCAGTGGTAATATATGCTATTAGGTATGATGAACTGACTCCAGAACTGTGGTAATAGATGCTATTAGGTATGATTAACTGACTCCAGAACTGTGGTAATAGATGATATTAGGTATGACGAACTGACTCTAGTGGTAATATATGCTATTATGTATGATGAACTGACTCCGGAACTGTGGTAATAGATGCTATTAGGTATGATGAACTAACTCCAAAACTGTGGTAATAGATGCTATTAGGTATGATGAACTGACTCCAGAACTGTGGTAATAGATGCTATTAGGTATGATGAACTGACTCCAGAACTGTGGTAATATATGCTATTAGGTATGATGAACTGACTCCAGAATTGTGGTAATAGATGGTATTAGGCATAGTAAAGAAGAAGGTTTGTTTATTTTGTATGTCTAATAATACAGTCAGTGCCATCATAAGCGATGACCAGCTATCTTAGAAGCAATGCCAAAAATGTACGGAAGAAAGATGTAAGGACTGTTAGCTTTCCAGATCATTCATTGGAAGGCATAAATAGGCACCACCCGTGAACATTTTGAATATGTTTTTTTTATGTGATTGCACAGGAAGGTAAGATATCGGCCAATATATATCCCTTCTTCCTTAAAACTAAACGGTATCGCTACACTAACTGAGCCAATCATCCTCTTTTAGTCCCTAAGCAAAATAATTAATATTTGTTTCTCTGTTGTTGGTTTTTTTTTTTTTTTTGGGGGGGGGGGTTGTTTGTTTGTTTGTTTATTTATTTTTTTCTCTGTTGATTTTCTAACCAGTGAAGAATGTTATGCACATTGAAAAGAAAATAGCTTGAAAGCAAGAAAAGACAAATAAATATTTACTGAGTTCAGTATCTTAACTGTGACAAAGCAAACAGGTGTGATTTGGCTGATTCTGGAAATGTCACTGCCACAAAAAATTGTCCTTTCATTCGAATGCAATTATTTCACAAAAAATACAACATAACCTATACTGATCGCTGGGCAGATTGTGTAGAAGTTAGTGCCTAAGATAAGTAAGGTATTCTGAACTTATAATTTATAAACTGGATTTAATCAATAACGTAAATAATGAAGGAAATAAATAGGGAACTTAATTAGTCTTGAGTACTTTCAAAATACTTATACCTGCTGCTATTGGTCCCATTTTATTGAATTTCTTGCATCATACCTATTACCTTATTTAATAGAAATATTTCTGTACAGGCCAATGTTTATACTTTCCCATACAATCACCATAGTGGTACGATGAAACGACACAACCTTCTATCACCATAATGGCACGATGAAAATACACCACCATGCAATCACCATAGTGGCATGATGAAAGACACCACCTTCCAGCTGTTTTATTTATGTGTTTGCGTAACTTATTTGATTAGAATTAAAGACAAAATTTAGCAAGGTTAAATATGCAAGCCTTCTATCGATATTACCATGCACTGACTATGTCATATTATGCAATAGAAATGTTTTGTATTTCACATGCTCTCATGATGACAAGGTGATTTGATAGTGGGTTGATATGACAGTGCCTCGGAAAAAGGATAGTACATGTGTTTTTCAGTGCTTTCTGTCTTTTTATTATCATCTAGAAGCAAACGTGACGCCAACGACTCGAAAATTCATCTATACACACCCTGTTATTCTTTGAAATAATTATATTCATGCTTATCATAAATCTTACGATGGGTCTTTTACTTACGTCCGAGTAGTAAATATTTTGTAATCACTTGAAAGGAATTGTTTGCACCACAATGCTTTCGGTACTTTCCTTTTTCTCGTTTTCTTCCAAACAAATAGCCTTTAAAGCTTGAAAAATTAGCAAATATGGTATAGTTCCATAAGATAAATTAAATAAAAGGGTTTGCATTCCAAAATTTAAATCCTGGAAAAAATATTACAAACACAAATCCCTTGATTTAATTACTTTGACATAATTCTCATCATATTGCATGTCTATGATACAGTATTGTCCATTGGCATTGTCTATGATACAGTATTGGCCATTGGCAACCCATTTTATCAGAAAACTTCTGTTGTTGCTTAAAACATAGTTTTAGGACTATCTACAGTAGTTTCATGTACTTCCTGACCTTTGTAAACCCATTAGGTTATAAATAATTTAATGTCAAACCTGAATAGTGGGCTTTAAACTTATTTGACTTTTGCCTTCATTTTTCGCCCCCAAAGTCCAGGATCGAGAGTGACATCAGTCCCAGGAGGATTTGATCAAGCATGAATCCCAGCTTCTGCTCAAAAGAGCCACCAATAATATCGTTCATATCCATGACCAAATGACCCTAATTACAGTAGAATGGATGCCGACAGACGGACAAACAAGTGATTTTACATTGCCATTTTGACTTTTAATAAAACATTCCTCTTGACTGAAATCAGATTGTCATCAAATTCTTATAATATTGCAGTGTAAGACTCATTTTACAGTGTATTTGTACTAGGCTGATCTCTGATCTATTTATAGCCCATGATAAACAAAATCAGCGGTGGCATCCATCTGTACCATAATCAGGACACAAAATCAGTGGTGGCATTCAACCGGACCATAATCAGGACACAAGATCAGTGGTGGCATCCCCCGGACCATAATCAGGACACAAGATCAGTGGTGGCATCCAACCAGACCATAATCAGGACACAAGATCAGTGGTGGCATCCCCCGGACAATAATCAGGACGATTGTATCAACAAAATGAGAGTATACTTATGCTTCTACAAACAAAAGCCATAAAAATGAAAACTATGAGGTTTCTTAACCCATGGCAGGCTAACTATTACTAATGGTTAGGTAACTCGCTACTGTTGCTTAAAACTGCGGTAGGCATAACGTAAATGACTAAGTATTTCACTGCATTGAATACGGAATTCATAAGTGAAAGAATCACCAAACAATAGTTCATTATAAAGCTAACAAAACTTAACCATTTGTCTCATAATGCACTATTATTATTATTTTTTTTTTTTTTTTTTTTTTTTGTGATATATTGAGGATGTCTAAGATTGAAGTAATTGAATAGACTTTAGTTCGCGTCTTTCTCGCGGGAGTATGATGTTTTCTGTACTATTTGCGATTTCCTTCTTGATGTGGCCATACCACTTGTATTTTCCACCTTATTATGACCTTGCATCTTGGCCAATCTTAGGCCAAACATTAGATCTCGCATCAAAATACATTATTTCTGACTTTCGAGTTCTTTCTTAAAAGGATTGGTTTGGTTTTTGTGGGTTTAACGCCATTTTTCAGCACATGATACATGGCGACAAGTATGTTTGGTGGAGGAAGAATCCGGGAAGACCCAGGGAAGAACCACCGACCCACGGGAATCTACTTGCAAACTTTCTCACATACCCACATTGGCCGAGCGGAGACTCGAACCCACGCGGACAGAGGTGAGATGTGAAATAACAAGACACATTTTAGGAACAAAATATAAATTATTGTTGGATTCATATATTCGGACACATGAAATCTCATTATAAAATATATGTTCCATTTACAAATTTGAGGTTTAAGCATGTGCTTTGAAAAGACAGAAAATAAGACCGGGTACGTACGGAAGCTATAGTATAAGTAGAAGTTGCTTTCCTTGCATTATATGTTAAAAGATTAAAAATATGCACCATTCATGTATGTCTGCATGACTAAACAAATTTTGGCTGCAATCTTTAAAGAAATTCATGAACAATATTTTTATATTTCAATTTATTTTTTACGTAGCAATATAAAATTGCCTTTGCATTTTTACCCATCTATAGATTTTGGTCTGTTGTATTCGAGAGGTTAAAAACACGTTATCAAGTTCAATTCACGTAAAAACCTGGCACCAAATACTTTCGTTTCCACAGTGGCATACTATTTTATACGTACATATATACTTACGTAGATACATACATACAAACACTTACGTACAGACACATATGCGAACAGAAAGACATATATATATATATATATATATATATATATATATATATATATATATATATATATATATATATATATATATTGAAGGAACTACCTTTAGTCCTTCGGCAATCTGCAGCAAATAATATAGAAATTCCCTCTCAGGTAGCGGCCTCCCAGGGCCCCTTCGATCAACTAGTTGCCTTAAGGTTCCACCCTCGCAGAAATCCATCACAATACACAAAATCTTGTCATTGTTTTCATAAAAAGATTCGTGCATCTTTACAATGTTTACATGATCCAGTATCTTCAGTATGTCAACCTCTCTCTTTATTCTTTCTTTTTCTTTATTATTATATTCTGTCTGGCGTAAAGCTTTGAGAGCATACTCCACCTGTGGAAGATTAGACACTAAATGTAAGTATAATTGTTTAACGGAAGAATGTTTAAATTGCCCTTTCGTTGCATTGACCATCATTTCGTCACTTTCTGCACATCGCTTAAAAGCCAAACCAAAAAAAGATGTCAACAGAACCAACGTTAACTGGTTACGCTTATTTATGTTACATACATTAGCGCATTTATTGACGATGTGCAAGAGTTCGAATTGATGAAAATAAAGAAAGTACTTGAAAGAATCAATTGCCATACTGTGGACAAAATGGTGATTATGTGCTTTATAGAATCTTTGTTATTATTAAGAATATCTCATCTTTAGTGAAATTGAATATTTAGTATAAAATCAAAGAGGAAGGAAGAAAAAGGTCCACATTTTGCAACGATTTATTTCCATTCATCGATTAGACAAAATGATAATTTCCAACAGAACAAAATGCGCAGTCTTTTAAAGGCCATATTCTGCTACTCGGAAATCATTGGCAAACAAAGTTTGAACAATTGTTTACAAGAATATATTTACTAATGTAGAATGTGTCTGAAAGTCGGATCTGTATAAACAATCAGGTTTCCAAGGCCAAATTTAGCGTGTTTCTTCCAAAAATACTATATTTATTCAGAATTTGGCATTGTGGTGCAAATGTGACTAAAGATTTGTCTATTAAATGTAAGGTGAACCAGTTAAAAGTGGCATCAATTAAACGTTTGTGATAAAATATCCCATTTGGGAATTGTTTTCCCTGAATAGTTCTAATTTTAAAAATAAATTTTTTAAGTTTATAAATTTACGTTTGTGTGAATATTCAAATATTTACACGTCATCGATTGAATCTTTATTTACGACCAAAAAAAAAAAAAAAAAAAAAAAAAAAACCGCATAAAACATCTATCATATCTCTTTGACACCCAATAACAATTTTGTTTACAATTCATTGTCAAGTGTGGGGTTTTATCCTAAGGTTTTTGTATCTCAAGTATCTCAGTTCGAAGATAAATTTATTTTATAACATCCCGCTACTTGTGGAAATAAGTCTCTAGCCTCGCATATAGAGGCTAAAGTCTAACTTCCGTTCTTATCTGCCTGCCTATTGCAATTGATTCAAATGTCAAGTATATAGAGCTCTTTTTATTCCAATAAACAATCAGGAATTAATAGAAGACTTAAAAGTATGGCCCATTTCTTAAACGTGACCGATATACCTCAACGTATCAGTGTATGCACCGGCCCGGCTATTTGTTCCTCTCTCTCTCTCTCTCTCTCTCTCTCTCTCTCTCTCTCTCTCTCTCAAAACAATGTAACACGATAGAAAATGTCAACAGCAAGTGCGGAAGAAAGAAGTAGACGATGATGACGTCGATGGTGTTGGTTCTAAAATCAAACATGAAAACACTTTAGTTTTGTAACAATCAGATTGAATCAATGTTTTTATCAACGTATAGATTTAGTGAATCATAGATTGATTGATTAATGCATTAATTAGATATCAAGACAACGATTGATCAAGGTATAGCATAGACACTTACCGGTATGTTTATCAATATTTCTCTCTCCCTCTCTCTCTACTATATTATATTTATATATATATATATATATATATATATATATATATATATATATATATATATATATATATATATATATATATATATAATTCGAAAGACATAATCAACTGCATAGATAAGGTACGCGCGTATTTGCGTGTGTGACAGACAGACAGACAAAGGGAAAGAGTCGATCGGTATCACCATTTAATTTTACTGGTAGACCTACATAATTACTGTTTGGATGGCTGAAGACAACATATTAAGCATAACCCTATTTTACGTTGCTTACATTCCCAAAATGACAAACAGAAGTCGGGTCTAAACTTGTTCAGCATATAGGTAAAGAAAAATAACCGTTATGAAAGAGAACGTTACCTACCTCACTGCCTTGTTTCCGTGCTCTATAAACAACACTATACGTTCCCGCACCCAATTTGTCTATTTTTCTATAGTTTCCATAGAACTCCATCGCATAAAATGCATATCTAAACCTTCAAATAAAGACAATAGGGAATATCTGGAATAAAAAGTCAACCAGACTGTTAAGTTGTATGATCATGTACACTGCATAGCTTTGTTGTACTAGGTAACTCGTTGTGGGTAGTAGAGGTGTGTGAGCTACTACTGTATATAGAACAAAACTGAAGTAGAATATCTAATTACATTACAATGACATATAAATACTCAGAGTGTAATATCTACTTGCATTGCAATGACATATAAATACTCAGAGTGTAATATCTAATTACATTACAATGACATATAAATACTCAGAGTGTAATATCTACTTGCATTGCAATGACATATAAATACTCAGAGTGTAATATCTACTTGCATTGCAATGACATAAATACTCAGAGTGTAATATCTACTTGCATTGCAATGACATATAAATACTCAGAGTGTAATATCTACTTGCATTGCAATGACATATAAATACTCAGAGTGTAATATCTACTTGCATTGCAATGACATATAAATACTCAGAGTGTAATATCTACTTACATTGCAATGACATATAAATACTCAGAGTGTAATATCTACTTACATTGCAATGACATATAAATACTCAGAGTGTAATATCTACTTACATTGCAATGACATATAAATACTCAGAGTGTAATATCTACTTACATTGCAATGACATATAAATACTCAGAGTGTAATATCTACTTACATTGCAATGACATATAAATACTCAGAGTGTAATATCTACTTACATTGCAATGACATATAAATACTCAGAGTGTAATATCTACTTACATTACAATGACATATAAATACTCAGAGCGTAATATCTACTTACATTACAATGACATATAAATACTCAGAGCGTAATATCTACTTACATTACAATGACATATAAATACTCAGAGCGTAATATCTACTTACATTACAATGACATATAAATACTCAGAGCGTAATATCTACTTACATTACAATGACATATAAATACTCAGAGCGTAATATCTACTTACATTACAATGACATATAAATACTCAGAGCGTAATATCTACTTACATTACAATGACATATAAATACTCAGAGCGTAATATCTACTTACATTACAATGACATATAAATACTCAGAGCGTAATATCTACTTACATTACAATGACATATAAATACTCAGAGTGTAATATCTACTTACATTACAATGACATATAAATACTTACAGTTTAATATCTAATTACATTACAATGACATTTTAATACTTTGAGTATGTAATTACATTCCATGGATATAGAAATGTCCATAATTTTTACTAGAACAGTTCTAAGTTTTCAAGTACGCTCTTTTGTAGAGAAGTAAGGCATAAAGTACTGTTTCCTTTTTCAAGTATTTCAAAGATATGTCAGTTCTTTAAATGCCATAATTTCAAACGCCTCAAGTCCTTGCAATTAAAATAATGTAGTATACCAACAACGCTAGAAACATACAAATGACTGGGGTATATAATACTTCATATTATGTGTATAATCGACCGATGGATAGAAAAAAAGGAAGTATAAAAGATATGACCGATTAAGCCAATTTCTCTCCTTTCCCCGATTGGGTCACATTTGCCTTATCTATATTTCTTTCAACAATTTTTCCATCAGAAACGAGTACTCTAAGGAGGAAACGAGAACAAATGTATTGTTAAGTTACTCTTGCCTAGATACTTACAATAATATATAGTTAAGTTAGTCTCTCCTAGATACTTACAACAGTGTTAGTTAAGTTACTCTTTCCTATAACTTACAACAGTGTTAGTTAAGTTACTCTTTCCTATATACATACAACAGTGTTAGTTAAGTTACTCTTTCCTATATACTTACAACAGTGTTAGTTAAGTTACTCTTTCCTATAACTTACAACAGTGTTAGTTAAGTTACTCTTTCCTATAACTTACAACAGTGTTAGTTAAGTTACTCTTTCCTATATACTTACAACAGTGTTAGTTAAGTTACTCTTTCCTATATACTTACAACAGTGTTAGTTAAGTTACTCTTGCCAAGATACTTACAATAATGTATAGTTAAGTTAGTCTCTCCTAGGTACTTACAACAGTGTTAGTTACTCTTTCCTATATACTTACAGAATGTAAAGTACAAAAGTCTTGTTTAATTCGTACTTTTTGAAAATACAAAGTCTGCAAATCATAACCCAAATCTTTTGTATCTTCTTTCATAATCTCAAATTTACAAAAAAGCTTGTCTACTTAATCCTATATTCGACCAGCCATTATATCTATTCATCTATCCACTCATCAATCATTCGATCCTTCCATCCATATATCACCCATTCATGCTCGCATGCAAGCATACTGTAATCAGATAATTTCATTTATATATAAATCCAGAAATAGATACACATAGATAGATAGATTTGTTTGATTTTATTGGTTTTAACGGCACTTCTAACACATTACTGGCTATATCATGCCTAAGAAATGGGAGCAAAGTGCCTTTCCCAATGATATACCGAGGCAGCAAATCCGAGCTGGCCTGGGCGGGTATCTAACCCGCGACCCTTCGAGTATGAGTCCGACGCTCTACCAACTGAGCCACCGCGGCTCCCACATAGATAGAGAGATAGACATACGGATGCACATGCAGCTTGACATATGTTCTACGGGAACAAATTATAATCCGAAGTGGCTGTTTCAAAACGTAAAAAAATGTAAAACGTATATTATAGGCGAATACATATTTTAATTTTGAGCCAAAAAGTAAGTTTTTCCTTTTTTGTAAACACGTGTATCTTTTATATTGGATAAAATATTTGACAATGTGACTGTTACGTTTATTATTTATTACAGGCTCATATCATGAAAAAGATCATAATGCAGTAGGCAGAGACTAATAGATATCACTCACTGAACAATTTCTGACAATACATTCATTCAGAGTACAACTATTATATTGGTATAAACACACAAGGTAGTCAATATAATTTTCACGCTTCACGCTTATTGTATTTGTGTTTGGTATGGTTAAAATGTAAACATCGGTCATGTTTTTTTCCTGTTCTTTGTTTCTTTGTCCTTTGTTTGTTTGTTGTTGTTGTTGTTGTTGTTGTTGTTGTTGTGTGTGTGTGTGTGTGTGTGTGTGTGTGTGTGTGTGTGTGTGTGTGTGTGTGTGAAAAGTACCAATCCTAAATGTATAGAATTTACCTGGAAGAAATTCTTGGGAAAGTCCTCAACCTTTATATGTCTTTTTATAAACCATATAAAGCAACTACAAAACAAATTGTTGTTGCTGTTGTTTTACTGTTCTTACTCTTCTTGTTGTTGTTGTTGATGATGATGATGATGATGATGATGAGGAGGAGGAGGAGGAGGAGGAGGACCACGATGTTCTGTTTGCAATAATACCAACGTTCAAAACCGTAGAAAAGACTAAATACGGTATTTGTATTATATTAAAATTGAAAAAAAAAATACTTTATATTGTATCAATTAATAAAAGGATTGCTTTAAATTGTCATGGCTTGGTTGATCTTTTACCAAATTTTTACATTTTTTTAATAAAAATTAATCTGGCTGATACCATCAACAAATTCTATCGAGAGCATTGTTTGGCATAAATAGATAATATACGGTAAATTACATCCGAATAGACTGATATTTTGCCAACATGATATCAACATTAACTGTCTTAAAAGATCGTTTAATGGAATACAAAAAGGCTCTCTTTGAAGGCAGATGGTGGTAGTAATATGCGACATTATAGTCCTCTACGGGACATTTACATTACGTCGTAGGTTTACATGTGGCGACACTACAGCCCTCCAAAGGGAATTTAACATTGAGGGTACATTGTAACGTTTTTAGAAGTGGTTGACCTCAAATGAGGTTACATTGTTACATTGTTAGAGTTGACCTCAAAATGAGCCACTATGAGCCTCTAAGTGAAATCCTATGTTAAAATTGTCCATAGGTTTAACATGTGGGAGATACTATAGTCCTCTACGGGAAATGTAATGTTAACTTGGGGAGTGTTATTGTCCGTTTTCATGTTGAAAAATGTATATAGCTCTGCGGGAGATGTAATGTTAACATTTTTAGATACTATCCAGAACATACTTTTTGATATACTATCCAACACTAAATATTTAGTGACCAATACCCCATATACTATCAACACGCCATGTGTAGTGACCAACACCCAGTCATCTATTATCCAGCCCCTCCATATGATACCATCAACATGTGTACTGACCAATAAACCATATATACTAATAATCCACCGTTTACGTGAAACAGAAGAGGCTTATGAAACTACTAATTGATACATTGTATTCAAGGTTAGTATGACGGTCGCCTCTCTCTCTCTCTCTCTCTCGTTTTGTATTTTTTTTTTTCTTGTTATTTTAAGTCTTTGGATGTAGACTTATTAATAGTTTCTTTATTTAATTTTAGTGGTGGCTACAGTAGATACATTTTTAAAATATCATTTAAATGAGAGCTAAATCTATTGTATATTGAGAGGAATACCAAACATCATCAATCTCAGACATCCGATTCTCTGGTACTATTGTGTAAGGTATAGAGGGCTACTGTAACTGTTGGCCTGTGATGGGCGTCGGTGGCAGAACTCTTTGAAAAGGGCGATTGAATCTCTTTCTTTCTGTCTGTCAGTCGAAAATATTTTCGGCACCGTGGCTCTGAAGTCATCAGTTTTGCTTCCATCCATAGTTTTGATATCCCTTTCATGATACTCCGAATAACATTGTTCTATCCCGTACTTGGAATATCGTGAAACACAGCGACTTCAAAATGAATATAAATCCTTATTTTCAGTATTACCCAAGACCGATGGGACACAATACCCTGGGGTCATTAATGAAGGTTGCTGCTGAAATTGCGGGACTTGAGAGTAGAATCACGAATCATTCCGTCAGGAAAACATTAGTTAACACACTCTCCAAAGCCGGAGTGCCACCAAATAAAATTATGCAGATGACAGGACACAAACATATTTCATCAATCATAGCGTACGACTCTAAACTAAGCGTAAGGAAGCAGAAGGAATATTCTTTAATCCAGACGCACACTACTGTTCCCAATCTACCCTTCACAACTACTTCTTCGGCCATGACAGCAGCTTCTAAAGACGACCAAACCGCCCACAAAGACCACATTCGATGATTTTTTTTCCCAGCGCATCTTTTCATAATTGTATCTTCAATTTCCATTGATGTATTGCGTCATTTTTTTTTTCTCATATAAATATTTGTTCATCAAATCAATGTTTCGTTGTTTTTCTTTGGCTGCATGACATTCCATTCTCTTTATCAAACTGAGTTTCATTTACTGCTGAAGCGCGCTTCCATGGTAGTAAAGTAGTGTGTATTAATGTGGGGTGCTCCAGTTTCATTCATTAATTGAACAACATATCCTTTAATATAACATAACGATTAATATGCTTGTTTTTAAGTATAAAATAAAAAAGGTTATTGACTGAGTATTGAAAAAATATTGGGTCATTGTTCATGTGGTGTAGAATGCCCTCGCAAACTCGGGCATCCTTCGCCACGTGCCTTCGGGACCAATATTTTTCAATACTTATTCAATAACATATATATATATATATATATATATATATATATATATATATATATATATATATATATATATATATATATATTGGACTAATGTTATAAATAGTTTCAATCAAAGGAACCATCTTGTAATGA
This sequence comes from Margaritifera margaritifera, assembly GCA_029931535.1. Taxonomy (NCBI): domain Eukaryota; kingdom Metazoa; phylum Mollusca; class Bivalvia; order Unionida; family Margaritiferidae; genus Margaritifera; species Margaritifera margaritifera. The sequence continues at coordinate 2,073,425 of JAQPZY010001368.1, read as the reverse complement.
CAATAAGATGGACGTGACTAAAGGAAGTACTAAAAAAATTCCGGAACTGTCACTGACTTTAGCGGAGACTAAAAGATCCAGAAAAAAAATGTTTAAAAAATTTGGCATTGACTAAAACTAGTACTAAAATTCAAAACTGTACTGGGCTTTAGCGGTGACTGAAAAATAATCAGGAAAAGACTTTTACAAAATTGATCTGGACTAAAAGTAGTATAAAATTCCGAAACTGTACCGGACTTTAAAGTAGACTGAAAAAATACGGAAAAAAAACATTACAAAATGTGACCTGGACTAAAGGTAGTACTAAAATTCCAAAACTCATACGGACTTTGGCGGACACTGAAAAAGTCTGGAGAAATTTTAAAATATGATCGCGACTAAAGGTAATTATAAAATTTCTAAGCTTATACGGAATATAACGGACATTAAAAATAAATTTCCCTCTAATGTAAAAGTTGTTAACAGATTTTTTCAAACTGTTAAAAAAAAAAAGAATTAAGTGAAAAATGTAACATTTAATTTTTTTACAAAGAAAAAAGAACCAAATTATACAGAATTTAGCGATGACTGGAAAATGTCCGGAGAAATTTAAAGATTGCAAAAATATTTTACAAATTGTAAATAAAAATTTACAATTTCCAACTGTACATTAGAAATCGATCTGGTATTTAAAGTATAACTTGACAATGACAGTCATGCGCACACGTGTAACACCCATTCGTGATATCAACGCAAGAAAACCCGTGTAATGCGACATATGACGGAAATTACATCGGTGATGTCGTCAATGTCGTCTGGAGATTGTTGACAGCAGCGCCAAAAGTTCTCGCGCGGTTGGCTAGCTGTGCTGCGCCGATCGCTAAACAAATTGCAATGCGAGTCGTTGATAGCATCAAAAGCGCTGCTGTGGATCTGGGATCACGGGAGGTTCAGTCGATTTGAGATAGACTACCACGATTAGCGACTTGGATACAACCGCTTCGGGCAGAACCAAAGGTTCCAATTTCCCTCCAGTAGACAGCAACAATGCCAGTCCCGGTTAGTAAAATTGTCAGTGAAGCTGCTCAATGACATCTAGCTGAATTGGCGCAAACCAATACCGATTCGATGATTGCATATCTGGGATTGGGAAGCGGATTACGGTTACTCAGAACGTATTAGACGAAACCGATAATGTATAAATTACAATGATTCGATTCAAAGATGTATCAGATCTCGCGTGTGACATGGACGCACCTGTGTAGCGGGATCGAAGCGTCTGAGATTAACAGTATTATTCGTGCAGAGTAAGTGCAGGACACATCTAGTTATTTTCTCCAGTGTGGGGCCTTCTTGGAAATCGAGGAAAATCTTGTGTGTGTCAACAATGCCAAAAGGTTGGATTTGTCAACGATGGCATCATGGCGTTGTTCACAGCGCAAGATATCTCATCGACGGAAAGGAAACCGAAGCATGTTTGGACAACGTCGGCGTTGCCACGACGAAATTGGGACTCGCCCATTACAGCGACGATTATGCGAGATCCGCTGGCCTAACTATGATGTTTATCAAGGATGCAGCCGACCATAGAGATAGGCATATCATTCGTCAACTTGCGCATGATGCTTTTCTTGACCCGCAACATGTTGGTATGCCTGCTAGACCAAGGTGTTGGCGGCGCCCCTGTTCTGTTTAGCGCAAACCCTCCCTTCAGCCTTGGATTCGCGACGCGTCGAGGACAACTTCGCGGAAACGAATTGTTGTTTTCGTGTCCGATTCCTCTCAGTCATATATTCTCGGGTTTTGCAGAGCTGTCCACGAGGTTATTTTCGGACCCAAACACACAGTCGTGTTAACCCGAAAGGGTAACGACAACGATGCAATTTGGTGTGATGCTGGTGCCGCTAATGGTCAAGTTGTGTTGTCGAAATTGACATTGTGGATGCCTGTGATAACCCCATTATAGGCCACAGAAGCGCGTTTGTTGTCGTTTATGGAGTCTAAGGTACGTCCACATTGTCGTTTCTCGCGCTCACCACGGACTCGATACAAGCGTCGTTCAGGGACAATTTTCATGGCAAATAAGTACCAAACAATGTTTCTAAATATTAATCGATTAGCAAATGGGCAAGCCCGTAGGGTATTGATACTTGACCATTAGGAGTGTCTGAAGTATTAAGCGGTCATCAGGAACCCTCCGAAGAAATTTTCCTCGATTGGGAAGCCAATCAAGTCGCACGTGCATATCACAAGCTATGGTCGTACATGGGCCGGGATCAAAACATCGACACAGTTCTGCAAATTTTCCAGCATGACTTCACTACGTTTTACCCCATTTATTACTTTTCACTGGGGCATCTGGACCTGTTCAGGCAGTCCGTGGTCGACATGCACTTTAATCCACGTGTTAGTCCAGCTGGTGTCAATTACAGATGCATTGCTGTGATATTCTCCAATAAGACTCTGTTGTTGGCGGATTCAGGTGGCCGGAGTGTCCCGTGGCGGTTGTACAAAAAAGGAAAAGGTCTTCAGCTACCGAGCGGACTTGGGGCGAAGGTGTTCGGCTACCCGGTCTGGGGTCTCGATCGGAAGAGGTCTTCGGCTGTGGGCGGGAAGTTGACCAATTATGATTTACTCACGATGAACATTTACGAGTGGTCTTTATTTGGGATGAACTTACTTCAATGATCTCCCACACGTGGAAAACGGGAATCATTAACCTGGATTCGACAACGGGACCTGGCACTCACTGGGTCGCATACAACATATCTCGACATCTTTTGTATTTTGACTCTCGTCTCGTCGTGGAAGCACTGCGTGCACTTCCGGGAAATAAAGCTTCCTCTCCGATCCCGCAAGCGCTTGTCGAATCTGCGTTGTCAAAAACAACGCCATTTAGAAGCTACGCTTGAAAGTGTATGACCGACGAGGAGGCGCCAATATGGATTTAACCAGGTTTGGGACCAAAGCCGATTAGACCGAGTTGAGCAACCGGGTTGTTGTCGGTGTCGACCCAAACGAGCTTGTGATTTTTCAGAATCGAACTAGAAAACTGCAAACGTCCAACGTGGACATCAACGACGTTGTTCTGAAGTCGCGAAGAGCCATCGCGAAAAAATTGTCCGAAATCACTGAGAACGAGGTAATCCGAGACTCTGGCTTATCGGTTGCCTTTATAAAAAAGACTACATCGACACAAATACGAAATTGAAAGTTAGAAAATCCGGCGATGGAATGAGCGGAGATCTTATCATGAATGAAAACCGAATCCTACCGATGCAAGAGTCCATCGATGATGCTGATGCTGCAACGAAACAATAAGTGAACGCGAAAATCAGCGAGCGATTAACTGATAATTGAAATACTGAAAGCATCCTGAAAACTTCCTTACTTACCAACTTATGTCTTGCTAGGTAATCCACACCTTGGTCTACGTTAGAAGCCTAATATTGAGGTTGTGGCCGGCAACGCGAAATTAACAAGCACAATTATGAGGTATCCTGATGGTCCAGTGGATCTTAGTCCGCCACAAGCAGCAATAACTTATGGAGTATATCATGTACGGTTTGTAATGATTCCAGAATTGTCTAGGAATCTTTGGGGCAGGATACTTAAAGCTTATAAAACTGGATAGTATTTCTTTATCGTGTACGCATCCACTTACAGATGGGGTCTATTAGTGTTCGATTACTAGATCAAGCTAAATCAGAAGGTTCCACAAGAGTCTCATAGTAAGAGTTCAAGAAAGAAAAACGAAACATTAAAAGTTATAAATTCTTTATTTAAGTCAGATCCCAATGATAACTCACTGAGAACGTTTTCAGCTGCAACCTCGTTTACAATAAACGCCCTGGAAGGAATAGAGATACAAGGGTTGCATAGTGCGGAAGAAGCCTTATTAACAGCTAACCTTGTATACGTGACGCAGCGACGCATGAAAAAGCCGAGCTTCCCGGTGATAATAAAGATAAAGTCTCTGCAGTTTACAGCTATGGGTGTTGGATCAGCTGTGAGGGCGTACCAACATCGATTTTGTTCCACTCGTCGACGAATCTCTGCGTGAGAGCGGGGTTAACATACTCTCGTAGACACTCAAATATAGTTTACACGAGGGTCAACTAGAAATAGATAATTGGAATCATCCTGATGTATCAATACCAACTCGAGGCCAGCTTGAAATCATCGCATTAGCACGCGAAAACGCCCTGTCGCTGGAAGTTGAAAAGGCTAAGTCACCGTCCGGCGTGAAAATGTCCAGACACTGTTTCTACAACGACGAAGTAATATTCACTGACAAATCCACGCCAGTTACATTTTCCAAAAGGTATGTCGAACTAACATTGACTCGGCTAGCAAAATAAAAATCTCGACTAATATTCAACAAGGACTCGCTTGTCTTTTGCGGCACGAAGCGAGGGCGTAATTAGCGTAGTTCTAGGTGAACGTAGTGGCACGCCTCCGGAACGCAAAATCGCCGGACAGAAATGTTTCCCAGGAAGATTTTTTATCTACGATTTCATGGACGTTGTACCAGTGAAAAAAGGTAATTGGTTAGAAGTGCGTGTGCGTGTTGCATTCGGATGACATGAGTCTGGACAGAGTATGCCCGTTGAGTAATTATACTACGCCGTGACAATATTAATAGAAGAACTGTAACGAACCCACAAGTCGGCCTTGATCCTCAACGCTACTAACGCGATAAAATAATTGAAGCGGAACAACAGCCGCGAGATGAAATCGCCAAGAAAACAGTTATACTCGCAAAATATAAACGCGTTTGTAACATCGTAGATGCGATTTGTGGACTCGCCGCCATAACACCGTTGGCCTAGGCGTGACGGGAATTGCAACTACGGCAACACTCATAGGCACACCAATTGGATTTGTTGTCGGAGCTATATCGATAGCAACTAGTTTCACTGGCTAAGCTGGAAAAATAATTTCGTTACGTTTGCATAAAAAAGAATACTTATCTATTCGGAAATTCTCGCGACGGTACAAAGCAGTCTCAGTACAATTGTTAAGCTGTACACGGTGGTCATCGAAGATAAAACGATTACCACGGCCGGGTTTGAGATGGCGCTGGCCCAAATGGAAAACTTCCGACGACTTCGTGCACAAATAAAGTCATCCGGTTTAACGTCCGCCTAAACGGAGTCATTTCCTTTAGAAACGTTGAAAAATTATATAAAATGCCAAGAAAAACAGTTGACTTTCTGCTGGAGGTTATTGCGGAAATACAAAATATGCATGGTTCTGTTCGTGCAAAAGAAGTTCAAAAACTATATGGAACTAGCTCAGCCAGATTATATTAAATATGGAATGCTGTCAAATATTACCCAGATGTAGAAACATCTGGTATCAGCAAGAAAGATCTACATTTTATATTTGAAAATATTCAGTCAATGGTGCTTGGATTCGATGATGTGGAAGAAAAATATAATCGCTGGATAGAAAAATATCAGAAACTGAAGAGAATACTTTAGAGCCATGAGATAAGCTCTTAATGCTTGCAATGCTTTCAAGAGCAGCGGAACGCCTTATTGTAAAAATATTAGAGTTCTTTGCTGAAAAATAATTTGTAAAAGCAGGGAAACGGATGAAAGAAGACTTCCTAAATGAAATCCGGCAAAAAATGGAGTTTTGGAGAATAAGAATAGAATTCTTCTTGGCGCTTGTTTTACCAGTCATGCTTTTCAACAAGTTTTGCTCGCCGGCACCCGCGTGGAAATCCACTGCGGCTGGTGGTTATGGGGGAATTTTCGGGGGCTTACGCGAGCTACAACCACGGATGCATGCGTTTGCAAAAAACTCCCTTGATGGGAAAAGGTCATGGGAATCTTGAAGGGGTTTAGGTGTTGGGAACCTTGATAGGTAAGCGCAGTGTCGAATTTCCAGAGTAATACTACCTGGGTAGTACAGGTGTGTGAGCAATTACACTATATAGACCACAACTGAAGTCTGATATCCAGTTACATTACAAGAACATATAAATACTTAGAGTTTAATATCTAATTACATTACAAGAACATATCGATGATTTGGGTTTTTTGTGTGGGTATAACGCCATTTTTCAGCACATGATAGGCTATACTTGACGGCTAGTATATTTGGTGAATGAAGAAACTGGGAAAATCCCGGGAAGAACCACCGACCCACAGGAAGCTACTGACAAGCTTTCTCACATACCCACGTTGGTCGACACGCGGACAGAGGTGAGATGTCGGTGATCTGTGAAGGCGAGCGCCTTAGACCACTCAGCCACCCGGGACCCCTATAAATATTTACAGTTTAATATCTAATTACATTACAATGACATTTAAATACTTTGAATATATAATTACATTGATGGATATGGAAATGTAAATAATTTGTACAATGTATTTTTTTTAGATTTTCAACTACGTTCTTTAGACAAGCAAAGCAGATAATACCGTTTCCGTTTTCAAGTATTTCAAAGCTATATCAGTTGTTTAAACGCCTCAAGTCCCAATAATATAGCATACCAACAACTTTTCATACAAACACATGATTGGGCATTTTTGTTAATTTTTTTTTTAACAGAACACACTTTATTTAGCGTTAAGCAGCAAAAGGAATTTGAAGCTACTAACGTGATGCAAACATGTATTACCACGTGGGAGTCGCTGTGGCTCAGTTGGTAGAGCGTAAGACTACTACATACCAACTGAGCCACCGCGGCTCCCAAATAGATAGACTTAAAAATGTAAAATGTATATCATTGGCGAATAAATACTTGAATTGTGAGCCAAAAAGTAAGTTTTCCCTTATTTGTAAACACATGTATCTTTTATATTAGATAAAATATTTGACAACGTGACTGTTACGTTTATTAATCAGGCCCATATCATGATAAAGATCAACATGCAGTAGACAGAGACTAATAGATATCACTCACCGATCAATTCCTGACAATACATTCTTTGAAAGTACAACGATTATATTGATACATACACATACACACGACGGTAGTCAAAATATGTCAATATACACTGAGTTCGTTTATTGCAATGATAAATATACAGAAGTAAAATGTGACCACTATTATGTGCACAAAGTCGAATAAATTTGACTTACAATATTTAATATTTATTACTGGTATGCATCGGGATACATTGGAGCCTAAATATATGTACATGCATACATATATAGCATGCATGTACACATACAACTAAGAGAGAGAGAGAGAGAGAGAGAAAGAAAAACAGAGATATGATATTTTTATTCAAACTAACGACCCTATCACCCACTGGGTGTCCGGGACGAGATACATTTTAATATATATGCAAATGTATACTCTGCTTGTGGAAACTGTATACATGTATAAAAAGTTTTTGTTTACAAACATATAGATTTTATATACCTAACAGACCACAAGCAGTCATGTAAATCTGTGTTTGGCAGAATATTCTTGCACTAATATTACACCAAATCTAGTGTATTGAAGTAATATTAAAACAAATCTAGTGTATTAAAGTAATATTACACCGAATCTATTGTATTGAAGTAATATTACACCTAATCTAGTATACTGAAGTAATATTACACCATATCTATTGTATTGAAGTAATATTACACCAAATCTATTGTATTGAAGTAATATTACACCAAATCTATTGTATTGAAGTAATATTACACCAAATCTAGTGTAGTGAAGAACAGAATGGAACAAATGCCATACATGTAGAGTTTAATGAATGAAATAATGCAAAGTACATGAAAATACCATAGGCCAATAACAGAATGAAAATTTATTATTTTTTAAATTATGTATACTGTATGCAAACTTAAAACTCTCTTAAACACGGATACATGCAAGTCTCTGCACCTCTTTCCATATTGACTCCCAGAACTTAAGATTGAAATGAATTCACAAAATAGTTCTTAATAAAGCTTACGCCATTTTGGTGTATGGGTATACAATACTATATCAAATATATACAAACATGAGATGGCTTAAGACAAACAAACATATTTATTGATTAAATTGACCCGTAAATGAAAGTCATACACAGGGTCATTTCACGTGCATTTACTACACATACAAATAATGCTATGCAATCATATAAATATACGTGGTATATAAGCATACAGATATATGCAGTCACGCATTGTCTACATTTAATTCGATTTTAATGGCTATAAATATCGCACAGATATTGCCTAGTAATAGTTAACACAGCAGCAACAAATAAAATGACTTAATACAGTTGTATACCATAAAGATATTGGAATAGTTTGGTCATATTTATTGACATCTGCAGAGAAGAAAGTTAGATAAGAAAGTTATTATTTTTTTTACAAATGCAAACAAGTCGGCAGAGTTTCATAGAGTCAGTGTGCAATTGATTACCCATTAACTTGTTATTGTACCCCCCCCCCCCTCCTTTATTGTAACCCAATAGTTGGCGAAAACTGCATGATCATTGTACTAAATGTGACGTTCCGCTCTATTTCCTTGTTATGGAGAAAAAGTAAACAACCGCTTGAAGTAAAATGGTAAAAAAGAATACACGAAAGGTTGATAACATGACAAAATCAATTATATATTCGAGACATACAACCCTTTGATCACAACATTTACCGATAATTACAATAGTTATTTATCACTGGTTATTAAATCTTTTGACGTATACAAATATTCTAAATGAAACTTTTAACAATTTTTGAATTACTGACATAGAGTAACACTTTTATTGTCAGTTACCGTAAAAACACTTTTGCAATTCTACTTCCTTTGGCCGACAAGTTAAAAACAATAAATGTTGATATTTTAGGATTTATCGAAATTTGCTATTAATCTTTTCTGTACGTCATTGAAATTGCTGCTAAATCGTTCCATGACAGCGATCGTTGCCGATGTGTGTGTGTGTGTGTGTGTGTGTGTGTACAAAAACACTCTTAATTTACAGCCCTAGTATTTCATATTTTAGTTTCTAAATGAGAGTTGTTTGCCGTCATCTTACAAATGCAACAAACGGCGTCTGACAGGGTAATCGTTATATTTACACACTTCTATTCTACAATTATTTACAGGACTACTACTCTGGAATTTTAAGACCGATAATGGATACAAATTCGATTTATTGATAGCTATGATATTTTTTTTACATCTTAGAAACAGAACATAGTTTGTAATGTACATTGGGTAACTTTAACTCTATCAATTCAGTTAAATTAGGGTCCTAGAACCGATATAAATACCACTCCTGTAACCATACAATAAAATCCAAAAAAAACAAACTATATTAGAGAAAAAAAATATTAATGAAACATTCATAATAATATTTTTTTTAAACCAACCAACCAACCAAACAAACAATAAATAAAAAAACATACACAGGTAAAGAAAATATTTCCGCATAAAACTTGCAATCATGGATTTGATACTGCCTTGGCTGATAGCCTGCTATTTAATAAATTGTATTCTTATTTGTTATATTTCATGGCATCTTCTCACTTATTTAAGTTTAAATTAAGTAGTACCAATCCATGTTTGTGCGCATGAACACAAATATCAACGTGACATAAAACAGTGAGCTGCGTAAATATAGAACAAGCATGACGTAGGTATTTGGTTTGTACGCGAATAGAACAAGCACGAGGTAGGTATTTTGTTTGTACATCAATGGAACTTTGAGGTATAATTACAAAGACGGTAGAGAAAGTTCAAAACAAGTTTTAATAATGATTAAAGAAAAACTTTATTGTTGTAGTTCATACGTAATTGACCTACTATGATATAGCTAAGTCTCTCTCTCTCTCTCTCTCTCTCTCTCTCTCTCTCTCTCTCTCTCTCTCTCTCTCTGACAAGGTACGGACGGTATCTAGTGACAGATAAGAGTTACGGATGTGTTCATTGCTACATTTCCATCTATCACGACTCGGCTCTGGATCATGAATTGTAATCATATCGAGCTCTACAAATGACGTATTCTCTCGACATATTGTGTTGCGATTATATGAACTTTGTGAATGTTTTCCCCGTGCAGGGTAAATAGCTCAAAGACATGATCCCATTTTCCGAAATCTTGCCTGGACGTTGCATTTCTGCATATTTGAAAAGTTCATAATTTCTTCAAAGTGCAAATACCTTCACGATTAGATCCTTCTGTTAGTTCAACCATTGAAGTAAATTTTTGTCGGTGTAACTCAGATATCGTTCATCTCGACTGCCACCTTATCACCCAATTCATTGGTAAAATACCCGTGATAGAAAGGAATAATTGGGTAACAACTGATTATTATGATTACTTTAAGCAAAATATTGTAGATCTTCTGGGACAGAGAATATCTGTGCGATGCTTTTTTTAATCTATATGGGGAATGTATAGCTCATACTGTAATTTTTTAATTTATATATCGTATCTTTTCTTGGATAGAAAAAAGAATCATATAAATTGATCACTAACCAAAATACGTGCGATAGGGACGGCTTTCCTTAATACACCATATTCAATTTAATAGCAAACCTACTACTTCGAATCAGTGATACTACATAAAACAGAATCATGCAAATAAGTCTCACACAGAACTTTACTTCCACACTGAAAATAGCTCTTAGTCAATTAAGTTATTTTTCAAAGAAGATTTTGATTGAATAGTTGTCACAACATTGCACTGAACTCTAAGGAAGCTTTCTGCATCAATGCAACAGATTCTATTTTCACATGCATGTCATTATTACGTCATATTCAAAGAGATCAACAGGATGTATGTAGCAAAGGTTACAATCACACAAGAGGAAAAAGTAAAGACAATTAAAAATTATATGTTTGTGCGTGTTTTTTGAACCATAGTATCGAGCTTATGTAATTATACCCAACCACGATTGTGCAGAGAGTATCAATCATTTCTGTCCGGCCGACCTGCCGTCTTGTTGAATTTAGCGTTTACCTGAGTTTACTGGCACTGCTGTAGGACATTTGTGTTCCACGAACACATTTCCATTTTTAGTACGATATGAAATCAGAATGCTGACTAAGACTATACCTTCACTAACTCTGATCAAAGACTGTAAAACAAAAATGGTAAACCTACCTACATCCTGATTACGATTTATTTTCCAACCTCTACAAATATCTTATTAACTATCAATATTCTACGAATAAAATTCACATTGCAGATATTGTTGTGCTAGATATTTTATTTCTAGCAGTTGTGGATAAGACGACTAGCATTTGTTTATTAGGACCGTTTTCTTTTACTAATATGCTGCTTATATAGATATTCGGATATACCTCTTTCTTTTACTAATATGCTGATTATATTGATATTCGGATATGCCTCTTTCTTTTACTAATATGCTGACTATATAGATATTCGGATATACCTATTTCTTCTACTAATATGCTGATTATATAGATATTCGGATATACCACCTGAAAAGGATAGTGGGGCTGGCACTGTATCACTTCTTTGGACTCTTCAACCTTTTCCCTGTAATAAACAGTCCAAATTATTAAGATATTAATAAAAGCTACATGAAATTATAATTACCAATCCCTACTGGGTAACACTGTATGTGTTTGTGTAAGGATACATGATTAATTTTTGCTTGCCTATTGAGTAGGTTCCCGTGCACCTCGAGCCCTTTCTTTCAAGCTCATTCCCTCCTGTTTGGTGGATGAGCACTTGACCAAGTGTATTAGAGTGCTGGTGCATAAGAGCTAGGCGATGACTGTCGTTACGAGACGCGCGAGTTCGATTCTTGCTTGGAGCGAATTACAATTCTGGAATTCGTTTGATCATATATATATAATGTGTGTGTGTGTAGCACGTAAACAAACAAACTTTGATACCATAAGGTTGTCCCAAAACCATCTCTGGACTCATAAAATTTGGCGTTCCTACGTGGCTTGTCAATGTTATCAGTTCTGTGCTATCTATGATTATTATTATTATTATTATTATTATTAGTAGTAGTAGTAATAGTACTAGTAGTAGTGCATGTAAGAATTACAATTATATGGAAGGACAATATGACTTCAGTGAACTACTTTTGTGTAGTAGATAAAATATCAAAAAATATATAGATTATGTACTATACCAGTTGGTGTTGAATAGTATTGAGATGATGCTTATGTTTCTAATTATCCACAGTTTTTTTCTTTTCACTCTGTGTGTAGCTGAACGTTTTGTAAAAAAATTAAATCGGCACTAAGCGATCGCAGTTGATTGGTTAATATGCTCCTAATTCTTTCGTTTTAATGATCATATTTTTAAAAGAGTTATTAAACTAATTACATTTTTCTTTTCTTTCAGGTTCTCTTCTCCTCATTGATATATCAATACACCGGGAGTAGTCTTGGGTGACACTTGGGATTCAAAATAACACTTGAGGGACAATGAGAATTAGAATTACGGTCGCCATCTTGAAGTATGACACTTAGGGGACAATGTGAATTTTCATGTTAACATGTATATAGGTTTAACATTAGTATGACACTTGGGGGACAAGAGTAATTTAACATTAGTCCGTTATGATAACCATGACCACCATACCAAGGGGAATGGTTTTTAAATGACCCTATGAGAATCAGGGAAAATGGAATGTTAAAAACGTCCAAAGGTTTAATATGAGTATGGCAGTCTGGGTACAAGGGGAAGCGTAATGTTATGAATATTCATAAGTTGAACATACACACTGACTGACCGACACACCGTCTAACTCACCAGGACCCGCATCTGCTAACTGAGATGTAAGGGGTAGGATGTAAATGAAGGGGATAAAATAGAAACCAAACCACTTACAAACGAAACTAAATCCCCCCACTACCCCTATCACCCTATAACTTCCCTATAATCCCCTTATAAACAAAAATACTACTCCTATCACCCCTATAATCCTAGAAGTTGAGTGTAAGGAGAGCAAAGGGTATGAAGGCTTACACATATACACACAAACATACAACTCATACTTATATACTATCACCACAAGACAGAAGGGTGGAGTTTACGATTTGCTTTTGAAAGACATACAAAACATACAAATATATCATCACTCACTTACACCTATCAAATAATGGAGTGAACGGAGAGAAAAGGGTAGGGGTGCTGACACATAAACATACCATTATTTATTCACTTGTACGTATCCAAAGATGTGGTGAAGGGCAAAAAGGTAGGAATATTCACACTCACACACAAACATACAATTCATACTGACAGTCTACCACATATATGGGGTGTTGGGAGAGAAAAGGATAGGAAGGTTCACACTAAAACAAACATACTATCATACTTATATACTATCACACACTAAACAGTGAATACAGTAAAATGAGCCGGAGTATATTCTTTTCTTTCGACAACCTTGCTATAATGTTGCAGGTCAGCCTTATGGCTGGTCTATAAAAATAGAATTGGAATAACCCTTCTACTTTCTAAAAATACACGCTAAATATAGAATCATACCTAGGAATTTGTTGACACAGGGTATCTAGGACTTTGTACTGCTTTTATCCAGTTCTAAAATGTATGTGTTTGTCATTAAGTGTATTTACTCCTCTATCTTGTTAAAATCCCACGTAAGACCATACCGTTCCAACGTAATGCTAAATGTATATAATTGCCATACCGTTCCAACGTAATGCTAAATGTATATAATTGCCATACCGTTCCAACGTAATGCTAAATGTATATAATTGCCATACCATTTCATCTTAATGCTAAATATATATAATTGCCATACCGTTCCAACGTAAAGCTAAATGTATATAATTACCATACCATCCCAACGTAATGCTAAATGTATATAATTGCCATACCGTTCCAACGTAATGCAAAATGTATATAATTGCCATACCGTTCCAACGTAATGCTAAATGCATATAATTGCCATACCGTTCGAACGTAATGCTAAATGTATATAATTGCCATACCGTTCCAACGTAATGCTAAATGTATATAATTGCCATACCATCCCAACGTAATGCTAAAAGTATATAATTGCCATACAGTTCCAACGTAACACTAAATGTATATAATTGCCATACCGTCCCAAAGTAATGCTAAATGTATATAATTTCCATACCATCCCAACGTAATGCTATATGTATATAATTGCCATATCATCCCAAACGTGGGACTGCATGGAGTAAATGGGAAATGTAATGTGAAAAACACTTACACATACAGACCCACACAGACCCACACACGTTTACTGATCAACATCCCACTCTACTGACCAACGCACAGTGTTAAACGAAAGGGGGTGCAAAGTAGGAGGTAGAGTAAGGAAAAATAACCCCTATAAGAGACAAAATATATCGCGCACTCATACATACCTACGCTAGGCGGTGAGAAAGAGGTCAAAGGGTATGAATGCTCACATTTTCACACTAAAACACACACATGATATCATACTTGTATGCTATCACACATTAGGGTGGTAAGGGTGTAAAGGTTTTGTATGGAAAAAGTAAACAATAGACAAAAATACCTACATACACAAAGGCAGGTAAACACATACACACAAATACAAAAGCACACTAGTATAGCCCCCTATGGAATATTAGCATTGAGGGCAGTACAGACATCCATGGATATATGAATGGGGGTGTAAACATAGGATTAAATACGGACAAATACTCAATTAATTATAGAAGTTCGTTGTTGACTGTGCGCCACATAATGCCACATTAATAAAGACAGTGTGGTTAGGCCAGTTCATTGATAAGTGTACGACATTGTTTGGACGTAATAACATAGTGGTGTAATGAGGTGTAGTGCCAGTGCCAGTGCTCTGAGACTAGTTTGGCTATTTTCTTGTCTCTTTTGCTTGGGCAATTTTCTTATCTAGTGGAAGAGTTGTACCGTATTTCGAGGTAAGAAGAAATGGCAGCGAGTCCAAGACATGCCATTAGCGGAACCGGGTTGACATGATGACGGGTCTAAAAAACGTCAGAGAAGAACAGCAGGCGCGAAAATAATGAATTGTCACCTATTACAGTTGATTCTATGCGATTGTAAATAGAAACATTTTTTTTAAAACTTTTAAAAAATTAACATTGACGACACACTTGAAAGTATTATTGATTGCGTTCAATCCATCAAAATAACCAATGATCGATGGATCGAAAAAGTCGAGCATTCCATGCATGAGTTGCAGAGCGACCTGAGTAACACGCGTGACTATGTAAAAGTGCCACAGTATAAGAGCATCGATGCCGAGGCACGCAGCAGGAGAAGTAACTTGATTTTTAGGGGGTCCAGAGTTGGTGAAAATTGTACGGCTTTGATAAAATCATTCTTGATTGAACAACTTGAAACCGACTCCGACGAGATCTTTGTACAGTGTGCACCTAGAGTCGGTCGACATCAGAAAAATTTGTCAAAATCGGGAAGAAACCAAATCCACAAATCTCTCATCGTCCGATTATAGGTGCATTCAGATATTACCCTGAAGTGCGCTAATTTTGGCCAGTGTACCTAAGCTCAAGGGGAGTTGATATGGCATAAATCGCGATTACCCGAGAGAAATGTTGTAAACAAACATGGAAAAGGATGAAATCGGAGAAGATGTCAAAGACGAATGCCAAATTTACAATGCGTACCCCACCAGATTGATCATGAATAGCTGAGTGATAGCCGATATCTTCGCTGATTGGCATGCGGTGATGGGAAAGTCAAGGATCTCTCATAACAATGATATTTCACAAAATAAACAGGTGAATACAGAACCAGTGATGATTATTTGGTGTCGCGTGATTCTGAAATGAAGGTTATACAAGATATGGAGATTTTGAATGATCCACCGGACACAGCTTCTGAAAGCAGAAATTGTTGTACATAGTGATGCATATTATCATCAACAAGACAAACATATGAACGAACGCAGCAAAACTAGCGATGTGTCGCCTTCAAAGCTTTTGGTTAAATGAGCACAATAATATGCTTCTGCTGTTGACAGTAGTCATATTCAGCCAAAGTACTTGGTCAATACCCAAGCCAGGACGATTAATACGTCTACAACTAAGTCCGCAGATCACACATCTGTTTCGAATGCACGTGTCTCACCCACAAACCTAGTCAGATGTGCCAACAATGACAATAACAAAGAAAATCCCACTTAGGTGAGCGCGGAGGGAACATGCGATTGGAAACAAAATCAGACCTATCATAGCAGTGCTGCACACGCAAATAAGACAGAAAATGATACTAATTCGCATAGGTACAGAACAGACAATACATTGAAAGCATCTTGTAATAAGAAAAAAAATTGAATATTAATAATGTGAAAAATTCAATAGATATTAAACTTGCTTTCTTAAATGTTTGTGGATTGAAAAGGCGATTGACGAATTTTGTGATGTTGTTCATAATTACGACATTTTGTTGTGTGCTTGAAACCAAACTTGATGACTTAGATGTGATTTCTTTGCCAGGTAAGATTGATGACTTAGATGTGATTTCTTTGCCAGGTAAGATTGATGACTTAGATGTGATTTCTTTGCCAGGTAAGATTGATGACTTAGATGTGATTTCTTTGCCAGGTAAGAGGTTTATTCATCAAGCAAGGAAACAAAAATATCTTAGAAAATCTGGTGATATTTGGATGTTTATAAAAAAAAAAGCTATATAGTTCTATATCGTATATGCATTTATCTAATGACTATTTAATGTGGTTAAAATTATCAAAGTTAATTGCTAATGATGACAAAGATCTCATTTTAGGTGCTGTCTATTTACCTCCTGAAAAATAAAAAATTTGAACTGATGATAATATTGAAATGTTTCATGCAGAAATCACACCCACGTGTATATAACACGCAAATGTGTTTTTATTAAGAGATATAAGTGCAAGAACATCCACTGAGAATTACTGTAGAGAGGTTGATACATTACTGGCTGATTATCTAGAGCTTGACAATATAATTACAGATTATTTTAACAAAGTTTCTTCCTTAGATTCAAAATGTTTATCACAAAAGCGTGAGTGTCAAAATAAATGTTTGAATAAGCAGGACGAAAACGCCTTGTCATTTGTAGATGTAATAATCTTTTAATATTGAATGGAAGGTGTGGTAAAGATAGAGATGTGGGTAAATTCATTTTTCGCAATGTATGTCTAATTGACTATGCTATTTCGAGCGTGGAATCCCTACCATTTATCAAAGATTTCGAAGTTATAGATGTAGATTCACTTTTTAGTGACGGTCATTCTTTACTGACCATTTCTATTTCTATGAACGGTGCGGTAAAACTTAATCCACGTCAGACACTGAACGGATTTATAAAACAATGGGATGAGTAGAAAAAGAAACATTTTGCGCCAATACAGACCCCAGCGATCTGAGTGAATTATTTTCATGTATGAAAGCAAAACAACGCATTATTACTTCAGTAAATAAAACTGATTTAAATCTTATTATCTTTCCTTTTCAGGACATCAGCTAGCAAAACATCTGAAACTAGAGGCAAAATTGTTATTCATCCTGGAATTAGTAGACCTTTTTTTGCCAGCGAATGACATAAGTTAAGAATGGAATACAATAAAGCCAAGAAAAGGTTTAACATATACCCAATACAGATAAATGAAGAAAACAAAAATGAAACAAAAAAGTAGATTATATAGGAAAACTATGAATAAATAAATCCATATTCAGAGCAATATTACAGGAATAAGCTTCGAAATATTCACTCTAGGAAACCAAGAGAATTTTAGAAGATAATGAACAAATTAGAAACGCAAGATATGAATTCGAACATTAAAATTGAAGAGCTGTACAAGTTTTTTTTAAGAATTTGAATAAAAAAATCTTGCATTAAGTTTAATTGTAAAGAAACAGTATTTCTCGCTTGTAACAATGGTCTTCGGCAAAGAGACAATCTCTCTCCTTTACTTTTTTCGTTATTTCTGAATGATTTTTTAAAAAATTGTCTTATAATAACACTGAAAGAATTAAATTAATTTTTACACGATGATGTGACAATATTTCTAGAGGTTTTAATTCTTCTTTATGTAGATGATACCGTCATATACGCTGAGAATGAACTAAAACTCTATGAGAATTTAAATTGTTTTCTAGAATACTGCAAGGATTGGAAATTCAATATTAATTATAGTAAAACCAAAATAATGGTTTTTGAAGCAAGAAACGTATATCATTTGCAATTCTTTTTAGATGGTCGTAGTTTAGAAGTAGTTGATCATTATAAATATTTAGTCGTTTTCTTCTCAAAATCCAGGAAATTTTGCAAAGCAAGGATTCATTGCTATTGATCAAGCCCGTAAGGCTCTTAACCTTTTGTTTAAGAGAACAAGTAACTTCAATTTGCCTTTGATCTGCAGTTAAAATTATTTGACCATACCATTATACCAATACTTACGTATGGGAGTGAAATATAGTGATATGATAATCTGGATATAATAGAAAAATTCCATAATGAATTTCTCAGGAAAATAACCAATTTACGAAAAAGTACTAGAGTCTATATATGACACGCAGAATTAGGCTGGCATCTACTACACACCACTATCAATATGCATATGTTTAACTTTTAGCTGTTATCAGTGCTGGATTACCCAATAGGCAGACTCAACACGTGCTTAGGGCACCAGCAAAGCAGGGGCACCAAGAAATCAGAAATTACGGTTTCGTATTGTTTTTATTTTGAATTACATGGCGGGGGAGGGGGGGGGACACCATAATCTTTTCAGTGCTTAGGCCCTCTAAAGGTCGTAAACCTGCCCTGGCTATTACTCATTAATGGAATGGAAAATAAATTGTCAAGTATGGTATTTAGAATGATGCGCTTAGATGTTGATTCTGGCCTTTTTGACTATAAATGGATAACGCATATAAAGACAATTCTTTAAAAGGTAGGAAGATATGATGCATGAATAATTAATAGAAATGATAATATTAGTGCCGTAAGGTTTTATATTAAAAACCGTCCTTTTAGATCAACACAAACAAGATTGGTTATCTGTTGAAGAAAAATCGTCCAAAGGAAAAAATTAAAATTTGTAAAACGGGTATCCAGTTGAAATAATATTTAATCTAATCCTAAATTAGTGTACTTACATATCTTGAAATTTAGGACGCTAAACCATAAATTACCTTGTGAAACTGGTCGATTGAATACATTCATATGAAAAAATAAAATGTACCAAATGTCAAAATAATGTTTTGGGTGATGAATTCCATGACTTTTTTGAGTGTAAATTCTTTAGGGAGGTTAAACTGAATTTGATTAAGAAATAATATTACATAATCTGAATACTTTTAAATATGAACACTTAATGCCAAATAAAATTGAGATAAATAAAGAAAAATGAGTTAAATAAAAATACGAGTTACAGCGAAGTTACCACTTGATAGCAATATAATGTAAGAAGTAAAGAAGCAAAGAAAAGATAAAGAATTTGTCCTCACAGCAAGCTTCTCCCGTGTTTTCATTCAATCAGATGGCGTAACTTCGAAAGAAATATTATGTTATGGGTTCTTTGTATTAGAAACAAGAACCTAACGGAACGGTGAGGGGGGGGGGGGGCGAGTTTTGAGTCAAGCCAAAAAAAAAATATCAAAATGAAAGATAAGCGAGGGTGAAGATCCAACGCGTAAAACACAAAATCTCTGTCTGTCTGCCTGTCTGTCTGTCTATCTATCTATCTATCTATCTATCTATCTATCTATCTATCTATCTATCTATCTATCTATCTATCTATCTATTTAGATATATATAGAGAGAGACACACACACACAGATATACAGACAGGGATTGATAAAGGCGCAAGTACAAAACGTTTTCCAACGTTTCGAGTTAAACAAGCTCTTAGTCAAGAGAAGTAAATACTTACATCCACAAAACAAAAACGCAAAAGCAAAGAATTTTTTTTAAAATTTCGACTCCTACGTGTTTAAATGACAATGGGAATCTACAAACAAGAGTTAAACAATAAAGAAAGAAAGAAGATATAATAGAAAAACGGTCTTACAAAGAGTAAACTACATATCTATTCTGTGCTGCCGTCAGACCAACATAGTTCTATAACAAAAATCAAAGATGGATGATCGTCGTGTTACAGACTCACTAGGCTACTCAGGTATCAAATTTGCAAATGTATAAGTAGATAATTCTAACAAACATTTTGAAGGTGTACTAGATTTTCTATATAAAGTAGTAATTATACTGCATTTGTAAACGTGTGAGCTAAAATGTTGAAGGTGTTCCAAGAGGAGGCTTGTGTGACCTTAGAAATGATTCATATTTCAGACTTTAAGTGTCACTGTTTAGACACGTCTAAATTTATATCTGAACCCTAAAGATAGCAAGCGTTGTTCAGAAATCAATAACTTCCATTGATTCTCAGGTATACATAAACACAAAAAAGCTCCATTAAATTTAGCATTTTAACACATGTTGGTAATACCTGGAATTTGGCCAACATCTGATCTGTTTTACCTCACACGAATTTCTAATCAACAAAATCACAGAATGTATCAAAGGAAATTTAATGTGATCAATTGCATACGCAAACTGTACTCGCGACTATTTATGGAATAGAAAATAACCTTTCAATGTATACATAAAAGGATCATATTTCCATCATTTCACAACAAACGGAAAGTAATTTGAATATTTATATTTACTTGTGACAATTTTTTACAGAAGATTAAGCGCTCCAAGTGGCATTCGTTTGGGTTTTTAAATGATTGTGATATAAGTATGAAGTATACTATCCATCGTTAAGCTGTATTTAAAGAAATGTCGAGCCCATGACTACTGAGTGCCCAAATATAACTCATAGCCAACTGCAAACGATATAGAGCCAGATCTGCCGCTGCATTGTGTGTCGGCATATCAACGTCTACGCTATCCGCAAGAAATCATAAGTAAGACGAACAGCGTAGACTGATCTGCCGTGTCTATATTATGCTCCGTCTACGCTATATGCATTAAATTATTAGTAAAACAAACAACATAGACTGATCTGCCGTGTCTACTTTATGCGGGGTCTATATTGTTCGGAGTTGGATGAGAGTTATACACGAGAAAATACGGTGTTGTAACACTTTAATGTATGGGCTATACAATGTGTTTTTATCACAAGATCAATAACACTTTATCACTAGGAGACCAGATCCACTCAACCTACTGTTACGGTCCAGCTTTACAATGCACTGTAGAGCTATCTGTTGTCAACAAAACGAGACACTTATTATGTGTCAAGGATAGCTAATAGCTTGATAAATACAAAAGTGGCGTGACTACTTTAGATCAATTGTCGAAAAATATCATGTAATATGTGATGCCAACATACAGTGGCGTACTACGATGACGGCCCAAAGGGCCAGAATACGAGGCCCGAATTGTTATCAGCTGTTTTGGCGCCCTAAGACCTCTGGCGACCGGGACAACCGCTCCGTCCGCCCCCACCCCCACCCCCCGTTAGTACGCTACAGCCAACATACCATTGAGCATGAGGTTTTTGCTCTGACCCCCAGTGCAGCACATACTGTATATTTTTGGGTCAAACAGTGGATATGAGCATGGCAGGTTGTTGAGAGTTATCGATATTAGAGATAAGCTTTATACTAACCAAGATAAATCCCAAATTACAGTATTCCTTGGAGTGCAATAAACCGAATCCGACCGGAGTAACTGAACGAGTAGCTACCTAATTATCGAAATAAACGCAAGCTGGCAGCATCATACGGAGCACAATAAAATGAAACCTATGGAACTAGTAAAGTGACAAATACGACCGAGTACAATAAAGATGAATTCATATCACTACGTCAATGCGAAGTGCAAAGCAAGCATCTACGAAAGCTTTCAAAATACACTGTATATATATATATATATATATATATATATATATATATATATATATATATATATATATATATATATATATATATATATATATATACTGGACCTAGTTACCTTTGAATTAATCTTAGTCGGCAAAATCTTTATTGAATTTCCAGCAAAGCAACAATCTGTAAACTAGACCTAGTGACCTATGAATTTAACTTAGTTAAGTTACATATTTGGCAGTTTAATGGATAATCAAATCGAAGTTGATATATTGATATTTGAGAACACCTGTGACCGATGTCCGGTTGCTAAGAGTATTTGCCGGTCAAAACATTTGATCTACCGCTGTGTACAGCATTGGCTATGTATGCTTGCGGTAGATTTTATGCACACAGTCGCCACGTACATAATTTACCGTAGTTTCTTTAGTTACGTTGCAGCCGGAGGTGTGTATTATATTGTATATAACCTTTAATTATATTTATTGTGTTACTTTCTTCATGACTTTCTTTCATCGGTCCAAGTTGACTGCAGGGCTTAGTGGTTCATGTACAGCCGAATTCGTCAAACGTTTCATCGTATACAAACAACTTATTTGCTCGTCCTCCACAACGCATTGCTGCATAGAATGGCATTCTACTTAACCACTACACAAAGAAAGTCTAGGAGCATTTTTTTTTTTTTTTTTTTTTTTTCGTGAAGACGTAGGAGCGTCTCTGACTCCAGCCAAATTCATCTCATCTTCGACGACATGTTAGGTGAATAATAGGAAGAAATCAAACCACGATTTACACAAAATGGATGTCACTGCAACGCGAGTGTCATTTACATTACTCAAAATTTAATTCAGACCGATTAAACCGCGTCACACAATAGGTCTCAATGTATAGTATTTCGTCTTGTTCGAAAGTCCCAGAGACAAATCTCAAGTGCAGGCATTTTCAAGCAACTTGGATCGACAATGACTAAATTATGCTTGTGACTATGCTTCGCGTTTGCTACACGCGCATTTGGAAACCCAACGCACAATATTATCTGAGATTTCATACCGGCTTTTATATTTCGTACGGATTTCTTTTCTCGCGATTTTGGTCCACATCGTCATCGTTGTTTTCGTCAGTCTAAAAGTATAACAACCTAATTCACTCACTCCCCAGTGAAAGCTACCATTAAGTTCATCATGACATTACTCAAGCCCAATCAATCTAAACTGATTCGCGCACTGTATTTAATCAGTAGCGAAAAGATGCACAAGTCCATTCGCATCTGTTGGAAGCTAGTCTCAAATAGTGTTGCGCTGGCTTACATTTACGGCATGTCAGTTGTTATAAGGAATCATCCACATTCTTAAAACAACGCAAAGCTTTTAAGAAATTGTCAGAACTGACACGACAAATTGTCCTGAAGCGGGTAGAAGCAGATTTCTCTGTGGAGTCATTATTCAATTATTACGATGAAATCCCAATGCGGCAAAGACGAGAGAGAGAGAGAGAGAGAGAGAGAGAGAGAGAGAGAGAGAGAGAGAGAGAGAGAGAGAGAGAGAGAGAGAGAGAGAAGACCACTACGAACAATAAATCTCCCATGAAAACAAAGAAGTCGATGAAGAAGATGGTAACTATAACAGCTGCAAAGAAGACCAAAACTAAACACCTACGCGAAAAAGGATCATGCAAAATGCTCGCAAGGCGAACACTGATACATTGTCCGAATGTTGTTTAAACGTGTAATGGGAACCGTTCCATTGACAAAGACACAGAAACGGCGATTATAATGAGATAGTCATGACTTTCGAAAATGGTGAAATAGAAAATGCCAGTAACCCAAAACAAAAGAGGGCTCGTCCAATAAGGAGGTATCTTCCGATACTGATGGCACCGCTGTTGGTAAAAATAGCCGCTCCAATTTTAGAAGCGATAACCGGTCCTATTTAAGAAGGAGTCATTAAACACGTTTTAAAATAAAAAAAGAATGGTTCACTCCTCAATGATGTCAGTGACACAAAACGTTACCCCTTGAAAGGACAAAAATTAACTCTTGGTCCCTTGCAAACGCTGGATGAACTTCCACCTCTCTTATGAGTAATATATACTCCACTTGCAGCCGAATCCTAATTTGACGCAGACGGCTAACTTGCAACAAGACTTGCTGTATTTCATGGATGAATCAGACTTCTCAAAAACGGAAAATAATTGCAATGGTACGGGCAACTGTTGTAACCTCTTCAATTATTTCACCAGAAAGCTTTAGACGAGACAGCAAAGCCACATCTGAGTGCAATGAAGAATTGTATGACCTAGGAGAAAACGGCAGCAACGTCGACGACGGCGATCGCAACCGAAACTGACTCTTTGCAAAACATCGGGGCACAGGAGAAGAATGCGTTCCCAAAGGAATGCAAAGGAAAGCACGTTTGCTCCTACAAATTCTACGCGATATTATCCAACATGTTTTACAAGAAAAGACAAACAAAATCGTCTAGCGTATCTGGGAAAATCGAGTGTAGGATCAATTGTGGATTATTTGATCAAATATGCTCTCAAATACAGTACACGGTTGGAACCAGTTGGATGGCAACAATTCGCTTTTGGACTGAGCGAAACCAGTGTTCCTCAGAATGATGTAGGAATGCACAACGTTGGTAATTTGGTAATGAATTGAACGTCATCTACTTGTTTAGTCGATGCCAATATTGGGAGAAAGGGGGGAACACAAGGAGGAGGAGGGAGGAGCTGCAGAAGATTTCCAAACACTTCCGACTACAATTCCCACGACAAAAAAGAAGGACGTCGACGAATCTTGCAGCTACGTTCATACCCCTACCCGTTCGACAAGGATGTAGGTGTAAGCAGTCATTTTTTAAACTCCGTATATAAAGGTGATGCATTTCTCACATTACAAGAACCAGACAAAACACATTATAATCAACAGTTAACATCAGACAATCAATACAGGTCCCTGATGTTATAAATATTCCAAAAACAGACACAACTAAATCTTTTGACGAGCAGTTATTAGAAGCAGAAACCATGTTAGATGATTACTATGACAAAATTAAAAGTTGAGAACTTCCACATGCAGTGAAAAGATTATTCGTTACACTAGAGGAAAGAAAATTAAGAACGTATGTAAATGTTGTAAAAGTTGTTAATTGGTGAATATAATCTTCGAAAATTAATGTTGCAACATATAAGAAACAAATTGAACAGCTGGGAAAATACATCAGCAAAGAAAAAGACCGAAACAAAAAAAGGCAAGATTGAATTTTTTTTTTAAATGTTGAAATTAAAAATCGCATGTTGTTGGACATCTAATACATTTAAAAAGCAATATAAAGAAATTAATTCAAATTAAATTCAAAAGTAAGGAAAAAAATTACCACGAGGAGAAAGGCTAAATTGTTGTATTCATTGCTACACCGATAGCACTGACAATGTCAACAGTTTTTATTCATTGCTTCACTGATAGCACTGACAATGTCAACAGTTTGTATTCATTGCTACACCGATAGCACTGACAATGTCAACAGTTTGTATTCATTGCTTCACCGATAGCACTGACAATGTCAACAGTTTGTATTCATTGCTACACCGATAGCACTGACAATGTCAACAGTTTTTATTCATTGCTACACCGATAGCACTGACAATGTCAACAGTTTGTATTCATTGCTTCACTGATAGCACTGACAATGTCAGTCAACAGTTTTATTCATTGCTACACCGATAGCACTGACAATGTCAACAGTTTGTATTCATTGCTACACCGATAGCACTGACAATGTCAACAGTTTTATTCATTGCTACACCGATAGCACTGACAATGCCAACAGTTTTTATTCATTGCTTCACTGATAGCACTGACAATGTCAACAGTTTGTATTCATTGCTACACCGATAGCACTGACAATGTCAACAGTTTGTATTCATTGCTACACCGATAGCACTGACAATGTCAACAGGTTGTATTCATTGCTACACCGATAGCACTGACAATGTCAACAGTTTTATTCATTGCTACACCGATAGCACTGACAATGTCAACAGTTTTTATTCATTGCTACACCGATAGCACTGACAATGTTAACAGTTTGTATTCATTGCTACACCGATAGCACAGACAATGTCAACAGTTTGTATTCATTGCTACACCGATAGCACAGACAATGTCAACAGTTTGTATTCATTGCTACACTGATAGCACTGACAATGTCAACAGTTGTATTCATTGCTACACTGATAGCACTGACAATGTCAACAGTTGTATTCATTGCTACACCGATAGCACAGACAATGTCAACAGTTTGTATTCATTGCTACACTGATAGCACTGACAATGTCAACAGTTTTATTCATTGCTACACCGATAGCACTGACAATGTCAGTCAACAGTTTGTATTCATTGCTACACCGATAGCACTGACAATGTCAACAGTTTTATTCATTGCTACACCGATAGCACTGACAATGTCAACAGTTGTATTCATTGCTACACCGATAGCACTGACAATGTCAACAGTTGTATTCATTGCTACACCGATAGCACTGACAATGTCAGTCAACAGTTTGTATTCATTGCTACACTGATAGCACTGACAATGTAAACAGTTTGTATTCATTGCTACACCGATAGCACTGACAATGTCAACAGTTTGTATTCATTGCTACACTGATAGCACTGACAATGTCAACAGTTTTATTCATTGCTACACCGATAGCACTGACAATGCCAACAGTTTTTATTCATTGCTTCACTGATAGCACTGACAATGTCAACAGTTTGTATTCAGTGCTACACTGATAGCACTGACAATGTCAACAGTTTGTATTCATTGCTACACCGATAGCACTGACAATGTCAACAGTTTGTATTCATTGCTACACCGATAGCACTGACAATGTCAGTCAACAGTTTGTATTCATTGCTACACTGATAGCACTGACAATGTCAACAGTTTTATTCATTGCTACACCGATAGCACTGACAATGTCAGTCAACAGTTTGTATTCATTGCTACACCGATAGCACTGACAATGTCAACAGTTTTATTCATTGCTACACCGATAGCACTGACAATGTCAACAGTTTGTATTCATTGCTACACCGATAGCACTGACAATGCCAACAGTTTTATTCATTGCTACACCTATAGCACTGACAATGTCAGTCAACAGTTTGTATTCATTGCTACACCGATAGCACTGACAATGCCAACAGTTTTATTCATTGCTACACCGATAGCACTGACAATGTCAGTCAACAGTTTGTATTCATTGCTACACCGATAGCACTGACAATGTCAACAGTTTGTATTCATTGCTACACCGATAGCACTGACAATGTCAACAGTTTGTATTCATTGCTACACCAATAGCACTGACAATGTCAACAGTTTGTATTCATTGCTACACCGATAGCACTGACAATGTCAACAGTTTGTATTCATTGCTACACCGATAGCACTGACAATGCCAACAGTTTTTATTCATTGCTACACCGATAGCACTGACAATGTCAACAGTTTGTATTCATTGCTACACCAATAGCACTGACAATGTCAACAGTTTTATTCATTGCTACATCGATAGCACTGACAATGTCAACAGTTTGTATTCATTGCTACACCGATAGCACTGACAATGCCAACAGTTTTATTCATTGCTACACCGATAGCACTGACAATGTCAGTCAACAGTTTGTATTCATTGCTACACCGATAGCACTGACAATGTCAACAGTTTTATTCATTGCTACACCGATAGCACTGACAATGTCAACAGTTTTTATTCATTGCTACACCAATAGCACAGACAATGTCAACAGTTTTTATTCATTGCTACACCGATAGCACAGACAATGTCAACAGTTTTTATTCATTGCTACACCGATAGCACTGACAATGCCAACAGTTTTATTCATTGCTACACCGATAGCACTGACAATGTCAGTCAACAGTTTGTATTCATTGCTACACCGATAGCACTGACAATGTCAACAGTTTTTATTCATTGCTACACTGATAGCACTGACAATGTCAACAGTTTTATTCATTGCTACACCAATAGCACAGACAATGTCAACAGTTTTATTCATTGCTACACCGATACCACTGACAATGTCAAGAGTTTTTCTGTATATAGCTAATTTGGCAAGAAATGCTGCAACTGCTGATTGTAGCGGTGGAGGTCCTCCATCAAAATCTCCTACTCCAGACGAATCATTTTGCTTTCTTCAGGCGAATCATTGTTGTTGACAAACTCAAAAATGGCTGGACAAAATTAGGTAACATTTTTCTTTGGTTTAGACACACAAAAAAAAATATAAAAAAATCCGCAGCATCTGCATTGCCTGGAATTATTGATGGTTTGATAAGTTGGTTGCTTAGGGGTGCTGAACAAATCGTTTTCTCCATTTTGAACATGCCGTTTTACTTGTTCTGACATGAGATGATTTGTTATTTGCACTTTTGGACAAAAGTTAGAGGTTGTATGAGAAATAATCGTTTTCAGCGTAGTAAAAACTGTTATCTGCTAAATTCATTTGATACATTAACGTAGCTAATGTGAGTTAGCCAATTTAATGCATTAAACAGATTTGAAGGAAAAGGTAAAGGAGATTCCATGGTTATCTTTTCAATCTGGAGTCCACTTATCTACGATAAAGTTTAGCATAGCTAACTAAAAGTATAGTGTGAAATTTATTCTTCTTGTGCAAATATATTGAGGCTATATTTACTGTTTTGCTTATTTTTTATTTTTATTTTCCCCTTGCCTCTATCAGTTTTTGTCTGTTACATATAAGACATTTTATAACTAATTATGTCATTCAAGACATCTCATCTGAAGACGACTGTAATATATATATATATATATATATATATATATATATATATATATATATATATATATATATTGGTTTTTATTTCATCCTTATGGTGTAAAATTGTTCTTCTATATCAACTGATTTTGGTTAGAGTTGTGGTAAAAAAAAATTTGGAGAGGGGGTATGGATGAGTTAAAATTGTTCATGGTAAATCTTCTGTCCAGGAAAATACATAGTTGACGGAGTCTTGTGTGAATCGCAGACAGAATTTCTTTGAATCATATTTGAAAAAAGTTTATATGTTCACTTAATTCCATCAACATATATGTGATTTTAACTACCTTCAGTCTTGTTCAAATCTCTTAGACGAACTTGTTTCTCTTACTTTGTGTTACTGTTCAGCTTTATTTAGATGTAGTCGGAATGAACTTCATATTTATCTCTTTTCATTTATTTCTGTGATGTCATATATGACCACGATAAGGTATTACCTGCATTATAGCTGCCTTATTTATTTGTACCATTTTATAGACTAAATGTTTTTTTTTTATGTCCTTTGTTTTTCGTTTTGTTTTTTATATGGCTTTATGATCAATACAACTTCACATGACGCACATGTTTTAGTTCCATCAAATTCTAATACATAATATTTTTTACGACTGTTAAATTCGAAATTTTTTTGAATCTTTTAAAAACTTAAAGTTGTCGTTCTCCTTAACACTGATTTCTAAGTATTGTACTTTATTTATTTATTTTATAAACGATGTTTTCTGCTGGTTTCCAACCGTTAAACGAATCATCATATCCTTTCCATTTCACAAATACATAATTTTTACCTTTCACTTTTATGGTCTTCAAAAGCTTTTCAATTTTGTCCTTGTCATCTTGTTTGTTGTTTAGAGATGACGATTGTTTGTACAAAATGACTTCAGTGTCCTCTTTCTTTAAGTCTTCCAGTTGTTAAACAACAGGATCACCTAATAATACTTGCCTGATTTTGAAAATTTCCTCTGTAAGATTAGGAACATATCCGCTAGCAAATATTGCTTTATATTTCATAATTTTGACTTTTCATCAATTTAAAATTTAGGAATTCGAAATGTATGAGTAATAAAATAAGCGAAAAACTTGTTTCATACGTTTGATCTGTTTTCTTCCTTGATCGCTTAAACCGGATTCATGTCTATCGACGTGTAATGGCTGTTATTGGATCCATAAATTAGCTTTGCAAAACATCAATCCATTTTCTGGTTTAATTGTGATTACAATACTCTCACAGTCAAGTCTTCAGAACTACGTTAAACCTTTCCACTACAGATACATTTTTGTCTGAATAAGTTAAAATGTATACAACGTTTTCCTTTTGCAAACTCTGTACCTATTCAGGCATTCTCTCTTTGAGGATTTCTCTGAAATCATCATGTATATCATCTCCATAGTTTGGTTTTTATTTTTATAGTCCAGGCGTGTTTAGAGAAAATATAAATCACTTTGAAGGTTTATTTGTATCCATCATTGTACTTTTTACATGATTGCGTGTCAACAACGCCTGCCTTCACTGGCCGTCCGTTGACTAACAGACTTTTCAGTATGTAAATCGTTTCCTCGCTTGTTTATGTAATGCATATGTATACTGTTCATGTAACCATTCTTTGAATTCAGCGTGTTTTATGTTCTTTTTGCCCCGTTGAATTTATTCCTACAATTGACTGATAGTTGAGTTAGCAATTGGACATTCAGGATCATAGTAAATGTGGCTTACATACTGTTCTTTGTCTTGTTCTGCAAAGATTCCGACGTCCGACCTTTAAAACGGTATAGAACATCCAGAGAATAGTTTACTCGCGACAAAAAATGTTTTTAGACGTTATGAACAAACAAACAGGCCATCTATCTGCAAGATGAGCTTTTATTTTTAGCAACTTACAACATTTCTTCAAACCTTTGAAAAGTATGAATGGTTTCATATTGATGTCAAATTATGTCATTCTTCTTGGTGATTCAAAAACGGTTACTTCAGATACTGAGTCATCGTGAGCTGTGTTAACTCAAACTTTATTTTCCATAAATTATATCCGTGTTTTTGTCGAATCGTTGTAGATTTACATTATAAAGTTAACGAGATCTTCGTTGTCCTGTAAATGTAGCCAAAAGCAAATCTGTGTATTTTCCAACATCCAACATATAATTTATTCCTTCTTCATGCCACAATGTTTTAACAGTCTTGCTATCAGGGTTGATCATACCTATCTCGATTATATCATTATTGAATGTGATCTCCAAATCTTTATTTTTTTAATGTTCGAATTGCCGGTCTACTCAATGCAAAATCAAAAGATTATAATGCGATCTATGAACGCGAGTGTGTTTGTTCTGATTTATATATTTACAAGTGTTTTGAGATGTTCTCGCATAGTGGTACAAGCATGATTGAACCAATTGGATGTTTTAGAAATTTACTTAAATGCCATAGTGGCTCAGACTTTGACGTTTTCGTTCAAATATGGAGTAGATTTGTTTCGTAAACGAAAGGTAAAACAATTAATAGTGGTATCACCCTCGACTATCCCAAATATGTTAACATTTGTGAATTTAAAATCCCATTTGGAAATATATTCCAGCTTTATTTCTAATTTAAAAAATACTTGTGAAAGTTTTAGAATTTACGTTGATGTGAATATGGAAATATTTACCCAGTAGCATCCGATTTTAATATCATCGAGTGAATTTGTTTTTACGGCAAAAAAGTGTCTCTCTCTCTGTCTCTCTCTCTCTCTCTCTCTCTCTCTCTCTCTCTATATATATATATATATATATATATATATATATATATATATATATATATATATATATATATATATATATAATCTAGACTGGCGCCCAATAAAGATCTCGTATATACGAAAGCCATGTTTAGAGTTCACTGAAGTGTCAGTTTTATTAATACTTATTTGTCTCGGTTATCTCACCGCAAAGATTAAATTATATAAAACCGCGTTGGGAATTGAAATCTGTCTCCAGCCTCGGTTATTTAGGCAAAAAGCCAATTTCCGTTTATCTCCTTGCCAATTGCGCAGCAAGAATTTACTTCACATGCAAAATTTATTTTTACCCTAGTAAACAGCCTTTGAATAAAAAGTGTGTTCCTTTTCTTAATGGTGACCGATATATATATATATATATATATATATATATATATATATATATATATATATATATATATATATGTATCAAGACAGCATAGTCAATATAGGCCTGTTTTTCCCTTGTTTACATTCTCAAGTCGTAAAAGAGATCTCGGGTCTAAACTTGTTCAAGATATAGTAAAGAAAAGTAATGTCCATGAAAGAGACTTTTAGCTACCTTGTTATATTTGTTCCGTACTATATACCAACCCCATACGTTTATATACCCATTGCGACTATTTGTCTATAGTTTATAATATACCCATTGTGACTATTTGTCTATCGTTTATATACCCATTGTGACTATTTGTCTATAGTTTACATACCCATTGTGACTATTTGTCTATAGTTTATATACCCATTGCGACTATTTGTCTATAGTTTATATACCCATTGTGACTATTTGTCTATAGTTTATAATATACCCATTGTGACTATTAGTCTATAGTTTATAAAAACATCCGTCATATGAAATGCATCTTGATACCTTGAAATAAAGACAACTAGGAATATCTGTAAATTTAAAATCAACCAGGAAGTCAGGTTGTATACACCACATACCTTGGTACTAAGCGGGGTTGCTCTTTGTAGGGTATTATGGGTGTGTGTATTGAAATGTATCGGAGCGATCATCAAAAGCTATTTGAATGCGATACTAGATGTACCATATTTGTGCTCTCAAAACAAACGAATTGTCATTTGGCACAAAATAAAGACTATATCTGGAATCGCTTAAATTGGTTAGTACTAATTTGTATAAAAAAGAAATGTTAAAATTCAAATTGATCCCAATAGATATTAAGTTAAACATGCAGTATATGCTTATCTTATTTGAGAGAAATCTCATGTTTGATAAACTGAAAATTTTCCAACGTGTATAATTTGGGGAAAATACAGTATAACTGACGAGTTATGCTAGTAGCAAAAGTAGCGCGTGACTTGAAACAACCTTTTCCTGTGTACAATGGAGAAAACGTAACGCGTTACTTTCAAAAAGTAACACATTAGAAATTAGTTTCATTTTGTGGCCTGAAAAATGAAGGCATGACACCGATTAAACCTGTAATCTCAAAACTATAAGCACAAATCTCAAACCTAAATTAAAAAAGTTTAACATCTCTTGACTATATTCACAATCAAGTTACAATAATAAAAGTTTCAGAAAATTTAATATACAGAGGAACCCTTAGTATTGTAATTACATTCTAAAATAAAATATATAATTTCGATGTTTCCAGCTGTAAAAGGATAAAACCGGGTGGGGCTGGATCGAGCGTAAACTCATAACAAAAGCACTTGAATGAGATTTATATTTAGAATGCAGATTGACGATAATTGAATCTCGAACACCCTATTTCAAACACCCACTTCCATCTCTCACAAACTAAACTAACACAACTAAAAACCCTACTCTACGCATGAACACACAAAGTTGATCGACCGATATATTAAAATGGCATCGTTCCTCAACGGATACGATCAAGGCATAGCTTATCAACGAATAATCACAAATTATATCGCTTGTCAATGGATATGATTAAAGCATGGACTTTGTCAACAGATATGATTGCTATTTGAATTTATCAACATATATGATCAATGTATTGATTTTTACCAACATGTATAATCAATGTGTGGCGATGTAAACACATATTATTATTAACAAATATGATCAATGTACTGTTCATCAACAAGTATGATTGTGCATTATATTGTCACACATATAATGACATTGAAGTTTCGGTGGAAAACCTAATATATAGTTCGACGATTCCGCGTAAAAAATACAATAAATGAGCCGTGTAATACATAACACGCCATAAAGTTCGAATACAGTGATATACGGTAATAAACCTAGTGTATCTTCTATTTGTGTCAAGTCTCCTTTCATAGCTTTGATAGATTTTAGTGATTATTTGTTGATTATGGGGAGTCGGTGTTGGGAAGATATTTTCCTCACACCATTAGTTAATTTCTAGGAGCAGACATCATAATGTACAGTATTCATAAAACATTTGGCATCATGGATTAGTTTAGATTAGACCCTCGCAAATTTCTTTACATAAGGAATTATCGGGATATTCTGATGTATAAGTGTTTAGTAATTTGAGATAGGAATAATTCTTTGTAGTCGGTGCTTGGGTCGTGTTTCGTGTTTCATTGGCTTCGAAAGACTTACTGATGGGTCATACAAATATGAAACAAGAAACCTCATTCAAGTGTGAAATTAGAGTTTGTTGTCTTAAGGTCCTTGGAAATAGTGGAAACATGGACCTCAAGTCAGACTCAAGCAAACGTTGCTTGATTCGCTCAGTAGTGAGACTCCTATGCGTGTTACGATTTTCTGGTGATAGTGGTGCGATTTTGGATAGCTTTGTGATATTTAGTTAGACTATTTGACATGGCAACTGGAAAGAGAACGCGTTCTCTAGGAAGGTAAAAGCTTCCTTAGATGTTCGCTTTGCTCCTCTCAATATTTATTGCAAGAAAGAAAATATATTTGCTTTGTTTTAATTTCCATTTAAATGTGAGCAGAATACAGTTTTTTATGAGCGAGTGCTGATACCTGTACGATACAGTTTTGCTGTGGAATAGAGTATGTTTTAATAGAGGATGATTCTGCTTTCAAAAGATGTTTCAGTGAGAAACCTTTTGTTATTGTTGTTGTTGTTCTTTATTTTTCTTTTTTTTTTCTTCTTTTTATGACCAGTTATTTTTCCAGTTGAACTGCATTTTCAGTTAGAAAAGAAATGATTTACACCTCATAATCTCTGATGAGTGAATTAAGATGAACAAAATGATGTTATTATGAGTTCCTTCACAAACAATATTCATAAAATCTATAATTTAGTGTGTCATATTAACAAAAGGAAATCTTTCTGACGAATGGTGAATAGTCCTCCACTCACCCCCCCCCACCCCCCGCACCCACTTGTGCGCATGCTCTTGGATAGTGATCATTAGGCAAAATAATAGTCATTTTATTCCGCACCAGAAAAATCAGAAAGGATGGCCAACGGTTGTGTCCCCGTGACTGTTGAATGGTTGGTTAAGGACGGCCCATGCTGTCAAACGGGTTGAATAGACAAAGTCGCACGGATAAACCAGTAGCTTTGTGCACTACGGTTGGTTTAAATTTTGTAATTATTCTATTTGATCCAGATAATCGTATGTGCAGGCAGAAGCCTCTTTCTCGAGGGTAATTTTTGTTCCGGACTTGTTCCGGACTTGTTCCGGACTAATCATGTGCAGTATTAACTTCCAAAATCATTGGTCAGAAGTCGTTTGTTTGCTGCTTCCTGCAAGAGTTATGTAAATTAAAACTGGTTTATGTGCTTTTAGAGAAGCAGCCCTAATGTAATGGATTTTTAAATAGCCGATTGGAATCATTCGCATAGAGTGCTTTTGGCGTAAGATTCTGCCTTAGGGGCTAGCTGTAAGAGTGAAATGTGACATTTTAAGATGTGATCGTTTAGATGCGAGTGAAGAGTTTTCTATCGCTGTGGCACTTGTGTCTTAGTAGTGATGTAGATATGAGGATGCAGTGTTGGCTAGTATGGTCTGGTGGCGACGATAGATTTTGTGCCGTTTAGTGTGGGTACTGGGCGACTTGTGTTTTTTTTTTTTTTTTTTTTTTTTTTTGTAGAGATGCATTATCCTGTATGAAGCTCAATCTCTCTACCCAAGTTTTAATCATGGTACGCAGGATGAGCCTGCGTTTTTGACCTGTTAGAGACCTGTTTCTTAAGAAGTTCTTGCTACAGTTTACTTTTGAAAGCTTTTAGGTACCAGCACAGCATCGGGAATAATCTACTGTGTTTTTCATCATGCACAGATTCAAGAATCAGTTTGTGAAGATCAGTTCTTATTGTGGAATCGCAGAAGACTACTTTCAAGTACACGAAAATCAGTTAGCTATGTGTAAAACTGGTTTGTTTGTGCTCTAGAAGTGGTAGTACTGCATATCCTTGATTATTTATAGTCATTAGTTGAAACTGTGCACTCTAGCATAAGGCTTCTTAGTTCAGCCGCAGAATGACAGAATGTCTTGGTAGTTCGGCTTGAATAGCCGCGAAGGTGCAAGACCCCCTTTTGGAAAAACCTTCAGGAGTGACATATAGCATCATGACTGTTGATCATGCGGATGCTGGTGGAAGAGTATAATTTCCTGAGGAAGCTTCTTAGCTCTCATAGTAGCGTGAGTTTACACACATGATAGCAGTGTAGCCTGACATGGTCTGGGGTCGACGAAGTTCTTTGGGCGTTGCATAGTGTGGGAGCGCCGGGTTTCTTTGTCGTTGTGTTGCGGTGACTTGTGGCTGATAGAGAGGATCAGATGTCAGAGGCTTGTCTAGAGTACAATGCTGACATTGTGCGATTGTTTATGTGGAAAACCTGGCAGCCAATAAGAATAAAAATCGCTGTACGAGGTAACACTGTATGGTAGCAATTTTGCCACTAGAAATGAGTACTGTAAGGATGGTACGAGGTAACACTGTATGCTTTAGTTGCTCTCACCAGGTGTAGTACAGAATGTACAACATAATAGTTTCATGTTTCGTGCATTTTAAAAATAAAAATTATAAAAATGAAAAAATCATCTCATATGTAACTCCTTTCATCATGTCATATTTAATGAAAAGCTGATCGACATATCAATATTTTTCGGACATCCATAACATCCAATCAAGTATACATCACTCAGTCCTTCCCTTCTTCCATCCATCCATGCACCCTTATATGCGCACATACATACTTACATCCATCAGATCTTTTCATCTATATAAATATGCAGAAATAGATGCACAATTACACAGATAGATAGGTAGATACAAAAACAGATAGATAGATAATCATCCGAGGTGACTCATTCATAGTTTTAAAAGTACCATGTATATGAGCGAATTGGCCAAATATATTAAGTGTTCCCATATTAGTAAATACAAAAATCTTTTATAGCAGTGATTTCAGAATGCGGTCGCTACATTATTTACTTATTACAGACCCATATCATGATAAAGTACAAAATACAGTAGGTACAGACTGTACTAGATATAACCAACCGACCAATTACTAACTATACATTAATTCCAAGTACAACCATTATATTGATACATACAAAGGCTACACACGCGAGCTTTTACAAAAATGTATTCATCTGTCATGGCCAGCATAATTTCCACTATAGGCGCTTATTTTATTTGTGTTTATTTACGGTTACACTGTAAAATTCCGTCACGTTAGCTTGTGAAGAGTGCCAATTATAAAGTTAAATCACCTAATTGGAAGAATTTCAAGGGAATTTCCACAACATTAATATGTCATTTAAAGACCTTACAGAACAGCTACCAAAAAAAATTGTTTTTCCTGCTGCTGGTTTGTTGTTTGTGATGATGATGATGGTGATGGTGATGATGATTTGGTTGCAATAAAACCAATGTTGGTCGAAAAAAGCAGGCTAAAGCGTTATTTGCGTTTACTTTAAAACGAAGAAATGCTTTCTATTATGTCACAAGAGCAGTTTTCTACAATTAATTACCAACTGTTTTAAATTATCGTTGATTTATTTATCCTTTGCCATAGCTTTTTTTTATTTCGAAAAAAAATGTGGCTCATAAAAACAATGCTATCGACAGAATTATTTTGGCATACTAAGCAGATAAAATGAATAAATTACCCCGGACTAGGCTAATGAAAGAATATTATAGTGGCACCTGTCTTAAAGGCCCAATAGCGCCGTTACGTGCAAAATCACCTGAATAATACTGAATCTTGAAAGATAGTGGTCCTAAACATCGTTGGATGCCTTTAAAATTAACAAATATGGACGTTTCATCACATTATGAACCATGTAATTTCTACCTCGAATTGAGAAGCGCGGCCATTTGTCACATGTGTACGGATTAATCCGATGTTGATGGGCGACATCCGTGGGTCAACCGATTTCAGTCGAAAGCTAGAGCACAAGATTTGAGGACGTCACCGTTGTAAAGAAGAAGCCAACACCAAGTATGTCGGATACTGTAGGTGATCCTTATGCAATATTATTTTACATGACTTTGTTCCAAATATAAATAACTTGTATATGAAACGAAGGAAAAAAGTAATGCATACTGTTTATGATTTGTGTACAAACTTATTTCATTTCAAACTTGGACGTTACATCTTCAATTCTTCATCCATAAAATCCGTCGTGACACCAACATTCGAAACACGGTCGACTATTATAAATCTGTTTTGAACATTTCACCCCAATCTTTGAAACACTGCACATACCGTTTCCATGCAAAGAAATAACTGCCAGTTTGTTGCGGCCATCAATACTGTTATTATCTTACTCAAAACTGTAGCTGGAATTGCAACGAGGAACCAACCCAGCAAGCACACTGAATTCGTGATTTGGTACGTTTCTCCAACAAGAGTCACTGATGATTTCCATGTATTCAAACAGTGACGGCGCGAGGGGGGGGGGGGGGGGGGGGGGGTTGTCGGAGAGGAACCCGCCAGGCGAAGGGGGCGCTGTTGGGAGTTTTTTTTTGTATAGCCCCCCCCCCCCCCTCCCCAATCTAAGCCCCCGGTTTCAGGGCTTAGATTTAGAGGTGGGTTGGAGGTTGGCACCTGACATAAAATCTTTTCTCTGTGGCAAAGTAGGGGCCCCACTAAAGAACATTCCCCCCGATCGCCTCGGTAACTCGGTAGGGGTCGCCATTAAAGAACATTGCCCCCTAGCGCCTCAAACCCTCGCGCCGACACTGTATGTAAATACAATACAAACGTATTATTTCAACATTTCAAACCAAGGCAATGTACGTGATAGGAACTGTTATGGCAGTGTATCATAACACCATGCATGTGAAACTCTTATGTAGTCTTCACGTATCTTCTGTCTTCATTTATAAGAGATTTTCTCCAAAATACATGTATTCAAAACGAAAACATCTTGATTACATTCAGGTCTTGTTTCTCATGTTATTTTGTGTTTCCCAAAATATTCTAGTATCATCTAGGGTGTAACATCTCCATGATGATCAGAGATGTATTACGTCTGTTCTACAGAGAAAATAATGCCTCTTCGTTATTAATTGAGAAATGAGCCGATATATGAGAATATTATTGGTGTAAAGCCCTCTTTATTTTAATGGTCTGATCTGTGAAATCAAAAAAG
The DNA here is from genome assembly GCA_029931535.1 of Margaritifera margaritifera. Classification (NCBI taxonomy): domain Eukaryota; kingdom Metazoa; phylum Mollusca; class Bivalvia; order Unionida; family Margaritiferidae; genus Margaritifera; species Margaritifera margaritifera. The sequence goes on along the minus strand of JAQPZY010001368.1, from coordinate 2,034,485 downwards.
GACACATTTTGCAATATAATCTTGCAACTAACAATTGTTACGAGACCATTGCAATGTAAATCTAATAATGACTATCATAGGCCGGGCCCCAGGTGGCCGAGTGGTCTAAGGCGTTCGCATTTACAGATCACTCACACATCTCACCTCTGTCTGCGTGGGTTCGAGTCTCGGGCTCGGCTAACGTGGGTATGTGAGAAAGCTTGCCATTAGCTTCCCGTGGGTCGGTGGTCCTTCCCGGGTTTTTCTCGGGTTCTTCCTCCACCAAATATACTGGCCGCCATGTATAGCCTTTCATGTGCTGAAAAATGGCGTTAAACCAACAACAACAACAACAACTATCATAGGCGTATCAAGAATTGTAACACGCACTTCATATGGACGATACCAAAATTTCACATATGTACTTTCTGGTGCAAGGTTGGTCTACAATTACTGCATGCACTTATACTCTGTTCTATTAATATTATGGCATTACAATTATAATGCACAGTTGGTATGCATTAATTTTATTTTGTGGCACCATTGCATGAGAAACGGGCAATCATATATTTTATAATAGACCCAGTGTATGTTCAAGTATAAAAATGGCTTTTGACATATATTCTTCTTACTATAATTTCAGAATGAGTCTGCATCGTCTTGGGTTGTATCCCAGTCCTCTTCATCAAGCCCTGTGCGACCATTTGCCACAGGTGGATGGGGGAGAGGTAGAGGTAGGAATACAATGGGAACAAGAGGTGGTGCAAGAGGAAGGAGAGGCAGAGGGGATCAGGGGCAGCCAGTACAAAACAGAGGAGAGGAGGCACTAAAAATAATCAGTGACAGAAGAGACAGAATGAGCGTAAGGCTGTCAAATTCTCCAGTATTTCTTTATTAGTACCAATGACTAATGACAAGATTAAAAAAATTTCACAAGTAAAACAATTTAAGAACAATAAAGCAGACAGCAGAGACAACTTTTAAGGAATGTTACAAATTGTTGTGTAACTACATATATGCAGATGGAACATGGATGCCCCTCTACAGTGACTGAAATGATGTAAATGTAAAACTTAACCAAGATATGAGGGAAGGACACACAAGGGTAACACTGTTATGGTGGGACAAAACAAAAATAAAAGATTTCCTGTTGGGTAAATTGCAGCAGAGAATAAAACTAAATGTAATTTGACTCATGTACCACATACATAGTAGAGAATAAAACTAAATGTAATTTGACTCATGTACCACGTACATAGTTATCATTCATGTTTTTTTCTTCAATAATGTTTTACTCAAACTATATCGTGTCACCTGAAAATGACCCTTGTATCAAAATCTACAAAATAATTTGATCCAGTTTTTTTCCATGTGAATAATAGTTATAAAAAGTGCATGTCCATTAATTCATATATCAGTGCCACCACAAGTTTCTAATTTTGGTACGACATGATACATACAGCAGAAAGTTCATATTTCCTTTTCAATGAGTTTACATGTTTTGTATCATAACTTTTATTCATATGTGCAGTTTAGCATACCGAAAATAGCTTTTGAATAATAGAAGTATTATTTTATTTACATTTTAACACTGTACATATGACTCTCTCCCTCTCTCTCTCTCTCTCTCTCTCTCTCTCGTCATAATGAAAAAAATTATAAATAATTCCTCTTTATGATCTATTTTCTCTTCTCATGTTTCATATGGTCCTCCTCTGATAGTGACAAATTATTGTTGGCACTATCATTGTGAACAAATTTAGTTGTTACTGCATCTGAATTCAATATATATATATATATATATATATATATATATATATATATATATATATATATATATATATATATATATATATATATATTGGTCTTTGCATGTTCACTATATTTGTTACAATATTTTTGCATCCTACACTTAAGAAAGTTTTACTTTATCAAAGTCAAGTCTTTATGTTTTACAGGCAGCAATTGGGATTACTAGTATCTCAGTGGAGCCGTTGAGGGACTTCCTGCTGCAAATGGTGGAGTATCACCTCAGTCTGGCCTTCAATATAATTGAACCAGCAGAATGCCACCCAGAGGGATACCATCCTCCAGAGGGACACCCCACCCCCACCCCACCCCCAACCAGACTTGTGTGTATGCTCCAGATGCCGACCGATGCAAACAGCGGCAGAAAGGATTTGCTGCGGGGAGGTCACCGGAACATTGTATTTCAACTTTGCCAGTAAGAGAGTATGAATGTGGCTATTTGTAACATAGCTGATACTCTAATAAGCTAATTAGCCTTGTGAGATTGACATGTGATAACCCAAACAACTCTTCAGGTTGTTCTCATGAAATGTCACTGCCAATACAGGATGAAATTGGGCACTTTCTTGCAGAAACACCTGCTCTTCTGTTTACCTCAATGTTCAAGAAATGTGCAAAAATTGTAAAAAAAAAAAAAAAAAAAAAAAAAAAAAAAAAAAAAAGAAAAAGATGACACCTTTTAATTATAGACTGAATATTTGAACGTCGTTTAACCTAACATCTTGATTATTTCAAAGAACCGTTAATGTCAGATAGGTTGTTTTTTTGTTTTTTTTTTGACAATCATTTCCTTCCTTCCAAACTTTACTTAGAAGGGAAGAATGGTGAAATTTATTTTTAAAAATGGCAATATTGGGACTTTAAGAGCACACCCACGGGAACCAAGATAAAGAGCCGTCTCTGACGACAGATGGTCTTTTAATAATGGTTTCATAGCGTCTGAATTATCAAATATATAAGAGGTGATCTTCAGCTCAGGTTCGACTGTGTACATTTTTGATAGTTACACACACATACATTACATGCATACTTACATCCAAAATAAGAGAGAAAAAGAAAGAGATGTACATATACTAGTGATGAAGAAAATAAAGCTGCAAGCCAAATCCCCTAGATCTTGTCTTTAAAAAAGATTAAAACAAATAGCCTAATGCCTCTTTGCTCGCACAAGAGAAGATTGCCATATATGAATATGTATACTCTATTTAGTGTCGATGTTGTATATATATGATTATAAACCTATAGAATATATATAATAAATAGCCGGTAGCAATAATGCAGATCTGTTGTTGGCAAAACATAATGCTCTATTCAGCAACATCTAGCACACTAAGAAACAGGATGAAATAAATAAATGCTATAAATTAGGAGTATAATGCATAACAAAATCAAGGTACATGAACATAGCAAAGGAAAATTAAACAATGAAAAGGCAGTAAATTTAAAAGTGACGTACTGTATACATAATTAAAACTATCTTAAACATGCCTATATGTAAAATCTCGTACCTCTTCCCTGTACTACAGATAAAAACATGATCATAATGCTAAATGTGGAAAATTAAAGGAGCACTACTCCAGTCTTTTCATAAATGATACTTTTTTTTCCTGTTTTGATTCAAAATGTTGACAAGTTGTGAAATTAAGTTTATGTTTAATGTAAAACCACTGAACGTTTGAGAAGGTCAAACTTAGACGTCCTTTCGAATTTTCCTCATCTAAAAATAGAGCTGGATTACTGGTAATATGGTCATGTGACGCCTCGAATTGGTAGCCACATACGCAAATGGCAGATATATCGCGTGACAGAATATCCTGATGCTTTCACGTTAATTTTTGTGATAATAAAAGACTATTTTCTGCTGTCGCCTATGGAATTTTTGCATCATAATGTTTTTCATAAGAGCAAAGCGGTTTTGATCCACTATTTTAGAAAGATAAATAAAGAGAGCCATTTGTTCTGTAATGGGTTTGTGGGAGGCATCTCATTAGATTTAATTATTTGATGATAAACATCTTTTAGGACCATTCAATATATTTTGATAATATTATCGGCGAAGATAGTGCAAGAAAAATGATAGTTTTAGACATCAATAAGATCTGAATTTTCAATATAAAACGTTATATTTTTATGTTAAGTAAACTAAATAGAGGGAGATCCATTAGAGTTGTTCTTGATTGGCTAAGTGTGATGCTAGGGACACCTTTTTTGAAGAAGAAATACTAAACTCACGTTAGTTCTAACAAATACAATATGCCTTTCCACTCCACGCATATTTAATAAGTTTCTGTGTTATGGACAAACTTGAAACTAATCGTTGAAAGAACGCAAGAGCTGTATCATAAATGTCATTAATGTAGTCAACATTTTCTATCCATAAACCAGAACATTTACAGGTAAGTAAAACAAATTATATCCTTAAACCATAAGATTTAGAGGTAAGGACAACCTATTCTATCCTTAAGCCATAACATTTACAGGTAAGTACAACATTTTAATTTTTGAATTATTCAACTAATTTTATCAAATTGTCTTTAAGAGTATTTTGTATTTAATCTTTGAGCCAGTATCAATCACGCTAGCTAAAATACTCAATACTTTTTGTACCTTCACTTTCGTTCATGTATTTTTTCTTTCACCAATTCTGATAAGTTTTTGTGAGAATATCACATTAGAAGGTACATAATTGAATTATATATACCGATAAATAAACAAATGAATTAATTAAATACTTATTAGTTTCACCAAATAATTACATTAATTAATTGAGGAAGAAATACAATTCTATTCAATATATTGATGAATATCAAATTTGTAAATGCCTTGAAGACCTAAAATCTATACACGATTTGTGCGTATAAAAGACTTCAGTTACATCTGGACGATCCTTTCTTTTATGTTTTAATCGAACTCATATACTGAATTAGTATTTACAAAGGTTATTATTTATTTATTTACTTATCATAAACAGTATGAAAGAAAAATGCTATTTCTTCTCACATACTACTTATGTTACAAAATCATAAAAATAAGCCATATCATAATTTTGATACATGTAAAACGTGTAATAACACTTAATGACGTCAAACAAATAACGTCGTAATGTCATCACAGGAAAGGGGCAACGACCGATGCATCCGAATGTATTTCAAAGTCATTTCGTTACACTATTATGCGGTTTGGTAAAATAAAATCAGGATTTTTCGCAATGCGATAAACAGAGTCTTACATTTGTGACCCTGTCAAATGAAATGTATGAAACTCGTCAAATAATTCAATCTATTGCCCGCCATGACTTTCAAAGATTATTTGACTCATTTCATACTTTTGATTCGAAATAAGCACCCATGAAAGATACTCTATTTTAGTTGAAATTAACTCTTCAATTTCTATAATAACTATATAGACGAATGCCATCTTTGACATATGCCCGTATCATCGTGACAAGAAATAGCCAGCTGTATAAATATAGAAAAAACATGAGGTATGTATCAGGCATATGAAAGAAAGAAATATGAGATATGTATCAGGCATATGAAAGAAACAAATATGAGGTATGTATCAGGCATATGAAAGAAATAAATATGAGATATGTATCAGGCATATGAAATAAACAAATATGAGGTATGTATCAGGCATATGAAAGAAATAAATATGAGATATGTATCAGGTATATGAAATAAATAAATATGAGATATGTATCAGGCATATGAAAGAAACAAATATGAGGTATGTATCAGGCACATGAAAGAAACAAATATGAGATATGTATCAGGCATATGAAATAAACAAATATGAGGTATGTATCAGGCATATGAAAGAAATAAATATGAGATATGCATCAGGCATATGAAATAAACAAATATGAGGTATGTCTCAGGCATATGAAATAAACAAATATGAGGTATGTATCAGGCATATGAAAGAAATAAATATGAGATATGTGCCAGGCATATGAAATAAACAAATGATTGAGAATGTAACTGAATAGCTAAATCATTCTAACTGCAACTATCTGTCACGAGATGGTGACGTCAAAGGAAACTTGGACTATTAAAATTCATACTGATGCATCAACCAATCACAATCATATAGCTTGCAATGCCCGTCGAACGTTCGCATCCTAATCATTGCCATTAATATACAATATACATCTGAGTATCATTCCATTTCCTGTTCTTAAGACATCAAAAGATGTAAAGTAACCATCAGTATCGATTCGGATAGTAACTGACGATAAAGAAACATTTACTAATAAAAAAAAAGTATTACCAATAAGCGTTAAAATGCCTGCTGTGCAAAATGCTTTATGAATATTTTTAAAAATTAAAAAAAAAATATGTAATTGAATATCAGACATGTACTACAAAATGAAAGCGTAATTCGCTTTTTTTTTTTTTTTTTTTCTTCATCTGATCATTGTTTAACTGATCAATACAGAGAGAGAGAGAGAGAGAGAGAGAGAGAGAGAGAGAGAGAGAGAGAGAGAGAGAGAGCAATATAAATCTTTGTAACAGCTAGATTGGAGACCTAATTCACTCTATTTGCGTGCATGTATATGGGACTAAACCTCCATATTTGTACATGTACATACAACTGAAGTTTAACTTTTTTCATTGCTCAGATTTTCGCATACTTTCCAGAAATACTAGAAAATAATCATATGATTTGTCGTTTCCTTTCTTTTTTTGTTTGTTTGTTTTTGAATTGTGTTTGTTTGTTTGTTTGTTGTTTATATATATATATATATATATATATATATATATATATATATAGTATATATATATATATATATATATATATATATATATATATATATATATATAAAACCATCGAAAATTAATACAAGTTGAACTTCTGGCGGTTAAATCTGTATTACCGGTGCTCATGTGATCAGGATCTGCAAACAATTAATTTTTACGCAGGTAACGTAAACTGGGGAATATACATCATTCTTTGTGGTACGACTGATTCGTAAATTTTAAACTTTATACAAATCTTCTTTAGACAAGAGTTGCATATTGGGGTAAAGTATCCTAAATGGTGTTTATTTTCAGCACAGTGACTTCGCGAAAATTTGCGGGAGGTTTCTTTCACAAGGGTACACGGATCTCACACCAGCCGTGATGAAAAGTCTTAAAATAGGACTTAATGCAACTATATAAATAATTTGAAAATTGGAACTAATAGTAGCTCTTCACAACACTTTTGATTAATTCAGTACTTTGTTTTTTTTTAAAATTGTACAAAGTTGAGATGCCTCTGGTATTCATGTACCGCAAACATTATTTTACCGAAAACTTATTATTTCATATAGCGCTTCTATCCTCTCTCATAAAATACTGTGCGTACATTATACACAAAAATGTCTCTTGCCAAGGTTTCAGGACAAAACTGACTCTTGCCAAGGTTTAAGGACCTTTCGCCAGCTTAAAATATCTTTCCTGTATTTGTCTATGATTTCTGTTCCCATCAATATTTCAAGGGTTGTCTGAAAATAAAGTAAGAAGAAAATAAAGTAAGAACAAAGCGATTATTTTCTTTTACTAAACAAATATCGATAATTAAAGCCCAAAAAATTTTAAACAAAAAATTCCGAGCAAATAATGATTACAATAATTAGCCCAGCTATTTGCGTGTAATTCAGTCAATGAAACACTAAGGAGGATTTTATTAGCTTGTACTCCGCGCATCGAATGTGAAATATCATCTGACAAAATAAAGCAAAAGACAAGAATCAGAACATTTACATCTCTCTCTCTCTCTCTCTCTGTTCACAGCATGGTCCAAGCTATTGCAAGCAAGGGAGAGATTAAAGCAGAAAGGACCATGTTTAATCTGACACTGTTATCTATGTGTGTTTTTCATGTAATCATGACAGCCCTCAAACTATTTAAATTGGTATCGGAAAGGCTTATGGAACTAGTAAACATATCGGCTGTAGATGCCTTTCACTTTCACGTACACTAATAAATCACGTACAACTTCATTTTCAGACTATGCAAATAAGTAAAATTCATGTCATTCTCTGTGATTCTTGGAATTACACATCTCAATCCTGCCACCCCACTCTACCCCCCCCCCCCCCCCCCCCCCCCCCCCCGTCCTTGCTGTAATCTAAATAAACACATTAAAACAAGGCTTAGGGGTGACTTTATTGCCATATCTTCGCCTATGACGGCTGGACCTGACTTCCCGGAATGTAGTCACGTGTGGGTCTATGAAGACGGTTTCTCTCGATATATCGTGTTGCGAATGTATAAACTTTGTTAATCTTTTGCGCGTGCAGGGTAAATAGCTCAAAGTCATGATCCCATATTCTGAGATGTGCCTGGACGTTGCAAATATGCATACTTAAAGAGTTAATTGCTTTCTCTCAAAGTGCAAATATCTTGACGATAAGGTCTTTCTTTTATTTCTAACAATGACGTAAAACTGTGCACGTGTAACTCTTACCAAGAACTCATGATCAGACATATCAAGTGTTTGTCGCACGATGTCGTTCATCTGGTCTGCCATCGTATCACCCAATTCATCCCTAAAATACCTGTGATAAAAAGGAGTAACTGGATAACGATTGATTGTTAAGATTACTTTAAGCAAACTAGTGTAGATCTTCTGGGACAGAGGATATCTGTGCGATGCTATTATTTAATTATACACTCTATATTGCTGAATTCTATAACTCATACTGTATTTTTATTAATTAAACATTATTTCTTTTCCTGATTAAAAATGCATATAAATTGTCACTAACCGGAATCTATACCACAGAGGCGGCTTCTCCTACCACACCATAATCAGTGTAGCAATGCTGCTTTGAATTAGTAATGATACACAGGAATAGAATCACACAAGTAATTATTCACAGAACTATTCTTTTACACTACACCAGGTCATGGTAAATAAATTAAACTGATTTTTAAAAGGCACCTTTCGGTTGAATATTTGTTACTGCATTACAATGAACATCAAAGAGCTGAAGCGCATTTATTTAACAAAAGTTATATTAATTAGGACATGAGGAAAACGAAAAAGCAACGGAACATGGTAGTTTTGGTGGTGGGGGCGGGTTGTTTGTTAATCATAGTATCGAGCTAATATAATTCTGCCCAACCACGAATACGGTAGGGCATATAATGTTACTCTTGTCTGTCCGTACGTTCGTCCGTCTGGTTGAGTTTTGCGTTTAGGTCAGTTTTTAGGCACTTTGGTGGGACATTGTGTTTCACGAATTCATTTTCAAGTTTTATTCAGACATGAAATTGGCGTGAATATCTACACGCAAGAGGTCCACGACAATGCCTTCTCTTCTCTGAGCAAGGACTGTAGAAATGGTCCACGAATGTTGTCAACTGTCAACCCACCCAGATCGAGATTACCATTTATTATTCAACTTTTACAAAGATCTATGCAATTGTTAATACGCTGCGGAAAAGAATTTGCATTTCAGATGATGCGCTGCTAGTTATTTTATTTTAAAGTAGTTGTGGATAACACGGATAGTATTTCTTCTGTCAGACTGGTTCGTTTTATTAATATACTATTTTTATAGAATTTCAGCTATACTACCTAAAGAGGGAACATGGGCTGGAACTGTTTCTCTTCTTTGGACTCTTCACCCTTTTTCCTGCAATAAACAACACAAAGTATTAAGTTAGTTCTTGGGAAAACAAATGTAGGAACTTTTCTTTGGTCTTGTCAGTATGTTCCCAGCAAAAACAGTCAAAACTTATTAGGTCCTCAGTTAAAGAAAATGTAGACACTTCTTTGTATTAAAATTGTTGATTTTCAACTATCAAGTACGGTAGAATAAAGAGGAATTTCATGTCATTTGACTAGATTAATATCCTGTTGTTTCAAAGAAGCAATACAATTATTGTGAAAACTGGACTACATTGAAATTTCCAATATTTCTAATTCCTGTCCTTTTTTTTTTAATACACATTTCACTAATCTATACATTTACCGGACCGGTCAGACTCTAGTGTTTCACAAATTTAAAATAACTACTGTTAGAAATGTGCGTGCAAATAAATGTCACATAGTAATAAAGGCAGATTGCTTCTGAGAGTAATTAGACCCGATTACCTTGAAGCTGGAGAGATATTTCACTCATGTAGTTTATGAGTGAAAGACTGATTGCTTCCGGATGCGGCAACTGTATTACTTCACAAATATCAATGTTTACTGTAGAGTTTGCACTGTTAGCATGATTGTATTCATTAGGTTCTGTCATATTTAGCAAGATTGTACAGTTGTTTTTTTATTGTAATGCAGTATTTGTGTTAGCTGCAGACACAACATGTACTTTTGCATTATGTGATATAGTTTCTCTATGTTGGTTCAAGTTATACTGCACACAGTCAAGAATAAGGTAATTTTAGTGTTAATAAGCAAAGTTAATAGTGTAGGCATATAGCGTTGGATTTCAGGAAGAATGGTCTAATGTTCAGTTCTTGCCAGAGGAGAAACTGTTGCTATATAAATTGCGCACATATGCCCTCTATAGTCGATTCATTCGTTTAAGTATAATAGTGTAATTAGGCAGAATGGTTTGAGTAAATGGATCATGACATTACATTGGTGCCAAGGATATGAGCTGACATTAATAAAGATTACAGATTAATTCTGACGTCATTCAGCGACATTCCGGCTGATTTGATGTATGAAAGCAAGCGATAACCCTCTAAATTTACCATAAAAAGGGATAAATTATGCCCACATCCGCGGTAAAGTGTACCCAACTAAAGAGATGACTAATCCCAAAGAAGAACAGTCCAGGTAGAGCAGATGGACATTTGCTAAAATGTATGATAAAGGTAAAAATTAAATAGTAAAATACACATGAAAAAAGTTAAATATATATTATATTTTTTCATAAATTGTAGTTAAATAAATACATTAAATACTCGACCAGTTAGACTCGAGACTCGGCAGTTGGATCTGTTAAAAGTTAATTTGTATGTTCTTAAATAGCGTAGCATTTACACAGCAAAAGCAATCTACATCTTCTACACAAATTTGGACAAAATTGTAATCGTCTCAGTTGGTATCATATCAACATTCTATATAACTAAGGCTGTGACGGAACTGTATACGAAAGGAAATGCAATATATTAAACACGTTCTACAAGACATTAACGTTGTAAAACTAGCATAAAGGTTACAGAAAAAAGAATGCATTGAAAAAGCACAAAGCTAGGTGTATTTTATCTTAGGCACAATTTTAACTGTTAACAAACCGTGCACTAAAGGTCACTAAGTTGGCCTAGGAAAAAAGCAGAATTCGTAAACATGTAAACGAAAAACTAATACATACTTCAAATGTTGTGAACTTCAGCTGTTGTTGCTATAATTTCAGTGACTGTAAAAATCTTTCCAGAAGGTTTTTTTTTTTTGTTGTTGTTTTCTTTTTCCTATTGCCTTTGCAACAGTTAATATACGTACAAACACTCTCTTATAGTAAATGAAATAATGGTTATACTCTGGTTTGAAATTTCACCTCATACTGCACTGTTTTAACCACCTTGCTAACGGAACTGATGCTACTTATTTCAATGTTCTGATGATGAAATGTAATCTGTAAATCTGCATCGTTTCTGAAAGATTGTAGGATAATCTTTTTGATGTTTGAAATCAACAAATCAACATTTATATTCTCCTGTATGTTATTTGGTACTACAGCTAGCTTGGGTCACACTTTGATCCCATCCAAACTGTAAAAATAAGACATTTTTTCTAGATACCGACATTTTTGCTTTTATGTTAAACTCATGAATAATTTATAACACTTTTCTGAAACTGTTGAATCGATGCAACGTACCTTTGTGCCATTATTTTCAATTTGTAAAAGAATTTATATTATGTTATGTCTGCAATACCGTTGTCCCAGTACCAGTAGTGCACGGTGCATTCAGCACGGCCGCACGACAAGACTCAGCCGCTGTGCTAGCCGTATATCTTAATCTGTAGACCGCATTCGATGATGTATCAATTTTGGAGTAAGTCAATAGGTAATTTAATAATAATTTACCTCTGTAAAGGGGCTAAGATCATGTTATAATTGATTGTATTAATTTAATAACTTAATAATGAGATTAAACGTCTTTTATTTATCTTTTCAAAGACTTGACCAGTTATGTAAGCCCATTATTAGCTAAAGGCGTCAGGCAAACGAAACAAATACATAAGGATATGTTGAAATTATTGCAATATTTCATCGACATACAAAATGTCCCCAAAATGTAGTAGGATGCAGATACATTTTGTTATTTAACACACTACATGTATAAAGACAGATAAAATTCATCGATTCATCTGTCTATATATTGATGTACGCATACATGCATGGATACTTACAGATATACATGTGCATTACTTACGTTGTTTTGATTTTCTCTGGTAACTTTCGTAGCCACTTGTTGCATATTTTTCTTCACCAGTCTCCTCCGTGGATGACAAGATGGAACTATTTCCTTTCTCTTGTGCCTCGTTCCGTGCTGTATATTGGTCATATGGATCTCTACGAGAAATTTGGAGAGTCTGTAATGCTCTATTCATCGGCTGCACACTGTCTTGTCTTGTAGAGTCTTCCAGGGACTTCCTGATGGCTGCGTCTTCGTTGTGTTGAAGATCATTCCTAGCAGCGGTACCCCTATGGTGTTGGTGGTCACTCTCGTCGTATACGATACCACCACTAGGAGCTGTTGTACTCCTTGTAAACTGTCCCTTATGCTTATTGTCGATCCAGAGAAGTACTTCTGATGAGGTCGGTCTTTCAACGCTGTTTTTGCGAAGCAACAATTTCAACAATTGCAGAAAATACTTTGAGTATGGTAGGTTATTTGTATCTGGTTCCTATAATAAAGAACACATTCCCTCGAGTGCCACAAATGCATAGGACACAATGGTATTTACGAAATAAACCAAAACATTGCAATGCAGCGATGACTATCATTTACAAGTGATTTAAACGTCCTATACGATAGCCCATTTTATATCCTATAGACAGAACGCTTAAAACATTGAAATATAAAATTTTCAAAGAGAAACATTTTATTTCAATTATTTTATTTTATTTTATTTTATTTATTTGGGGGAGGGAGTGATAATCTCGCGTCAATGCTCAGCTTTCATAGCCTATGGTTATTCTTTACAGTTTACAAATCCAACTGCATTGAAAAAATACCAACGATTTTTTTTTTGGTTTGTCCGGCCCGTAAGAAAAGATCTTTTCAAATCAGCTTGGAAAATAGTATGTGACCTGTCTCCAGATCTGGGATCACATTTTGAAACCAAACATTAAGAGTGAATGAAAACTTCATTTTTCATAAATTTTGTTTCATCTTAAGTTTTATATATTTAATTAGATTTGCGTAGTAAGGATAAGATGGAACTGAAACTCAGGAGATCTTTAGATTATTAACCAAAATAAAAATTTGACATGTTTAACAGCTGTGATCGTAGCCACATTAAAAACTAAGGTTCAGATAAATGTTTGCTTTTTATACACGGTTGATGGATTTTTATCTTGTCATTACTTGTCTTTAAAGAAGAATGCACCCTTTTCTGTGCTGTCGTGGATGATTATCACTAGGTCGTGAATTTGTAAACCTTTCATAGTAGGAACGATATCGTCAGTGTGATATTTCAATATTTGTGTTTCGTTCATTTGAGTGTTCTATGATGCAAAGGAGCTTTGTAAGAAAGTCCCAGGTTACTTAAAGGATATCACTTAGTTTTCATTCTTAACACACAACGTCCGAATGTATGTATACGAGCTCCAAATTATCAATTTTGAGGTCACATATCTTCAGTTTTGTTACTGAATTATTGAAAGCACCGTAGTTAAGGTACCTTATACTTGGTCATTTCTTCCTCAAGTCCAGCTAGAGACTCAACGTCAAACAATAATTTCTTGGATACCATTTCATAGAGGCAAATGCCTATTCCCCACATGTCCAACTGTAAAACAGAAAGGTAGGAAGAACAATTACCAATGTTTTGTTAATCAACAGCACAAAGAGGAAAATGAAATGAAAACAAGAAACTGAATAACATGTGTAAGAAAATCTTATTTCCATCCACAATACCTCTTGGAATTAATTACATATATAAAATCATTACCTTGCAGATAAAATCATAACATTTTTAATACATTTCGTACTCAATAATAAGATTTCGTTTATTCCTTCATCCGGTTTTAATGCGAAAAGTCTGCACAAAAGAAAAAAAAATGTAAATCAGACAAATATGTTGTTACTTTTAAAAATAAATATATTAGTGGTATTGAGAACGATATGGGGTTTATGGAGATTTAACAATGCTCAAAATTTGAGATGGTATGGCGTCTATGAGAATCTAGCATAACAACAACGTTTGGCACGGTATGAATGCCTTTGGAAGGTTAACATTATTGTTTAGGATGGTATGGAATCTATGGGAAATTAACATTAGCGTTTGTGACGGTATCGGGTCCATGGGAATTTTACAAAACTGTTTAGACCGGTATGGGTGTCTATGAGAATATAACATTAACGGCTTATAACCACTATGGGAAACTAACATTAGCGTTTGTGACGGTATCGGGTCCATGGGAATTTTACAATACTGTTTAGACCGGTATGGGTGTCTATGAGAATATAACATTAACGGCTTATAACCACTATGGGAAATTAACATTAGCGTTTGTGACGGTATCTGGTCCATGGGAATTTTACAATACTGTTTAGACCGGTATGGGTGTCTATGAGAATATAACATTAACGGCTTATAACCACTATGGGAAATTAACATTAGCGTTTGTGACGGTATCGGGTCCATGGGAATTTTACAATACTGTTTAGACCGGTATGGGTGTCTATGAGAATATAACATTAACGGCTTATAACCACTATGGGAAATTAACATTAGCGTTTGTGACGGTATCGGGTCCATGGGAATTTTACAATACTGTTTAGACCGGTATGGGTGTCTATGAGAATATAACATTAACGGCTTATAACCACTATGGGAAATTAACATTAGCGTTTGTGACGGTATCGGGTCCATGGGAATTTTACAATACTGTTTAGACCGGTATGGGTGTCTATGAGAATATAACATTAACGGCTTATAACCACTATGGGAAATTAACATTAGCGGTTTATAACTTGCCTCCCCCTCCCCGTTATGGGAATCAAACATTATGGATGACGGTCTAGACCTTATGTGAATCTAACTTTACGTTTGGGAGGGTGTTCAACCCTATGTGACTTTAAGAATACGGATGTCAGTATAGTCCTTATGTAAACTTTAGCAAGATGTATAAACAGACAGATATACGTCAAATAACGGACAAGAACCACACTAAAGTACATTAATATTGTGTCCTCTGCTCTATTGTTCTTTTAAGGAATTCGACGTTAGTACATCGACACATTTTGTTAAAACTGGGTTGCAAGTCATAAACTTGGCGTAATGTTTATGTGTGGCATTACTCAGAGTTATTGTTACCGAGAGAGAGAGATATATCATATTATTCATATAGTTATCAAGAGAGAGAGAGAGAGAGAGAGAGAGATCATATTATTCATACATTTATTGTTATCGAGAGAGATATCATATTACATTGTTATCGAGAGAGCGATTATCCATGAAGTTATTGTTATCGAGAGAGAGATATATCATTGTGTTAATAAAGTTATTGTTATCGATATATATATCATATTAATTTAATGATCTTCACAGCACAATTCTGATTTTTCATCGTTTATAGATAAATGGTGTCGAAAACAAAGCCATACACGAATTTAAAGGAAATTAACGGCTTCATTGATAAAGACATAAAATATTATTCACACACAAACGAATCTGATTCTTGTAATTTCACATTATTCAAATGGGTAGAAATAACATTTCTTTTCATAAAGTCTATGATACGGTCTTAGATGGGGGTAATCTGTACGAATCAATCTATTCCACCATGCTGTTGGAAAATTAGACACCAATCCAATGTTTTCCTGGTCGATGACTGTTGTCTGTGTTGAACATATCGAGTTTTTGATGAGGAAGTCCATCTTTGGTGCAAACAAGGCATACCATGAAGCCGTATACGAAGTATTCATTCTTTTAAATCAACAGATTGAATGTATCTTGAAACTGGTTGGTCAGGTAAGTAAAGGATCGAGAAGGATTTGTCCTCTGATGCCAAATAGTTTCGACAAGGTTCGTCTAGGTATCAGTCAATGAGGGTTTAGAATGGTATAGCAACTCTCTATACCATTCGTTCACTATTTTCTCTTTTTGGATGAGATTCAAAGCTTTCTCCACACATTCCTCTTGGATACTGTTTCTTCTTCTTTTACTCCTTTTTCTTTGTCATCTTCTTTCATATTTTAACTTTTGTGGTGTCTGCTGCGTCTGCTGTAGTTTATCTTGGTGATCGTCTATTTCCATGTTTCGTAATCTAGAATCAGTATTTTCAGACTGATCAAAGGGTATTGTTGAATTTTGCAAACAGGATCACGATCACTGTGTTCTCAAGTGCTCTCGATTTAATAGGGAGAAAATTACCCGCGTCACTGTCTTAGTTTGGTGTGAAATTCTCTCCACAGAAATAGTAACCTCCTGCATAGTTGTCGTAGGAAATTGCATGTGTATTGTTGGTACCCATTTGTCCTGTCGCTTCAAACAGGGTCAATATGTCAATTAATTCTTCTAGGTTCAAAGGGTCTGCTACACAGGTTTTTCAGGTCCGGGTGACTTTTTGGCTTCAAACAGGGTCAAGATGTCAATTAATTCTTCTAGGTTCAAAGGGTCTGGTACACAGGTTTTTCAGGTCCGGGTGACTTTTATCTTGGAGAGGTTGTACTGCTGTACAGTCAGAATATGGGTTGGGCAGTCATAACAGGCATTGGTCAGTCAGAATAAGTGTTGGTTGGTCATAATAGGTGATGGTCATTCAAATAAGTATTTGTCAGTCATAATAGTGTTTGGTCAGTCAAAACAGGTTTCGGACAGTCAAAATAGATGTTGATCTGTCACAATAATTATTCGTCAGTCACAATATTTTTTGGGCAGTCACAACAGATGATGATTAGTTAAAATATGTTTCTGGTGAATCAGAATAGGTGTTGGTTAGTCAAAATATGTATTGGTCAGTTTGGGTAGTTATAGGTCAATCACAATAGGTGTTTGTCCGTCAAAAATAGATGTTTATTGAGTCAGAATATCAGAATAGGTGACGGTCGTTTAGAATAGGTATTTGTCAGTAATATTCAGTCATTGCCTATTATTAGATGTATATGATTCACTCTCTTCAAGTCTGATAAACCCCAGAGTGTCCCATTATGTTAAATATCCACAAGCACAGTAGTGTCAGCAGTAATGTTAAATTCCCACAAGGCGGCTATAAACCGCTAATATTAAATTCCCATAGACCCATAGATCGGTTCAAATGCTTATGTTAAATTCCTATAGACTCCATACCGTATCAAACGCTGACGTTAAATTCCCATTGACCCCTACACCGGTCCAAATGATAATATTAAATTACCTTAGAGTCACACACCAGTCAAAATGCTTATTCTTAAATTGCCATAGATTCCATACCGTCCCAAACGCTAATGTTACATGCCCATAGACTCCATTCCATCCCAAAAGCAAATTTTAAATTGTCATTGGCCCTAATATCGCCCTAAATTTTCCGCAATGTTAAATTCCCATAGACCCCATACAAAACCTAACGTTTGGCGTAATATTAAAACCCCATACAAACCCAACGTTTGCTGTAATATTAAATTCCAATAGACCCCATGCCGGACAAAACGTATATTACGTGAATTAAAAGATCACCTTTAATTAGTGAAGGGAGGTAAATATGATTATGTACCATTCGAATATCGCTAACGTATTTTGATCAATCCGATTTTAAAAGTCGATTGAATTTTACGTGTAGTACGGATTCCTCAACCATGTACCATATAGATCATCTTCACGCCAACATTGGAACCAAACCGAATAATTAATATTAATTGCTAGAACAAGCTGTACAGTCAAAGTTATATAAAGTTATATGAATGAAACGATTAAAGATTAAATAGTAAAGGAATATCTATTAGAGTATCCTGATAAATATCAGCGTAAAAGAGGGACATTTTGTTGAGCTGTCTTCATCACAGTCATGCTTATTGATGAGAATATACCTATGTTGAAGTTGATGTTTTTATACAAGGAAAGACGTTTGTCCTTCCGTACTCATGAGAACAGCGACAAACAATTTCACAAGAGATTTATTTTTAATTGAACACAAAGCTGAAATTATATCTAAAAACCTCCTAAGAATGCACAAATTAGACTAAATTAGATTAAATTTAAGTAATGGACTTAGAGCCAAATAGTAATTGATGACACACGATGTTAAATACAAAGAATCTCTCTCTCTCTCTCTCTCTCTCTCTCTCTCTCTCTCTCTCTCTCTCTCTCTCTTTCTATATATATATATATATATATATATATATATATATATATATATATATATATATATATATATATATATACACGCACAAACAAACCTTGTAATCATAAGGTAGTCCCAATACCATCTCTGGACTCATATTGACTGGTGTTCCTAGATGGTAGGTTAGCTTCATCATTTCTGGTTGATCCATAAGCCTATAATTATTATTATTATAATTATTATTATTATTATTATTATTATTATTATTATTTGTAGATTTTGTTGTTATTATTATTTCATGAAAGAATTACAATGATAATGAATATTTATATGACCTCGATGACCTTATTTTGCATAGTAGTTAACACACAAAAGTATGTGCTATACCCTTTGGAGATGAATAGTCCAAAATCTTCGGAATGAGCTGAATCTTCGAGCTCTGTTTGTCGACAGATATTTCACTGTATTCATCAGAGCGTTTTGTAAACCTTGTGAACCAGCACTAAACCGATCACAGTTATCTGGCTGAATATGCTGTCGATTCTTTGTTCAATTTATCATATTTAGAAAAGAGTCATAGAACAAATGCTATTTTCTTTCAGCTTTTTTTATTGTCTCATTAGTGATAGCTAAATCTACCGAGAGTGAAAATAATAATGGAGAATTAGCAAAACTTGTGGAAGAGGCAGAGAAATGCATTAGTAATGAACAAAGTAACGTCCAAGTTAAAACGTACTTAGCAACCCCAAAGTCAGCCAGCTTCACAATTTTGTTCTGGGTTAAAAGGACATTTGTCGTCTTGATATCTCTATGAATGATGGCCTTCAGAAATAAAAACTGAAAAGGAATAAAATATAGAAATCTTTATATATATATATATATATATATATATATATATATATATATATATATATATATATATATACATTCATACATATTGATAGACAGATAGATTACATGCATACATAAATAAACATTGTGTGATTATACCCCGCATTATGCATTTTCATATATCTATAAACCATACATTTTTAAATAAAAATGTAGATCTACATTAGTTTTGAATTTGTTCGCGCTTCCACGTGCAACTTTCGAATCATATCAATTCCCCCATTGTGGAACATTTGTATTATTTGTTATCAAACTGTAATTTTAGTACCAGAATTTCTCAAGCAATATGTACATTTAAGAACATATAAACAAACGTATATATGCTTTTATTTATTTATTTCCCTGCATTATTACACAAGTAATGTCAAATGAAGTCTAACATGAACTGCTTTGTTACACAAGTAATGTTAAATGAAGTCTAACCTGAACTGCTTTGTTACATAAGTAATGTCAAATGAAGTCTAATCTGAACTGCTTTGTTATACAAGTAACGTCAAATGAAGTCTAACATGAACTGCTTTGTTTCAAAAGTAATGTCAAATGAAGTCTAACCTGAACTGCTTTGTTACACAAGTAATGTCAAATGAAGTCTAACCTGCACTGCTTTGTTATACAAGTAACGTCAAATGAAGTCTAACCTGAACTGCTTTGTTTCAAAAGTAATGTCAAATGAAGTCTAACCTGCACTGCTTTGTTATACAAGTAACGTCAAATGAAGTCTAACCTGAACTGCTTTTGTTACACAAGTAATGTCAAATGAAGTCTAACCTGAACTGCTTTTGTTACACAAGTAATGTCAAATGAAGTCTAACCTGAACTGCTTTGTTATACAAGTAATGTCAAATATTGTCTAACCTAAACTGCTTGTTACACAAGTAATGTCAAATAAAGTCTAACCTGAACTGCATTGTTACACAAGTAATGTTAAATGAAGTCTAACCTGAACTGCCTCACACATTTGCTGTAGGATGTTCAGACACTTTTCCTCTTTTATGTGTCCTTTCTTCCTGTCCACGTACTGTTTTAAAGTGCCTCCGGCACAAAACTCCATTACAATACACATTTGACATTGATCGTCGCTAAGGAAACAGTCAATCATTTCTACGATGTTGTCGTGTTTAACCTTTTTCAATAGAGCTAGTTCCCTGCTTAAGTTCTCTTTCTCCTTTCCATTCAGCCCTTTTACTTTGATTAATTTTATCGCCAGTTTCTTCTGGTAAGCCTAATAAGAAACAATATGTTTACGTATAGAATTAGATAAACACAACAAGTACACCTAGATCTAATTGTGTGCAGAATAAATAAAAATCATATTATAGATTAAGTCTGGACGAAAAGCAAGATTCACTCAATTATCTATTTCTTTTTCTCTGGCGCCTCTTTCAGTTTACTTGCTGATCATCCGTAATTGGCTGTGCTTGAAAATCTGCGACCTGAACTCCAGTGCCTCATATTTTCAAAAACAGTGGAAGTTTTACACGGAGTTGTGTATATTGGTCTCTTCACTAAAAATTTTAAACAAAACTTTAACGAGATATCACTTCCATTTTTCAGTGCCAAAACATTATACAAAACTTACAAAACACTAGCAGTTACCAGAGATGCTTTATACTAGTATACAAGCTGTTACCAGAGATGTTTTATACTTGAATATGAGCTGTTATCAGGGATATTTTATACTTGTATACGAGCTGTTATCAGGGATATTTTATACTTGTGTACGAACTGTTTGATAAATCTAACTGATTAACGTCGCCTATTGGTTACATAATTACGTCAGTAATCACCTTTTTAACTCGCATCTTTGCCCATGCTTTACAATCACACGAGTAGAAACGTGCTTAACAAATGGATTCTTTAATTTTCTTTTCATTCCGATCAGATGCTATCAATAAATTTCAAAATAAAAACAAACAAGAAAAAAAAAAAAAACAATGCTATCAATGAAATATGAAATAGAGAAGACAAATCTATCAATAGATTATGAAATATACAAGACATTATCTGAGACTTTTCTTTTTAAATCGACTCAAGAGAACACTCGAAAACTCGTTGTTACTCCCATTTACTTCCCCCACTCTCTCCAGCCAGCACGCACACACAAAGATATATAGGTCGGTCAATATATAGATGTAGCGATTGATGGATCCATCGATATATTATTGATACGCGTACACACACACACACACACACACACACACACACACACACACACGTGCATACACATCAGGGTTGATGTTTTTAGGTTTGTGAACACCGAACACTTTAATTCCACCGTATGAGAATATTTTGGTTTTTATTTCAGACCCTCTCCCATGTCTTTCACCGCAATATAGTGAATATAATTTGATGGTGTCAGATATCAGGGTATAATTAATAACATTGCGATTTATTCAAAATGAACTGGAATTGATTTCTCCCTTTAGCGCCCCACTTGTGCAATATTCAGGATGAGCAATATAAAATCCTGCTGTTCCAAAACTAGGGCAAAAAGCTATTTATAACCATACTTGTGGTTATTTCCCAATGAATTTCAGTTATATATATATATATATATATATATATATATATATATATATATATATATATATATATATATATATATATATATATATATATATATATATATATCAGTGTATTTTAATCAGACTGGGGCCCCGAGAGGCATGCCAATAACCAATAAATTACTACAAACATTGTCGCTATTGACATGACTGCCAATGTAATAGAAATCAGTGGCTCCGAGATAACGGAGATTTAAAAGGCATCGATAAAAGTTTATGTTCTGGTGACCCTTGGAATTCCCGATCAATTTAGTTTATCCGACAAAGCGTCGTGTTGGGGAGAGTTGTCGCTGGAATTATTCGCGTTACCTTGATCAGACTGGAAACGTAATACTTCTTTTCCAGTATTAACAGCAACAACCAAAAAAGAATTTTCATTACTTTGATAATATTGGTTCACTAGAATTATCCACTAACAAAGAATATAACAATTTTCTGAAAAACTAGAAATACTGGATATAACATTGGAAGAAATTGTATATTCTGGTACAATCTACAATGCTAGTATTCCAGGCCGCCAAATACAACTTGTCTCACAAAGCACATGAATCGTTTAAGTCGTCACACACACACACACACACACACACACACACACACACACACACACACACACACTTTATTAGGATATTTATCAGTGCTACATATTACCTAATAAAGGCTTCTAAAAATATACTACAGGATATAGCAGGTTAAGGTACAGTATGCCCAGAATATTACGGATTTTTTTGCCCATCATTCTGAACACTCAGAATGTAAATAGTTGCTTCTGAACATTCGGAATATAAATAACTGCTTCTGAACACTCAAAATGTAAATGATTGCTCGCAAATTTCAGCGATCACAATGTATAGTCTGACAATTTATGTTCGAAATAAATATTTCAAGAAAGATATTGATCTGAAACCTCTTATCTCATGTCAGCATTACATAATATGACCATTCAGGTAATAACAATTCAAAAATTACCCTTCTTCCATAGAAACAATAGCGCTTATTATCATCGTCAACTGCTTTTAAGATTTATAATGAACTGTGCAAAATATGAACCAGGATTGAGATTGAAATTTAGTTTCCACTCTCAACCAATTCAAAAAAGCATTCAAGCGTCAAGTCGTGTGTACTCAGTTGAAATAAAATCTCCAGGCGAACACAAGCTCAGACGTTTGCCGTCCTATATGCTAAAATATGACAGCCTGGATAAAATATCTGAAAGTATAGTAGTAGAATTCGAACGAGGTATAAAACTAAATATACACAAGTTTCTGTCTTCGAAGAAAGGACAAGAATAGTTTTTAAAGGTTTGTATCGACAATGCCACGACCACCTCCACCTCACCCCCGCTTTTTCTTAAAAGCAATATAACAATCAATGTAAGTAACTTTATAAAATCAACTAAATAAATTGGTTTATCTTTATAAAAGATATGTTGATTTTTATTCTTTGACACTTCAATATAAAAATCCACGACATAGGGCAGGCAGAACGTAGTTTTGGCGTGTAAACTTAACTTCAGAGTTGTTGTTCGTCCGTCGAGTTCGAAGATGACCATGCCACCACTAACTGGTATAGTTTCTGTGAATACTTAAGTGGCTGATCAAGGTAATGTAAATATTAAAAACTGCGTCATTTTAAACTCATTGACCCAAAAAATCGAAATTAAGAAGAACTTATACAAATTGCAACACGTACCACATTTTGTCCGCTGCCTGCTATTTTGCACTTATGGACAGTTCCATAGGTCCCCTTGCCGATGGTCTCCTCGAGTCTGTAGCACTTATATGTTGCCATTATACAGATCCAGATTACGAAGATTCACATGCTCTAGACGGGATCAATTCTAACGATCTGCATGGAAACATGACCCAGTCTAACAGAGTCAACTGTAACAGGTGTTTATAAATCGGCCTAGTACTTGGAAACTTCGCGTCACCGACATACCGAAAAAGGAAGTATAAATATGTAAATAGGCCTATGAGGCACTGTCAATTTGGAAGGAAAAACCTGTACATTTAGCTTTATATCCATTATCAAAATGTAATTACATGCGTGTCATCAAGTAATAACTAAGCCATATTTTTTATTTTTTTCTCTGCTTTTGTAAAAAGATGTAAAATAAATACTCTTTGTTTCCTATACCCAGTTTTCATAGGCAATTAGAAGTATAATCTTTTCACAAGGCATTTATTAACAGCACTAAATTTATTTTATAAAAGGAATATATTCTTATAAGGCTGCAATTATGCAAATGTAGGGACACGAGGGACGTTCTTAAATATACACGATATTTATAAAAGACTTGATTTGGTTACTTATGCCGCATAAATAAAAAGAAACACAACGTAATTATTCTTATCTAAACAGATATAAGAATTAACATCTTTTTCCCGAAACTCATAGGTTACACAAGTTAAAGACACAATGCAAGCCAAAGTAATGTATACAACTTTACTCAGAACGAAGCTAAAAATGTACGGATATGATCAACGTATGGAATAATCAATAAATATGATTAATATATGGAATGATAAACAAGTATAGTTGACATGTGGATCTTATCGACATGATATGATCACCGTATGAAACGTATAAACAAATATGATTGATATATGGTTTTTCGAAAAGTATGATGGGTGTATAATTTAATTTCACTCATATAGTGACAGTGAATTAAATGTTCACACAAATAGCTATATTGAATTAGATTTGATTCAAAAGTGGGAGGTATGACGTTATTTATGTCGTGGCGTCCGGTCGACGATCACGAGAGATTTCCGATTCCACAGTTCAATGGTGAAGAAACAACCTCACGTGGTCCGCTCCTCCCAGCCCGCAGAAGGATCCCTCGACAGCCTCCTTATTCTGCAGACCCGTTGGTCCAGAACCTTAACACTGAGTAGACCAGACCCGTCCTTCGAACCAACGTCACAACTGACCGCAGTATCTGCGTAACACAAAACCCACGAGTTGAAGATCGCTTCCGATACAGAGAATTTTGGGCTATAACTACCCTGGTTGTAGTCAAATCCACAGCCAGCGAACTCGAGATAATCGGGTTTCTCACCACCGGCGCTTTCTACGTGCGTCAGTGGGTGAACTGAACCCAGTATTATGAAATAGCTAAGGCTGAAACTATACACCCCCTGTCGGTATTGTACCACATGGTCAGTAGTTCTATATTTGACTCCTCGCTAGAGATGTGTACCCAGTACAAGTATTATGCCATTTGCTACAATAGAACTGTTCCCAATTAGAAATGATGAAAGTTAATTTAGCGTTGCAAAAAAAAATAATTATTTGTTGTTATTTTCATATGACATCCACTGATTAAATATTCTAATACCGCAATACTATCAAAATATTTTTTGCTATTTTCTCACGCATAGAACCTTTGTACGTCGGATCAACCGGTCTCGCTAAAACCTTTTTATATTCATAATACTAGGCTGTGTTTACAACAAAATCGCACGTGATTCGCTAAGATTAGCGAACGATTGACCATGTATTTGACTATTCAGGAGCGATGGGTATTTGGGGGGGAGGGGTGGAGTCGGAACCGGCGCCACTGCGTGAAAGAACTGGAACGTTTCCTAGAGAAAATTTGACTGAGAAAGTTTTCTTTATAGTTAGATGGTTTCATTTCTGATTACATGTTCATGTTTGATTCAACTGAGGTGGCGAGGTGTTTGTCAATGCTATAAGAAAGCAGGTTTGCCTTAACACATTTCTGGTTGTTACTAAGTTTGCTGTAGCTATGGAGAGAGTAAGGATTTTGTGGCCAATAATGTGTATAGCCTGTTTGTATAGAACATTGTTTTTTAAAATTAGTTTCTGACATAAATATTTTCTCACTCTTGAGTTTGTACAAATGTGTTTAAAAGCTAACCCGGGTAGTTTTGCCTTCACATCCATTTTTTCATTGGTTACCAAACTTTCTTTCCCCAACTGATCGCCTTAAACACCATTGTTCATTTGGCCCAGGTGCATCCAGGTGAGTTACAGGAGTAAGGTAGAATGGATGGCCATGGTTACAAAAATCACTGGCACGTTTGTTCTTATAACATCTGTAGATAGTTACAGGACACCTGTCTGGAAAGATGGGGTTAACGTATATTCTTGGTTTTTCATTTCTCGTGTTTCTTACGTCCTCCGCTGTCCTGTCTCTCGCTAAACTCTAAGTATTCTAAATTAAGTTCACAAACTTTCTTTCATGAGAGATCTCCCCATATGCTGTTTCTGTATTCTTCACCACCTCCCCGTACCCCAAAGTGCAACGTATTGCTAAATTTATTATTATTATTATTTTTAAAATAAACTTGTTGGTGTGTTCTAGGGACAAAACGCGAGGTTTCAAACAGTTTATTGATGCCATTCATAACTGACGACCTAGGCAGTTTCAGGTTTGTTTCCTTTCCCTTTCTTCTTCAGGTCTTGTTTTATTTCTTTTTCTTATACTTTTTACGACCTCTCTTGTTTCTTAAAATTCAGGGCCTTAGACCACGCTGCAGTTGTATCTGTTATCTCAAGTAACGCCCAAATTTACCCATCATACCTATTACAACTAACGTAATTTAAGTCTTGTAGCTAGGGACAATTTTCTTAATGTAAATAGCAAAATTAGATAAGTATAGGATAGGCTTTCATTTATTAGGCTATGTGTCTCTGTCTCTGTCTCTCTCTCTCTCTCTCTCTCTCTCAATGTTTTGTATAATGCGTTGTCCAAGTTGGAAAGGCCTTAAGATGCTTTACGAGTGAAGTTCTTTATTTAATAACGAAATTAAGTTTTTAATGTTCTGAGAGTAAGAGTCTTGTTCATTACATTATGTGCTATGATTAATTAATAAATTATTTCATTAATTCATTCTTTTTACTTCTCAAGATTAGTCAATATATGGTCCTTTTTACGTCTCAATTTTGTTGGCTCGTATTCACTGCCATAATTCTGTCGAATGGAAAGGAAAAACATTGACAGGATATAATTGAGATCAGTTGCTGGCACTTCGTTAATAGGCCGTCTTTCTCTGTTTTCTTCTACAGATATTCTTCGAAAAGCTTCATGTGTCCCAATGCTATACATTTGGTATTTACATTTTCATGCTCTGAGACAAAGTTTGCAACCAATTCGTCGTCCAATTCCGTAAGTTTGCTATCTATCACCGTTTCACTTTTTTTTTTTCATCGTCTGCTTTTGTTATTTTCTTAGGTACAAAATTCGCGGGTTTTAGAGGCACCTGTATTTTATTTGTGTCCCAATCATAGAAAAGAAAGGAAAAATCTTCTGTCTTATACTTTGGTGAATATTGGAAAATTACTAAATTCATATTCATCAAAACGCTGTACTATACTGAATTATTGTCAAATATTTACGATTTTCGCTCTCCTACCTTTTAGGGTCAAGATGTTCCCTGACTTGTAGTCCATTTTATTTCTTCAAAACCGATTTCTTTTTTGTTATTCGTTTCTCTTTTCCACAATATTTAAATAAATTTCCGAAAGTATCTGTTGTTGTTTGATTTTAAACAACTCCTCCTGGCACATCATAAGACAAGAAGGATTACTTCCCTTGAGAAAGCTGTTGCCACAAGTCCTATCTGTAGCAAGTGGATACCATAATTGAGATAAATGGGCTGAGAAAACCAGACTGAGACAATCGCAAATTTTGAAGATTTCTCTCTCACAGGGGTGAGAAATATGGAGATTTGGTGACATATTTTTAATTCTTTTGTCAACTACAACGCCGACATCAAGGGCTTGGGATTTGTATGTGGGCTCTCCTTCAAGCGTATCGCTTTATGCAACAGGAAGACTTCACTTGCTATCAGGCACTTGAGCATATATGAACACGAAAAGCATGACATTCAATGATTGCAGAACAAAATCCCCCATATCATTAATTACAAGTAATATATTGTAGCTAAAAAGAAAGGAGAATAATATAACTATGTACACAAAATCTTCAGAGCTTCATAGAAAAAGTATCCTGCTACTAGTGCCTGAAGGTCAATGATAGTCATGCATGCAAGAAATGTTGTCTGATTTAAAACGTAGAGGAGCTAACATGAGTAGTATATGGTGGGTACTGGGGGAATGAGGTCATTATGGGGAATACATGTTAATTGCCCGTAGACCCCATAGAGACCCCAAAAGTGGTGTGTTTTATAGGGAAAAGGGAAATGGGGCCTCTATAGGGAAAAGTGAAAATGAACAGGTGGGGTCTCTATAGGGAAAAAAAAATAACATGGCGGTAAGAAGGGTAGGCATTGATGGGAATAATTAATCTTTTCTTGTAAAATGGGTGGTCCTAAAAAGGACCGTTGGAGGATGATTATTATTTCCTCCAACATTTGGTAAAGAAACTTAGGAAGGTGGTGTGAGTTCTTTTTTTCTTGGTTGGAAGTGTTGGTGAATCAGGTAGCCAGTCAGGATGTTTCATCCGTCGGAACTTATCCTGGATTTTCATCCAGTTTAAATTCAGACGTTGAAAATCCTTTTCTTTTCTGGCCTGTTCTTTCTTGGATCGTTCAAGAGCCCACAAGATCTTAATGTGAGCCACTTCCTGTTCTAAAACTTTCTTCAACAATACCTTCACCATGTGAAGGTTCACCTCTTCGCGCCTGGCGTAACTGGCGGGTGGATACAACCATTCATCTTGTTGAACAAGGTGAAGGAAGTACTCCACCTCATGCAGTAAATTCAGACTCTTCTTGATGAACCCCACACGGCAAGGGGTTGAGGAAGATTTTTGTCTTTCCTCCACCAAAACATCATTCACCAACCTTCTCGCTGATTTGAGAGCCGCTAGTTGGCTGGTGACAAATGGTTTGGTGGTAGGATATCTCCACCAATACTCCAACCTTTCCATCAAAGACTCCACATCCACCATTCTATCCCAAGCTTCTTGTAACATTTCAACAGAGTTCATTCTTGTAGAGTGAAAGTGTGAATGGTACCACTGTGGAAGGCACTGATTTATATGTGAGAAGTGCGGACGTGAAGGAAAACATCCCTTACACCTAAAAAAACAAAAAAAAACATCACCCCACTACCCCGCGTCTGACGTCATTCGTTTGACGTCATTCTAGGCTTCGCGGATTTTGCACTCCTTCACCCCTTACTCTAAAAAGCGCGGACCTAAAAGAAACTACTTTTAATAAAAATCAAACACACACCATGCCATTCAAATTTTTTAAATTTTTTTTTATAAACCAAGCACACTCCACAAACATATCATTTTTATATATTTTTTTTATATCCAACACAAAGTTACACACACCACACTCTCCTTTTTTTATTTTTTTTAAAATTTTTTATATTAAACTTTCACACACCACAAAACCCTTTTTTTAAAAAAATTTTTTTATATTAAACTTTCACACACCACACAACCCTTTTTTTTTTTTTTTAATTTTTTTTTATATTTAACACACGCCACAAACATTCAAGGGGAAAAGGGTTTTTTTTGTTGGGTGGACTATCACAAAAACATACAAACATATAAAACACATTATATATGGCAATTTGAGAGTAGTAATCTTTTCTAGAGATTTGGGGTGGCCCTTAAAAGGACTGTTGGGTTTAAGAAGTTATGTTGTTTTTTAACTTCTTAGGGGTGAAGTAGCAGCAGTGGTAGCAGCTCCAGCAGGGCGGCCACGTTTAGCAATGGGTCTCACAGCTTTAAGGCAGGCAGGTCTCTTTCGGGTGAAAGAGAAGGCAAATTCTTCACAGTCAATCTTGCAACTTACATCGCCGTCAGGTAGTTTGTTAGACTGCATAAGTTGTTGTTGCTGTTGTTGTTGTCTTTGCTGTTGTTGTTGCTGCTGCTGCTGCTGTACTCGTTGTCCCATCTCCCATTCTGTTCTTTCCCGAAGTATTTCTTCTCTCAGGACCTCTTCTACTAGATCATGCGCCATTTGAATGAACGTCATCGTCTTTCTCTCCGGTTGGGTTTCCATCAAATGATTCTTCACCCTCATAATGTTTACCATGGCTTCATTCAGCTTTGTAATCTGGGTTGCTGCCGTCTTCTTCTTCTTCTTCTTTTTGGAATTGTTGAGATCTTGACGAGTCAACGAGAATGACTACACTGGCCAACGCACCGCTTTATATGCTTAACGCGCGGACGCGATGGAAAACATGGTAAGGTTTTTTCAGATCGACAGTGAGATCACAGATAGAGGAAAAGAGGATAGTTTTTTTTAGATCGATAGAAAGAGAGATAGAACATTTTTTTTTTTTTTTAAATTCAATAAAAAAACCACACAACACCATTTTTTTTTTCAACAAAAACCATTTTTTTAATCAACAATAACCATTCTAACATAAAAATACTAACAATGCAACAATAAATTTTTTTAAACAGTAACATATTTACAAGGTTGACAACGTTGGGGTGGTAAACTAAACTTCCACCTTTCTACATCCACATCATTCTGATTGACATGACGTTTATGAGCTAAAGACAAGAGATAACCATAATGTTCATAAAACCATTGTTGTACTTTAGCATCGTTTCGAGCATAGTTTCTATCAAACCAAGTCAGTAAATGTTCTAAGGAATATCCAAGACTGCGGTGATGAAGAAAATGTACACAATATTGTCCACACACCATGGAATCCGATCCTTGTAATCTAACATTATTGAATCGAGTCGAGACGGCATTTCTTCTCATAAACTCGATGATGTCGTCTTCCAAAGGAGGTAATCCATAAGAATCAAAATATTCCACACAGTGAGCGTTGGGAAAGTACACGGCAACCCAATGGGTTCCTGGTAGATGACTGTCGTCGGTATTGATGATATAAGCATGAACGTTTTTCGGTTTACGATGAGGTAGTTCATCTTTAGCACATACCACAGGATTCCAAGAAGAAGTGTAGGAGCTACGAGTCAACAGGTAATAAAGTTCTCTAGTATCCATTTTTTTTCCTTTCTTCTTTTTTTGTCTTCAATGGAAATAATGGATCAGCAATGCACACCTGACTTTAAACTTGAATTGATCTGTCTTGTAATTCCAGGAATATTCACGTCGGATAGGCTCTGCACTTTGTTCAATGAGTCCTTCGATTCGTCTGATCTCCAGAGAAGTAAGTGGAGGAGAAGTATAAATCTGCAAGACTTTATACCACTGTTTCAACACGTGTTCATCTGAGATTTGTTTCCAGGCCGTTTCCAAATATTCGTCCAATTGTTCTTCGCCTGTCATCATCATACATTTGTCGTGTTGTATCTGACTGGGATGATCGTTTTGACATCCATAACAATTTTCTTTAATCAGACTGTTAATTCTTTCAGTCAATTCCTGAGCATAACAGGCCACTAACTGTTTTTCTTGTTCTGGCCATCGACAAACCATAAATCCAGTAAACTTTGGAACTGAATTGTTTTCTTCTTCTTCTTCTATTCGACATACTGAATGAATGACGTCATCATCATCATCATCCTTTGTGGTAGTTGGTGACTGTTGAATCACTTCACAAAATCCCTCATCTATCTCCATAGGTTCTTCTACGTGCTGCATCTTTTTTTCTTTTCTTCTAATAGTCTTGAATTACTTCTCTCAAGCTGTTGATCTCTAGAGTGTTATCAAATTCTGCATACAAGACGACGTTCACTGTGTGAGGTAGAGCTTCTTTAAACTGAAGTTCCACACGAAGGGGGCCTGATTTTATAGGGTGGAAATGTCCTTCATCGCTGCCTTGGTCCGGAGTGAAATCAAATCCCCACAAGGCATACCCTCCTGCATAATCCTCGTACGTAATGCCGTGGCTGGTGTTGGTACCTAACTGTCCTGTGCCTTCAAACAGGCTCAAGTAAGATCGCAAGTAATTTCTCTGGGCACCAAAGTCAGGTTCAAAAGGTCTGGTACACAAGACCTTACCATCTCGACTGACTTCTATCTTGGAGACGTTGTAGTGGTGAAACTGGAACGGATTTTCATTGTTGACTCCATTGAAGGCTGAATTAGCAACCATACCAAGGATCAATCGTTTGGGGAGCTGTCCCTGGAAGATGTGATCTTCGACTATGGATCGGAGTCCAGTGGCCACAGTAAAGGTTTTCACTTCCACGCGTCGCACAGGATACTTGGCAGTGTTTCTGCTCAAGGATTGACTGATGTCGTTGGCTTCTTTTGGTAAGATTTCTACACGTCGCACGTAAAGTTTGGCTTCTTGGATGATGGTTTTCCACTGGTTGTTTTCGCTCATCAAATGGAAAGCGGCACTGCTACGATTCAGTCTCAGGCGTACATCTACTCCGTTCAACAAATACTTGGGTTGCAACCACATGTCCAAATGTAAACGATCATAAAGTTCTAAAGTATTTCTGATTTTCTTTCGACGGTCGTTAAATCCGACATTTATTGGGTCTGCTGCTACTGCTGCTACGTATCCTGGCTGATTTACCACAC
The DNA here is from genome assembly GCA_029931535.1 of Margaritifera margaritifera. NCBI lineage: Eukaryota > Metazoa > Mollusca > Bivalvia > Unionida > Margaritiferidae > Margaritifera > Margaritifera margaritifera. The sequence goes on along the minus strand of JAQPZY010001368.1, from coordinate 2,002,395 downwards.
CTACCCCCACTACCCCCGCTATAGGTAAATCTGTATTGTTGAACTTTGTCGAGGTGTCAGGTTTCCAGACCACGGAAGCATCCAGATGACTGTCCTTGGCTTCTTTTCCGTACGTCAAGAGATTTTCCAAGTAAGCACGGTAAGGGTAAGTATCCAAACTGCTGCTGATCAGTTTGTTATTCAAGTACAAATCTACTCCGCTGAACAAGGAATGCATGAAATTATTGACGGGAGCTACTCTGGAATTTTCCACAGGAAGGGTGTTGTCAGCCGTATTGCTCACTTTGAGTTTCAGGTACAAGTAACTGTTATTCAGATCAATGTAATCTTCGGTTTGTCCTTTGATTTCAAATTCGATAGGAGCTGAATCCGTCAAAGACGATACTGGATGAAATTCCACCCATAGGGATTATTGCATCGTCATCATGGTAGGAGGCATAGAAAACAGATCTAGTTCTGATTTGTTACATTCGCAAGAATCTCGGTGCATCATTTTCAATGGTTTTTAATAATCAAACACGTCTAATTCTCTGACGTTTCTTTTTCTTTTCTTATTCTTTTTGGAAGTACCGTGTGGTCTTTTATGAAGTTTGAAAGGATTTCGATGTCGTCGTCGTCTCTTTCTACCTTGTCCTTGCTGTGAAGTAATGCCAGAGCCTGAAGCGTGAAGCGTATTTATAGGATTTTCTCGGAGACCTAAAAGATCTTTACCAGTAGTCATCAACACATTTTTGCCTGCTCTCATAAAGGCTTCTTTTGGATTTTGTTTGTCGATGAGGACATTTTGCAAAAATTCTTTTCCTTGTGTCAAAGCGGCATCTTTTAAGGCATGAAATTCTCGAGTCACCATCGGTTTCAAAATAGGAGCTACCGTTCGAAATGCTGATTTTAACATATCTCCTAAACCATGTCCTCGTTGTCGAGTCACTCCTTGGTACACTGGATACATATTTTTGGTTTAGGGGTCAGTTACAATTGGTTAGAGAACTTGTTTTTTTCTAAAATGTAGTTTCACCGTGACTTTTCCTTGGTCAGTGAATGGCACACTTTGTCCCAAATCTCCTTTTATACTAATGTTGACACTGTCAAAATACGATTTACTGACTGGAAGATAATGAGGATGTACAAATTCACGGTGAACGTGAAAGGTGTTACCACCAGAACTACTACTACTAGTACTACTTTCACCATCTTCGCTCACAGAAGTAGTAGAATTACCACCAGTATCCATTTTGAAAGGAAGGACTCTCAGTAACGGAGCGGATGTGTCCCACTACGTTGTACTCCACCACATCGGAGTACACAAACATTAAATTCAGTCCACCATTCAATTCGATAGGGGTTTTAAAAGCATGTCCAAATTCTAAGTTGGTTCCAAACTCTTGATTGGTAAACAATTTATTTCCACCCAAAATAGAATACAATCCAGATGAAAATTCAATGCTCAAGAATCTTCTCTCTTCCAAGGGTAAACCTTTATCTTTCTCACTAAGGAGTTGCCCTCTCTCTTTGAAAAATTGGATGATTAAACGGCGTGCCAAAGCATGGTAAACAATTCGTACCCATTTATCGACCACTACTAAGGCTTTGTTAAATTGGAGTGTAAACTGGGTTCTAATTGTGTCCACCAAATGTTCACCACTAAAATAATACCCTGTAGGAATTCTCAGGGTATACTGGGAATAGACAGTAGGGTTAGTAGATTTAGGATCTGGTACTATCTTTTTGAATGCTCCCTTCATGTTATTTTTATCTTCAGGGTCTAAGTTCCAGATTTCAGGATCATTTTTGTCCAACTCATCTTGTAGTTTTTTGTTCAAGATTTCCACAACAAAAGTGTTTTGAGTTGTGTCTCGATGTTTTGAATTTGCGTAGGATGAATGATTTCTACCAAACCCACTTCCCAATGAGCATCGTGATCCAATTGGATGGATTGAGGTAATTTGGCCCTGAAACAACATAAGGTGTTCTTGGGAAACACATCCATGGAACTGTCACTAGGTAACTTTAAATAAAATTGGTCATTCATAGTTCCAAAGTGGTTCTGGTGTCCGAGGAGTCACTCAAGTGGACAGAAGAATGATGTTCAAAAGGTTCCAAAAGAGGACTGGTATTTTGGTGGTGACTGCACGAAGAAGGTGAATTGACGTTACTTGCGTGGTTGCTGCTGTGGCTGCTGTTGTCCGTCGTCGTCGTAAATTTCAAAGAGGGACTGGGTAAAAGATACCCGATGCAACTGCTCAGTAAAATGGTCCACAATTGTTTGTCTCCTTGTTGCAAACTCAAATTAGCAATAGCGGCTCCGATGACACAATACACTACAAAAATTTGGCAGAAAAAGACGATTTGATTATTAGGCACACGTTCTCCGCACCACACCCAGAGGGGTTGTTTTTGTAATTCTTGAAGAGAAGAACTCTGCGAAGGAGTCGTTGAAGTCGTGGTGGTTGCTGTGTTGAATGGCATGTTGTTGGGTTACTTCTTTTTCTTTTTATAGTCGACGACTTGAGAAGCAGCAATCCAAGAATCAAAACTAGGAGGATATCCTTTCCAACGTACTTTGACTTCTTCTACTCGACGTTTGCCTACTTTGCGTGTTCTTTGTTCGAGAATGCTTTCGATGTCGTACAAGTCGTCTTCTTTTTTGGTCACTCGTTGTAACTCAGGCAAGTAAAATGTTCCTTTGAGCACTTCACCGTGCATGTCTTCCAATTTATAGACGGGAGGATCACGTCCACGGACGGGGGTAGTGACACGAAACAATTCGGTGGTCCAGTTAGGTAAAATAACCTTTGTCAAAAGTGCGTTTGGTTTTTCCGATGCGAACCCAATCACCCGTCTTTAACTCCAACAAGGGTATCTTCTTCTTTTTTTTTCTGGGGTGAACCAAATAATTTATCAAACACGGTCACTTCGTTTTCAGGGCTGACCTCTTCGGGGGCACATCCGATGCTACGATGGTACGATTGATTGTACGCTTTGACCAAACGGGGTAACACGTCGATGTACTTGAGAGTATGTTGATGTGTAAAATATTTCCACATACGTTCTTTCAAAGTTCTTTGAAAACGTTCCACGATACTGGCTTTGGTATCAGGATTTTCGGTAGTAAAAAAATGAATTTGTCTTTGTTTCAATTCTTTTTGAAAAGCTTGGTTTAGAAATTCGGTGCCTTTGTCAGTTTGCCATCGTAAAGGTTGACGTCCACTTTGTTTCAAGACCAATTTTAAGGCACGTACCAATTCGGTACTGCTTTTAGAGGTCAAAGGCACGACCCAAGCAAATTTGGAAAACACGTCGATGACACAAAACATATTTGTGACCACGATTGTAAGTGGCTAAATGAGAGACGTCGGCTAAATCGGCTTGCCATTGATGATCGATGCCTTCCACTTGGGTTGTACTTCTAGAAAATTTACGTCGAATGGGTTTGTGTAACGTGTACGTCGATTGTTCTTGTAACCATCGTCGTACTTCGGGTAAACGTACACTTTTCAATTTACTTTTAGCAGCTCGATATAATTTTTGAACTCCTCCGTAGCCAGCAGCATGACCAGGATTGTAATAAATGGTAGCTAAAAGTTTCTCCATGATTCCCTCAACAATAAGTCAACCAAGTACCAATGCTCTTTTCTTCGTGAGGTATCTTTTTGGATTGTTTACGTGTCCGACGTGCCACTGGTGTAAAGGTGGATGTGGATTGAACAGGGGTTATCGCTTCTGTTTTGACTTCTGTATTCACTTCTTTCTTTTTCTTTTCTGAGGGTAATGGGGTAGACAACATCTTTTTCATCCAACTGGGTGTGGCTAACTTTTTTTCTTTTTAAGAGAAGGTGGAGTTGGTAATTCTTCTTCTTCTTCTTCTTTTTCTTCTTTTACGGTCATCTCTGTACCGGTGTCTGTTTTAGTGGTAGCCACTTTAGGTTCGCTTTTCATCAGGGTTTTGAAATCTCTCAGAGTGGGTGGAGCTGTTTCGTCGACTGCTTTTTGGCGAAAGAGTTGTAGACGTTGTAAAAGTTGACCGTACCGTTGCGATTTTTCTGTTTCTGACACATTGTTTTGTTCCATCAGGGATTGTAATTCTTGTTGTAACTGGGACATCTCGTTGAGATTAGGATTGGGTGGTAAATGAGGTATCCGTTGTTCGTTCCAACGATGAAATTCCATCCATCGTTTGTAAGGTACTAATGTCAGTTTTCGTCCTTCCATTTCATCCAAAGGTACCAAAAAGGTGTCGTCTTTTCAGAGAAGGGGGGTCCTTTTTATCTTCTTTTTTTTGGGTTATCGCATGACACCTCCTAAAAGCGGTCCAGCAATCGTTCCTAACAAAGGAGCTGCTATTTTTAACAACGGTCCTATCAGCATAGGTAGAAATCCTCCTCGTTGCACCAACATTTTTTTCTTTTGTTGAAGAGGTATTTTCTTTTTCACCATTTGACGAAGAACGTTCCGATGTTTCCCTAATTTTTGTTTTTGTATCTTGGACAAAGGTACCGTTCCTTTCAAAACGTTCAAACAACATTCACACACGGTATCGATGATTTCTTTAGGGGCTGTTTGAATGAGTTGTTTTCGCATGGGAGGATTGGATTTGGTTAGGACAGACAAGACATCCCAATGTTTCGCCAGACGAGGTGGAAGTCGTCCTTTTTTGCTTTTCTTCTTTTTTTGGTGGTGGTGGTGAATACGTTTAGGAGTCATCTTCTTTTTAGTAGGGTAGAAAAATCAAGTCTGAAGTCTCTGGTAGGGTACCCTTCTATTTTATACTGGAACACGTCTCCACTGATTGTCTGCACGACGTACCATCTTCATGACAGGCCTCACTCGACGTTGAGGTGTTTTCAAAGGACTAAATCGTCTCAATTCTTCTTTGGATAAATCCACTAAACTTTGTAACACGCCAGTTCTTTCTTGGACTTTGGTTTTAGGGGACGGTACTTTGTTCGCGGCCGCTGCATTGGCCAAATCAGCTGAAGTCGAAGGTCCCAACGGGGTGACTTTCGAAATAGGTTTCCATTTTTGCATCAAATTAGGAAACACGGATCTTAAGTCTGGTTTGACAGGCATCATCGTAAAAGGTGGTGAAGAAGAAGACAAAGATGATGAAGTGGACGCAAAAGGAGACCTCGTCATCATCATTGGGGACTGTTGTGGTGGTGATGGCAATGGTGGTGGTGTTTTGCGGGTGTACGTTTGCGTCCTGTCTGCAGTACCTCTCTTACGGCAGGTGCTAGTGGTGGTGGTGGTGGTAGGTGTTGTTTTCTTCTTCTTCTTGGCGCGACTTTTCTTTTTCTGGGGGCTGCCTTTCTTCTTCTTTTTTTTGGGGCTGGCTTTTTTCTTTGGACTTTTCTTCTTTTTGGCTGATTTGGGTTTTTTGGTTTGGGCATTAGGATCCCATTTCAAAAGGGAACGAATCATGACCCCTCCTAAAGAACCGCTTCCACCAGGAGTTACAATGATTTGTTTTTTAGTCCTTGAATCGATTCTAGGAACAGCTAGTTGAGACAATGCCCCTTTATGTTTTTGAAAAAAACGTTGAGTTTGATGAGGAATGTGAATGATGCCTTGCAGTAATTGACGTGCCGTCAAAGTAAACCATCGTAACACTTCTTTAAGACTCGCTTCTAACAAATGAGCACGAACTTGTGCATTTTTTTCGCGACTGATGCCATACAAGGCACGAATCAATTTAGCCGAAGGATGAGGTTGAAAGGAAGTCATCTCGAAAGAGTGTGAGACAGAAATGACGTAGTAGGTTGTTTTTATAGTTTTTTTTCCTTTTAAAAATTGGCTGAAGGGCACGTGTAAATGACAGGACCACCTTCTTGACCCCAAGGGTGAAACAATTGAGCACGAAATCTCAAATAGTCAGGAGTGGTGGGTTTTAAGTCGATGAGTAAATACTCGTGAGGGGTTTGAGTGGCATCGTCGTACGCATAATTGAGCCAAGGAGCCCCTAACTGTTTGGCTAACACTTGTACTTGAGATTTGTCTCTGGGGCTTTTAAACAAGACCACGTAATGGGCGTTCAGACTAATGGTTCGATGGGCTTTACTTTGTTGAAATAAATTTTGAGTAATGTAGACAATACTAGCATTACGATGGTGTCCTTTTCGTGTAAACCAAAGTTTAATTTCTTCTTCGTCTTCTCCTAACATGTTATCAAAAATAACCAAATGGGTTTGACTCACGTCAGACACAATTCCATCGTCTTCGTGAGGAATACCATCCACAAACGAAATGGTTTCTCCTTGACTTTCTTTCAATAACGTGTAAGACGGTTGCCACTCTTTGTAACACCACACGATACGTTGAGGTGGACGATCGAACAAATCAGCTTTGTGTTCGATCAAACGTTTGACAAATTCGGTTTTACCTGAACCACTCGGTCCAGCAATCAACATGTTAAAAGGATGGCGCAGATACAAAGCATTCCAACTTTGACGATCTAACTTTTCGTCAATCACTTTAACCACAGAAGCAGAAGAGGCAGACGAGGCAGAAGAAGAAGATGATGTAGCCATGATTGAGGTAAGAAGATTTTTGAGAAGAAGACAAAAGACCCAAGACATTTTATACGTTTCATACACGTTTATTTTTAAAAAAACAAAAAAACAAACCAACCAACAAAAACATATGTTACAACTTTACACGAACACGAAGAAGTGAATTAGTGAGAAAATATCCAATTAAAATGAACACGTACACGATGAAGACTACCACTAAAACATCTAAAGTTATCTCTAAACAAGTCAATGAACATCAATATTTTCGTGTCCTAGTAATGAAAGACACAGACACTGTTTGGGGTGGTGGTATTCTTCTGGTCTTCTTTGTTTTTGAATCCTCTGACGACAGCGGCGGTGGTAAGGAAGGGTTGTGTTCCTCAAGAGGTATTTGAACCACAGTGGTGTCTGGTTCTTCTTCTTTTTCTTCTTTCAGGGTTTCCCATTGAGGTTCCCATTTTTTCACTTTTGGACCCTTATGGACAAGTTGCCAAATCTTTGGCAAACTGAGCCACTTCTTGTAGCCAATATTGGAAACCAAGGTTTCTCCAGGGGCGTACATCTTTCCAATTGAAAAGTTGTTGGTGTAACTCACTAGCAGTACACACTTCTTGAAATGTTTTATAGACAGATAAAGTGTAACGAATGTCTTCTTCACATGGAGGTTCCTCACTGATTTTCATGACCACTCTCAACGCTTTAAGTACAATTTGTCTTTCGTGTACTGATAAAATCAAGTTTTTATAGTCTTCTTCTTCTACTAAGTCCGAAGAAGAACAAAGGGTCATATTGTTTTTTTTGAACTCGACAATTGAGTCCAAAACAACCACGGATCCTCCAAAATAATCCAAGGCAAACACTTGTCCTCAAAAATAGTCCACAACGAATGTCCTGGAAAACGAATTCCAAGATAAGCAGTCACTAAGACACACACTGCATAACGTCCAAAATTCAATGGAATCAGTTCTTGTATCAAGTCATTATAATCCTCTAAGGTCTGAACACGATCGTTGACTTGCTTCCACGGAATCCGTTTCACGAGTGACGTGTAGAGTTCAGGCATACCAACTCTTTATAGCCAGGCTCCCAATGGACACTTAGTGGTGACGGGCCATATCTTTGGCAAACTGTGGTACTTCTTGTAGCCAAACATCGAAACCAAAACTTTTCCAGTCACGTACATCTTTCCAACCGCTAAGTTGTTGGTGCATCCAACTAACAAGGCACACTTCTTCAAACGTGTCAAGGCAAGATAAATTTTGACTAATGTCTTCTTCCCCACTTGGGATGTTCATCACCACTCTCAACACTTTGAGTATAATTTCTCTTTCGTGTACCGATAAAGCATGAATGCTCATGTTTGACTTCCTTCCACGGAATCCCTTTTCACGAGTGACGTGTACAGTGCAGACGTGCCGACTCTTTATAGGGGTCGATGGCAAAGGTAGGTATCTTGGGTGGCATGTTTTTATAGCCAGGCTCCCAAGGTTGGTACCTTTTGAGACAGTCTCCTTCAGGATAGTAGTAGTGATAGACGTTTCCCATAATCATTCTTCTATGACCTTGAAAGAGGGTATAGTGTAAAAATCGAGAAATGACTTTGAGTTTACGTTTCACTTGGATCTTGACAAACTCTTGGTAAATCCTTTCGCGCACATTCAAAGGCATGCCACGAATGTACTTGGGTAAAGTTTCCGATTTGGAAAGAAGTAACTCTCTTTTGAATTCTTAACGATAAAGGTGATAGTTGTTGTTCAGAATCAGTCTTCTGATGCGGCGAAAGTAGCCATAGCATTGAAATCAAGGAATCACTTGAAGTTTTCGTTTCACTTGAATCTGAACCAACTTATCGTAAATTCGTTTTCGCAACTTCAAAGGCAAGTCACGAATGCGGTCTTCTAAATTGGTCTTCTTGGTGACAAAATACTCACACACCAACCAAACGGAATCGGTAGGTAAAGGATATGATCCAAAACAAGCTTGAGTGATTATCCTATCTAATTTCAAACGACGTAAAGGTGATTCGTCTTGAGGGGACAGTTCTTGTAACAGCTTTTGGTATTCTTGTCTGTTAGTCACATTTTTTTCCTTCACTTCATCCCATCGAATTCTATATTCCACTGCCACATTGTAGGTGGCACCATTCAATTGCTTAAAATTGAAATGTAGTTCTTTATCAATGTCTGACCATTTGAATATCTTACACAAAATCAAATGTCTTATCGTCTTCAAATACCAATGGTTACAACATGTATGTCGTAAAGGATGTAACTGTTCTTTACGTTTCACTTGAATCTGAACAAATTCTTTGTAAATCCGTTCTCGTATCTCCAAAGGTAAACCACGAATGCGATCTTCTAAGGTAGGAGGTATATACTGAAAAATATGTTCTTGCAACTCAAATGGTAAACCAGTAATGTATTCTTCTAAAGAAAAAGAAGTATTCTCCTCCGCCATGGAATTTTTTTTACTTCTTCTTTTGTTTGGCATCTGGCTCATCGTACCCGTACTCTTCTAAGGCCACTAAAGGTAAGAACTGACAGTGCGGAGACCATCTGGCATGTTCAATGTAAGCTGAGTCGGTAGGCTCTCAATGGTGAAGTTTCACACCACAACTGAAACATTGAACTTTATCTCCTTCTCCCGTGTATTTAAATCCAGATCTAGCTAAACCTTCCGGTTTAGGTCCTTCTAGAAATTTTGGCCACTTGTCTTTGAATGACTCGAGTCGACTTTCATACTTGGAATAACCAGGTAAACTCACAGGTATTCTGACATGCGAATATTGACCAACATTGACCTTGTTGTCGTTAACGTCAATACCGGTTCCTTTAGTATTTCCACTAAAGCAAAAAGGGCGTACTGCCTCTTTAGAGGGTGGTCGATGAGTGGTGAGACTTGGAGAGGGTCCTGAATCCAAGATGTTACAAGCTACGGAATCCGTTTGAACGTGTGAATCGGGAATACCAAAGCGTACAGAATCCGTTTCATCGCATTGTACTGCATCACACTCCAAGTCGTGACTCATCTTCTTGCTTGGTTAACGTTGAAAGTCAGAATGAAGGGTTAGGCTTGGAAGGGGTTCCTTTTTTATACCTGTCGACTGTACCATCCGAAAGGTATTGTAATGTGATCCGTGGAAACGCTAAAGCACAGTTTGGTGACCATCTGACATGTTCCAGGAGAGCTGATTTCTTACAATCCATACGAATAGTGGCACCACAACTAAAACACTGTACTTTGGTTCCCTGTCCAAAGTAAACAAATCCTGCTCTGGCTAAAGCGTAGGAAGTAGGTAATCCATTGTTCCTAAGTTTTTTTGTGCTCCATCGATGAGGACAATAACAATAGTCAGGCATGTGCTTAGGCCAATTTTTGAACGTCTTCAAGCGACTGTCACACTCACCATAGTCAGGCAAAGCCCATGTTGAAGACATCCTCTTGGTGTTGTGTCTCTTCAAGAGGGTTTCCTTTTTTATACTCCTCCAAATTGGCGTGTCCGTAAGGCAAAGTGGTGTGATCAGAAAGTCTCACTCGTTTTTGGTACACGATGCGGTACACTTTTTGAACAGGTCGAATCACGATTTGATGATTAGGAAGTCGTACAATCTTGTGAGGTTCTAACGTAGGTACTCAAAAGTCTTCCACTTGTCCAGACAGTAAAGCATTTTTTAAAACCTCAAAGTTGACTACTTGGTTGGTTCGATAGTTGAGAGTCAAGCCTTTGACTTTACATTGGGTGTGAAGTTGGCCTTGCGGGTCTCGGTATCGGTACCCGTAATTTTTAGGGCCACCGCTGGCAAAACTCAGAATGGTGTCTTGAGGGTGCTCGTCTATCCAGGCTCCTAAACGATCTCCTTGAATTTTAGGGTGGGGGCAACCGGGGCGATGAATGTAGATGCAACTGTCAGTATCAAAGTACAGGACACGATCTCCCACGACTTCTAACGCTTCGTCGTACAATTTCAAGCGAGCATGAGCGGTCACGTAAGCGGCAATGACTACGTTACTAAACTTGTCAGGCTTGACAAACTTGGGTTCTTCTTCGAAATTGACAATGATCAAATCATCACGAACGATTTCGACGTGTTTGACTAGTATACTTTTGTCGTCCACCAGTTTAAAGTATCGATAAGGATCGTCCACGTATTCCGTTTTGGGTAAGATCGTACGTTTTGCCATTTTCCCCCACAAACAATTCGACATCACTTTGGCAAACGATCTTTTTCCTTCATTTTTTTCCACCTCTTTGAAAGTGATGCCTTCGATGTCACGGTATTCTTCTTTGAATCGATTTTGGTCTTCGGGAGTCTGACACCACGAAGGATAACCACTAGCTTCTTGTTTCAGTTTTAAAAACTGATTGACGTACCCCGAGAAAATGCCTGGATGATTGGTGGCGTCGTCCTTTTGGTATTGGGCTGAAGTTGGAAAGTGCCAGATTTCGTACACTTTCAACAAATGGTATCCACGATCCAGTGCCCGAAACAATTCGGCGCTCACCCACGTTCCTGTCAAAGACCGTTCTTCCTTCGTGTGGTGACAGGGATGATCTTGGTTGCACGTTTCAGCACACGTCCGGCATAAAGGAAACATCAGTTTTCCTTGACAATGGTGAGGTAAGATGGGATGGTACAAGTTTGTCGGAGGTAAGACTTTACATTTGATTAATCCTTCGTATTGACGAATGTGTTCCACGTCAATGTGTTCTGTCAAAATTTCAGGGTGACCGGTGGGAAAACGAGCATATTTACACACCCAAGGATACAAAGAACACACGTCGATGTACTTGATTTCTTCTCCTTGGGATTCATTCACGTCGTACAGTAAGCGAGTGGCATTGGTTCGTCCTTTAAATAAACTGTGTCGCGGATCCAAAGGTTCGATGTCGACCGCGTCGTAACTTTGAGTAATGTTCTTAAATTCAGGATCGGTTTTCAAACGTCGATCGTACTCGTGCTCCCACATTTCTACCACTTGGTATCCTTGACTTTCTAACTTGAGTCGTCGTTGGCAAGTCTGTTCGTATAACTGTTCCATGGTAGAATCTGAATAAGGGTTTTTCATCTCTCGATCAGGATAACAAGTAGGGCATCCGTGAAACAAACAACCTTGAAACTCGTATACTGTGTGCGGGTTTTCTAAATCAAATCCATCCACGGAATAACCTCCAATCTTCTTTTCTCCTCCTCCGTTTCTAGCATGTTGTATCCATTTGTCTTCTTTTTCACACAAGTAATGAAACCAACGTAAAGATTTGACCGAATATTGACGACTAGCAAAGAGACCCGTGTTGGAGTCGATGATGGCCAGTTGGTTCTCGGGCATGAAATTTTGCCTGTAGACTAAAGAACAGGCTTTAGGTAAGGTGGCTGCATCGTTCAAAGGATCGACCTCCCCGTGATCAAGAAATAACTCTTTAAACTTTCCACAACAACGTCTTAAAATATCCACATCCGATCGACAATATTTGAGCATCTCTTCTTGAAAGTCAAATGGATCGTTCTGGTGAGTGCGGTACCAAGTATGAAAAGCTTCTCGCTGTTCGGGTCGCATTCCGTCGGGGTCGTAATCATGAAGGTCAGGCAAATAAGATAGGACAGCCTGTTGATTAGCTTCCGTGTTAAAGAAGTGAGGAAAGTAGCCTTTGGCCATTTCTGTCATGCCAAACGTTTTTGGCATGCGACTCAAAGGCATGGCCAAATAACTCATTGAATCTTTAAACTGTACTTGTCCTACTTTCATGTAGATGAGCTTTTTTCCGTTCATGGTGACTTCGGGACGTTCGGTCCCATGGTTCAAATAATAATTGAGTAAAAACTTTCCATCGTATCCCGAAAAATTGTGAGCTATGACGGTGGCATACCGATGACAATCTCCATAACGTTGAATGTCTTCTTCGCTCCAAGTGTCGTTGGTGGCAGGGTCTAAAACCCATTCAGCAAACTCAGACAAAGTGTTAACTCCACGAAAGATTTTTTCACGTCCTCCTGGAATTCGACTACAATGAGGACAGTGAAAATGAATCGATTCTTGAATACACTGATCACAAGCCCGATGTGCCACACAGAAATTGGGAATGTGAATACCCGTTTCTTGCATGCATTCAAAATCAAAAAAGATGAAATCTACTTGTTTCTTGTTCTTCTTTATTTCTTTCTTCTCTGTCTTGTCAAACTTTTGAATAAAACATCGATGATCAAAATCGACGGTCTGGTAACAAATAGAACATTTGTTCTTGCCAGCACAAACGTGTCTCTTTGGGTTGTTGGTTCGAATGAGTTGTCCACACGTAGAGCATAATTTCAATAAGTCGCAAGCACATTTTTGTTGGTGACCTTGTGTCTTGCGATGCTGTTCGTAACAAGAGGGACTGACAAAACTTCGTCGACAGGTTTCACAATGGACGTGGTGTTGTTCAGGAAGGCATGGTTGGTCTGCTAAACAACCCCGACATCTTGCTCCGCAATGAAGGTGTCGCTCCCGATTGTTAAACCCATGGTTGCATTTCTCGCAGTAGTAAGAGTGTCCCAAAAATCCGGTAATACTAGTAATGGTATCAAAATGTTCTTGATGGTAATAGAGGTGAATGTATTTTCCTTCAGGGAAATCGGGGCCTCGAAACACCATATCTCCGCGCACTTCTTGAGGGTGAACTTTCAAAGTATAGTGAGGAGCCAAAACATCTTGAAGTTGCTGCATTTGAGAAATGCCACACACGGTCTCTTTAGGGATCCCCGCTTGTTGTAACAGGAGTTCTGCTTCTTTTTGTTGTTTGGCATTCTTTGACTTTCGAATGTTTTCCCAGGCTTTTTTCCATTCTTTGCTCTCGTTCTTGTTGGCATACGTTCGCCCCACCACGATGGCCCGAGCCAAGCACATCTGGTCTTGAGTATTGTTAATTTGGACGCTACTACGTTTGGTAGTACAAAGATCGTCCACCAATAACGGTTTCCTACTTCGTCCACTTCCTCGAGGTGGAGCAACGTGTGTCATGTAGAGTGTGGCCTTTCCATCGGTGATGGTAAACTTGTCGTTGGATTGTTGTACATGTTCTATTTTGGACATGACTTTGTCTGGCGTTAATTCTGCCGGGGTGCTGAACTCAATCCAAACGGGACTCTTCAAGTTGTCATGATGAATAGACAGTCTCAAGCGATCATCTTCTTTGGCTCCACATTGCCGTTTCAAGTTCTGTAAGACAGAACCCCACAAATCGGTAATGAACCCCGCCGCTTTCTTTGGAGGTACTTCGGACTTGAAATCTTTAAAGTGAACCGTGTGAGTGTAGGTCGTGGTTCTAAATTTTCGAGAGGTAATTTTTTGAGTCTCTCGAATCCGATAGTAATTTTCAGGAGGAGCCAAAGTACTAGATGGTGTTTCTTGGTCTGGGGTTCTGGTGTTGGTAGTGGCAGTGGTGGTGGGTTTTGTTTTGGGTGATTTGGAAGATGGTAAGGTTTCAGGCTCACTCATCTCTTCTTCGAAGTCACTGGCATGGACTTGAGCTAGTAGTTCATCTAAGGGTGTTTCAGGTGGCACGGAAAATCTTCGTCGTGGTCTCTTGGTTTCTTCTTCTGGTTTCTCATGATTGGGGCGTGATCTTTTCATCTTGAAGTTTACTTTGAAACTGATTCAGTTTCACCCAGGTACCTTTATATAGAGAGAGGAGAGTATATAAAGAGAGACCTTCTTACCTTCAGAATCAGTCTTTGGTGATTGAACTTTCAAACTGTAAAGATGGAAGAGTCAAAAAGACAGATTGCTTTTTTGGTGAGAGATTTACAGACAGTCATTCGAAAGTATACTAGCAGTAAGAGTAAGGACTACTCCTCCTCCTCTACCTCTCGAGATAAAAGTCAAGATACTTGTTATATCTGTCAAGAGAAAGGACATTGGGCTCCAGAATGTCCACAACGTCAACAGCAAAAGAGAGACAAAACAAAAGATACCTGTTATCATTGTAAAGGACCAAGACATTGGTCTTCGGAATGCCCTCAGAAAGAACAAGAACAAGAAAATCTACCAGAGGAGAGAGAGGAAGCCGATTCAACAACAAACCTAGAAGAAGAAGAACATATCATCAAGAAAAGTAAGAAGAGAGTGAGAGGAATGGAAGACAGTGAGAATGAAGAAGAAGAAGAAATGGAAGACATGATTCCTGTGACGGTCAGGATCCCTATGAAGAAGAAATTCAAGAAGAACAAGAGAGACAGACAGTGAAAAAAAAGAACTTTTTTTTTTTTTTTTTTGGTGTTATATGTTCATTGGTGAATTATTTTGTAAAACAAATGGAGAGAATACAACAGACTGGAAAAAAAGTAAGTGATTTTGTGTTATTTTGTTTAGAGTATGGTTGCACACACGCACGCACTCACACTGATATACAAGACAATGGGATTTTTTTAAGTTTTAACTTGATTTTGGCAATTTGATTTCTTTTCTAGAAATCGGGGGGGGGGGCCCTTAAAAGGACCGTTGGGGTGTTTGTTTTGTTGGGTTAAAACAAACTTTTTGAAGTTTTACATAATCAACTTCAATTGTCGTGGTCCTTTACCACGACCTAATCCAAATCCTGCTGCTGGTGTTTTGCTCATGGGGGTAGTCACTGGTGGTGGTGGTGGCATCTCACTAGAACTGGTAGGCTTGGAAGAATGTTTAGCCCGTGATGGCCTTTTTCGTTTTGGCTGAGTTAAAGAATACTTATAGGCATTGGTCATCCATTTTAACTCATATAATATCTCTTCTAACAGACTCACCGTTTTTTCTTCCGGACTGATGTCTTCCTTTACTGATTCCTTCGTCTCCTCCACTTCTAACTGCTGTCTGATTTCTTCCTCACTTTTTCTTCTCTCTTCTTCTTCTTCTTTCTGCTGCTGAAGAAGAAACATTTCTTCCTCCTCTCGTTGTTTCTTCAAAAAATTTTCCATCTCTTCCTGTTCTTTCTTTTTAAATTCATCCATCACTGGTGTAGCAACAACAGTAGCAGCAGCAGTAGTAGTCTCAAAATTTTGATTTAGAAAATCTAAATCAAAGTCTTCCGGCCGGAAGTTCAGCAAAGCCGCATTAAGCATTGAAGGCTCACTCCAATACAAACTTGTCTTTCCGGTCGTCTCCATGAAGGCTGTCGAAAAAGTAATAAACCCAACGAACGCTACGATACCTTTATACCCAAAATGACGTCATACCCCTACTCTCTTCCCATTGGAAGAAAACCCGACCCACTTGTAACGCGTGATTGGATTGGTAGTTCATTTCGATGCATTTCAATCCGATCGTAAGGTATATATACCACCGCTTGTTTCATAAAGCTTCACCGGTTTTCTCCAGAACCACTCAAAAAGACTAAAATCATGTGGGTTAGCGTGGAAGCATCGAACATTGTCTCGGGAATGCTGTTTAACCCAGTATTCCCAATGTATGTGAAGGCCTCATGGGCTATCACAAAAATCACAGAATCAACCGAATGGAAACGACGTATCTACATCGAACGTCAAGGATGTTTGAAGAGAGTACTTCTCTACGGACCAGAAGTTAGAAGAAGTAGAAGAAAAAGAAGACCTAGCCAAAGATGTAAATGCTAAACCCCAAGACAAAAAAACCCCCAACGGTCCTTTTAAGGGCCACCCCAATCTCTAGAAAAAGATTGCTACTCTCATATTGCCATATATATGTGTTTTGTATGTTTGTTTGTTTGTTTGTTTTGTGATAGCCCACCCAACCAAAAAAAACCCTTTTCCCTTGTATATTTTGTAGTGTGTGTTGTATATAAAAAAAGTAAAAAATTTGGATGATATGTTGTGTGTTTGATTTTTATCAAAAAGTAGTTTCTTTTAGGTCCGCGCTTTTTTTAGAGTCAGGGGTGAGAGAGTACAAACAAAATCCGCGAAGCCTAAAAATGACGTCAGACGCTAGGAGGGTAGTGGGGTTGATGTTTTTTTATTTTTTTTATTTTTTTAAGGTGTAAGGAATGTTTTCCTTCACGTCCGCGCTTCTAGTATATTAAATCAACACCTTTCCCAATAAAAGCTATTCCGTTTTATTCATCAAGATGAACAACATCGAAACCATTCCTCAAGTTAAAGTTCATTTAGAGGTGGCATGGCACCTCCTCCAAGACTTGGAGAAGAAAGAGAAGGAGAAGAAGGAGAAGGAGGAGAAGAATATCCCCATCCAACCCCACCGGATGATGGAAGAAGAAAAGGAGAATTGGGATCCAGAAGCGGACCAACGTCCCTTTATCCGAAATAACAGCTCCAAGCGCTGCATGAGCTTCAATACCTGGAGGGGGAGCTATCCCGCTTGTCGGGCAAAGCCTGGGAGGTGCCCACACCTCTAGATGAACTTTAACAAAACAAAAATCCAACGGTCCTTCTCAGGACCACCCATTTTACAAGAAAAGATTATTTATTCCCATCATTGCCTACCCTTCTTACCGCCATGTTATTTTTTTTCCCTATAGAGACCCCACCCTGTTCATTTTCACTTTTCCCTATAGAGGCCCCATTTCCCTTTTCCCTATAAAACACACCACTTTTGGGGTCTCTATGGGGTCTACGGGCAATTAACATGTATTCCCCATAATGACCCCATTCCCCCAGTACCCACCATATACTACTAACATGTCTAAGTATGGGAAAAGAAAGTGATGACAACGCCAAACTAACGCAACACAAAGCAAGCTAATTAGGAGAACAAGCAGAAGAATATGGTTTTCCACAAACAAAAAAAACCCCACTAAAATGTCGAACATTGTTTGAAGTAAAAATTGTCGTCCACATATTGTCAGCTACTAAACTGTACTGAATGACGATTCATTGACAATGATGCTATACAAACTGTACTGAATGATGATTCTTTGACAATGGTGCTATACAAACTGTACTGAATGATGATTCATTGACAATGGTACTAGACAAACTGTAATGAATGATGATTCATTGACAATGGTGCTATACAAACTGTAATGAATGATGATTCATTGACAATGGTGCTATACAAACTGTAGTGAATGATGATTCATTGAGAGTGGTGCTATACAAAATGTAATGAATGACGATGCGTTGACAATGGTACTATACAAACTGTTATAGCCAAGTGTTCTAAAATAGAATCCACTAGAAATCCAAACTTGAAGACTTGAGAAAAATTCAATGAAGGATAGTAGATAAAGTCGCAATGATTTCAAGGAAGGAGTCTGTAACTGCTTCTGGGGCAGTACTACTTAGACAGACTGTAACTGATTCTGGGGCAGTACTACTTAGACAGACCACCACAATTTTGAAGAAGAAATGCGTTTTCTAGAGATAAACTGTTTGTCTTATCTTTGTGCTTTGTAACGAGTGAACGAGTTTCCAAATCACACTCATGGCTTGGCTAGGACTGGATTCATTGCGTTTGAAAATAAGGAAGAACCCATACGGTGCGTGTGTGTGTGTGTGTATATATATATATATATATATATATATATATATATATATATATATATATATATATATATATATATATATATATAGAGAGAGAGAGAGAGAGAGAGAGAGAGAGAGAGAGAGAGAAGGATCGGAAAGTGCTATCACTGGATTCTACTGGAGAATGCTTGTTAACATTAACAGAATTTTTAAAATACGAATAAATAATATTATCATACATGTTAGAGAATTTTAATTCGTACTCTACGGAGATTCGAACTCTGATCCGCGAGTTACGGCACCCATCGCCTTGCCTGTAAGTACCAACCCCTATCGATCATGCACACATCACCAAGAAAATGATGCTCAAAGTCGGTGGTGTTCGTGCGTAGCAGACATACTCACATATCGAAGCAGTAATTAATTCTCATCTAAGTACACATACCATCTGGATTCCTACTACAGAAATCAAGGCATATAGAAGTTGTTATAGAGAATTACAAATATACACCAAACAGAGCGGAAAGTGCTATCCCTAGATTTTACAGGAGAATACTTGATAACATTAACAAAATTTCTAAACACGAATAAATAATATTATCATACAGGTTAGAGAATTTTAATTCGTACTCTACGAAGCAACAATTGTATAAGGGTTGGTGCCTATAGGCAAGATGATCGGTGCAATAACTCACGGATCTGGGTTCGAATCTCCGTAGTGCACGAATTAAAATTCTCTAACCTGTATGACATAATTTTGTATTTCGTATTTAAAAATTCTGTCCCTTTAGTCCGCAGACCCTCATAGGATATCAGTTAGAAACCAAATAGACCCATCATCTTACAATGTTACAAATAGACCCATCATCTTACAATGTTACAAATAGACCCATCATCTTACAATGTTGCAAATAGACCAATCATCTTACAATGTTACAATTTCCCACCAAAAAACAATAGCGGTCTAATCTTAATTTCCCGTTTGGGTCCATAATCATATAACCCTGTTGAATACAGGATGCCGTTTGTCCCTCAACTGCCCGACTATACTACTAAAAAAATTCACAAATATAATTATCTCTCTCTATTTATATATAGTTATATTGTTGCTATTTTTCTTGATATAAGGGTTTAAAGTCATGATATTTTGTAGGGATCCACCCATAAAATTATTTTTATTTAACAAAGCACCACTTCAGTGCACAACACGTTTTTACTGTTTGAATGGAATATCTTTCCTAGACCCCCTATATACATATGTTCTTTTTTGTTGTTGTTGTTTTTTTGTTTTTTTTTCCTAGTGCCATCATGACGTTACAATAAACCATGCGCATTTGACTGGTTGTCAGTTCAATTGCCATTGCTATGCATTTGTATAAAAAGTAATCATATTAGATGGCTAGGTTTTGCTATATATCATCTCATGCAATTCCCAAACATCGAAGGATATAAGGATATAATTAACTATTACTTTTAGCAGTTCTGTATCACATATCTTACACTCTACCACTTTTAATTAGTAATTAAAAGAACTGTAGGATGGTGAATCAGCACCTCTGGCGAACCGTTTTAGTATAAATCCCCGTTTTCACGTGTGTCGAAAAAACCGTTCTACGTATCTGAAAAAGAATTTTACATAAGATTTGTATGTATGTAAAAAGGATTCATATAATTGAAAGAAAAATCTCTGTATACATATGTGAAATTCTGTGTCACATGTGTCAAAACATCTAGGTATATTAAATAAGTTATTTCACATATGTGGAATTATTTTCAAATACGAATTACAGTCAAAATGTTGATACTTAAATAAAGAATTTCACATATGTGAATAACTACTTCACTTATGTGGAGAAATAAAAACTATTTCATATTCCACAAGTGTGAAATAAAGTCTTATTATATATATATATATATATATATATATATATATATATATATATATATATATATATATATATATATATATGAAATTCTTTCTTAAACATGTACAAGTTTGCGTCACATATGAGAAACTCATCACATATGTACAATGCTTTATCATATATGTAAAATGCTTTATCACATATGTACAATGCTTTATCACATATGTATAAAAATGTTAAGACTTAAATGAAAGTTTTTTATTTTTACGTACTGGGGGTAATTCAAAAGTTGTGAATATTTTGTTATAATTTTTTTTTTCTTTGAACCTGTCAATAAATTTGATGCAGATCGATAGACAAAATAACGTGATATAAAATGATCTGCAAGTGCATGCACAGCATGCTAGACACCTGCAGATATGTGCGTTTGAGGAAACGTAGGTAAATGACAGTGACGTCAAAATGTGGGAGGAGAACAATTCTGCTACTGTGTAGCGAGTGTACTGTAAAATCCGGGCGCTCTTAGGGTCCTCTCCAACTGATGTCAAGGCTCACTTGCATAAAGTTTGTGGGTGCAATTCTCTGTTATATTCTACAATTCTTAAGTGGTTTCATCCTTGTAAAGAAGGTCTCGAATCCGTGGAAGATGACCCATGTTCTGGAAGACCGTTGTCTGCGATTCTTGAGCGGGAAGTGGCTACTTTGAAGGGGGCAATTGACGAAGATGCTCAATGCATGAATTCGTCTACTGTTTTTAATATAGTGAAGAATCATTTGAGACTCATAAAGGTTTGTGCAAGATCGATCCCGTAGTTGTTGACGGCTGATCAAAAACAGACTCGGGTTGCAATCGCCAAACAGCTACTCTCCAAATATGTAAAGAGTGACCAGAGACAATTCAGCGAGATTGTTAGAGGTGATGAAAACTGGATTTACTTTTCAGAACTCGACTCAAGAGAAAATAATAAAGTCTGGAGCTGAGAAATCGAGCAGAGACCAAAAATCGCTCCACGTAGTCAGACTGTCAAGAGAGTTTTTATACGCATCATTTTTCGATGCAAAAGGCCCGGTCGTCCAGGTACCTTTGCCTGACTCTGCTAGTATCACTGGACATTTTTATGCTTCCAAAGTGTTGCCAAAAGTTGTGGAAAACTACCAAACCACCCGTCCACGCCCCAGTACCCGATGTATCCATCTACTCCATGACAACGCACCGGCGCATAAATCCGCCCTTTGGACAGACTTTCTGAAGGAGCACATCATCCTAACATTGCCACATCGTCCACACAGCCCTAATTGAACTCCAAGTGATTTTTGGCTGAATCTCGTTATCAAAGATTTACTGAGGGGAAGACGATTTGAAAGCCGCCATGCGGTTGGAATGAAGTTTTTCAGTATATATAACATGACATTTAATAATTGGATGATCAGACTGACGAAGTGTGTAGAGGTGCATAGGGAGTACTTTGAGAGGATGCACTGACGTACTGTTTTACTAATAAAGAACTTTATTGTACAGCCACTAATATTGAGAACCTTTCAAATACCCCTATGTGAAATTAGTGATTTATTTCAGACAAACTATTTTACATATGTAAAGTTCTTGTTTCAAATGTGTGAAAAATTATTGCACATGTATGAAGAAAAGAATCAAATCTAAAACGCCTTGTCATAAGCCCATTGCCTGACGATATATATTCTTTAATGCAGATCCGACAATTAAATTGACATCTGGTTCTATTATCTTCAGACATTAAAGTTTTTGATGTCATAATTATATATATATATAATGTCATATTTACAATTATATTGCTTATTTATGATAGATCGAACGAAAATGTATTGTTTGTGTGGTCCTTATGCGATGAGCCATGCTATATGCTATTATCATTCGTTATTTATTGATATATCTATATGATCTTTTTCATCAAACAGTACATCTAGTAAATAATGGATGATTCATACAACATGAATTACTTGACCAGACACAAACTGCCTGTCACGCTAATTCGCCTGACCAATCAGTAAACGTTTAAGCGACACACCTAAAGTTGCTTAGTCATCTGCTATTTTCCTCCTACAATAGTTTAGAAACAATATGGTGGATTTATTTGGTTGATTGTGTGATAAACCACATTTAACTTGTGACAATGTTGAAAAGGTGCACCTGGAGCCTTTTTAACTCAGAGAACAGATGGCCGGGCAGACTTGTTGGTTATGTGAAATTTATTCCGTTCTCCAAACTTCGTCGAAGTTTTCAGAAACGCCTGAGTTGGATCACAGTTTACAATTGTCTCCATGTTTAGCATAAAATTAAAATAGTTGATGGAAATTATCATCTGTGTGCAAGCACGAATAACCCGTTCAAAACAGAAGTGAAAAATGTACTTAAATAAATCTTTGAATCTGCATTTTGACCTACTCAATTAGAACAATTTTTACTGGTTAGGTTGGTTGGTGTTAACAACAAACTGACAAATCAGCATATACAAAAGTTTAGTGGGAAGGCAATTATAGTTTACTACCTTGCTCTGGATGCACCCTGGCAGCTGATCCAGGTTGATCGCATATGGCCATATGCCTTTGAGCATAAATAAGTGACGCTTTGAGTACGGGTAAATGAATATTCAAATGTCTTGTGTTTTGCGTCTGGTTAATTGTTTGAAGACGAAAAATGTGAAACAAATGTATCCGAGACGATCTTTTTTAACCAGTCATGTAACTATCAGTTGACGCTATCGAACATAAAGATGACTACAGGGCTATACTTGTTACTAAAAATATGACCTACTGTGTCTTCACAAAAACCTCCTGTAAGTTTAATTGTTCAAGTGGTAACATTTTTTACTATATGTCCTCTCAGATTATTCGGAATTTTGTTAAAGGAAATCACTGGTAGACTTAAATAATTTTAAAATTGTGTTTTTTCTAAAGTGAGATAAACTAGCAGATTAATATATATATACAAAGCTAAGTGTGAAATATAGAAACTTATTGGCCAAATAATTTTCATATTTTTTTCATTCCCATATTTTCACATGTGAAGAATATATTCTTATAGTTTCATATGTGACGCTTGATTGTGTGTGCCTACAGAAGTTATACCCGCAGCAACAAAACGAGCACTTTGTGAGCTAGAACAAAGAAATAGAAACTGCATTACATTTCAGACATGGAAATTAATTTTTGCTGGAGAAATTTGACTCGACGCTTTTCGTGTCTCTACTGCATTGACAACAATAATAAACCTGCCGTGATGCATTGCTAAATCGGACTTGCTTTGTGGTCTGATATGATCAAATAGTTTACAAAGTGTCACAAATGCAATTTATTGCGACAGATTAGGTCATCCCAATCCTACCGCTCTCTTAAGTCACTGATATTTATATGATCAGCCTATGCAAGTGAGATGAATTTACGAAAAGGGGGATGGGGTGTTGTGCTCAAGAGTGAGTTTAATCTTTTAAGTTTCGATTCTGGACCAGGTTTGGTATATAATAAAAAGAACATTTTCTTTTCCTGCGTAAATATTCGGATATATTTCATCTTGTGGTACCAAAAACGATATGTTTTAACTCGTGGCTTTGCCACTCGTTAAATTATCACGTTTTTTGTACCACGATGAAATATATGGTATTAACGTAGGAAAAAAATATCATATATATATATATATATATAAATGACAACAGCGCAAATACAAAAGTTTCCCAACATCTCTTCGTCAAGAACGAACAACTTACATCCACATAGCAAAAACTAAAGGCAAAAGAGAAAAGAAATTATGGACTCCAATATGTCAAATCCCGAGTGTTTTTTTTTTTGTTTTCTAAAAATAAAAAGATAG
Source organism: Margaritifera margaritifera (assembly GCA_029931535.1). Lineage (NCBI taxonomy): Eukaryota > Metazoa > Mollusca > Bivalvia > Unionida > Margaritiferidae > Margaritifera > Margaritifera margaritifera. The sequence goes on along the minus strand of JAQPZY010001368.1, from coordinate 1,978,775 downwards.
TTGTTGTTGAGGGTTTTTTTTTTTTTTTGTTTGCTTTTTTTTTTTTTTCCTAAAGCCGTACATGACATGCGTATGACAGCTTTTCGCTATGATACTTTGATATTAGATTACACATTCTTCCAGTTATTCCTGCATTCACATCCTCCCAGACCTTACCTTGCTTTAGATAATTTCCTGACTAAAATTCATTGTTGGCGTAATAAATCACCGTTCACCTGTTAAAATAATAATAATAATAATAACAATAATAATAATAATAATAATAGCTACAAGATGATAAGTCCATCGCTATTCACCTCTAAATCTGATGACGCGAGAATGTTTAAAAAAAACGCCTAAAATATACGAACATAAAATGCATGCGTTCCTGCTTTCGTCTGCTCATTACATAGACGATACGTCCTCCTGTACATGAACTTGTAGGACAGTAATAGAAATTGGATAGTGTCCCGGTCTTATACTGGCACAGTTAGGAAGTTTATTGAACATAGTTTCCTTGCAATAGTATACTAGTATAATAGTATACTTGCAATGTTACGTCTTAGAATGTCCGAACTTATTTGTAGTTCATGGTTATGCTGAAAATAGACTCAGATGGGCAGGTACTTCAAATACGTACGTAAAAGGACAAGCAAACCAAACAACTAAATTAGTAAGTTTGTATGTAACTAGTTTCAAAAGGATTGATGAAGTCTTCTATCTGCAATGAAAACGGTCACCCCATGTCACAGACAATTCCACTGATCACGTGTTTAACTCTTACAAATACTAGATTATTTTAACTTGATTGCTTGTAACATCAAAACTTTATGTACTTTATCACAATAAGGAGCCTTTTGACTTAAAAAACTAACCAATGATTTAAAATTTCAGGGAATACCTCAATCGCAAAACATTTAACGAAGGAAGAAGAAGGGTGTAAAGATTTAGTGTTCTCGGATGATGAACGGCATTCAAACGTAGTGCTCCACATGAATTATTCATACGTTTTATTTGCTTGCACGTATGACTATCTCTCTCTCTCTCTCATGAATATACATACATATATATATATGTTAAGCAGGAGTGGCATAATGGGCGTTTGAGGACTTACCTAAAGCGTCACCCGCTCCTGAACCCCTTCTACATTCCCGTAACTTTTCCCCACTGGAATAACACACTCGAATTCAAAACTAATGTAGATCTACCTTTTTATTTAAAATGCTAGACGATACCTTGGCGTAGAATATGACAATAAGCGTGCAAAGTCATTGTATGAGATTGTACAATAAAATTTCAAGTCGCTGACGTTTGACTGAATAGATCAACACTATTTCATGTCAAAGAATACAATCCGGATATATATATCCCACTTGCTCGCGTTACGTGTTGGTCCGGGTCCTCGACCATGTCTTAAACGTGGTATCTGGGTATCGGAGTCAAGTCATGTAATTAGCTTAACCGACCATGTGGATTTGTAGTTGAGTATTATTGCGAGCGGCGGCGAAGACTTGCCAATCAAATGATGTTATATCACGAAAAAACCTAACGATGATGTCACAGAAACAATATCTAGGATCGAGGCGATTGTTAATACTACAAAATAAACTTATAAAAAAGTTTATTGGTAAATAAGCAATTAAACAATGTTTTTTCCTTATATATACGTGCATACCGACAGTGAATCAACTTAAGCAATTCGCACAAGAGCATGGAATAAGGAGTCCAAGCGGTATGACAAAACAGGTATACTTGCAGTATTAGGACTCGTACATGAGCCGTGAGACAACCTCCCCGAGATGAACCACAGCCGGTTACAACGGCAGCACCAACTGTAAATCAACTCAAACAATTGGCGCGAGAACGTGGAATAAAGATACCAAGAGGTACATAAAAGGCATGTATACTTACACTATTAAGACATCCTCCTTAGGAGCCGCGTCCGACCGTGAGACAACTTCGAGCAACAGCAGCACAGTTATGTATTAATATTCCTCCACGGGCCAAGCGGGCTGAAATTAAACGTGTGACTGCTGATGAAGAACACCGTTGTCGTCGTATTACAGCTACCATTGTCACTGCAGCTGCCGCACAAACACGACTAGTCAAAGTTCCAGAGTTTACGTTGAACAAGCGCTCAGGTGATTTACAAGATTATCAGGCAATTATTTCAATCGAATACGAGCTAGGCTATGATGTTGTGAAACTTCTCTCGAATATGCGTCCGAAAATCATATCAACATTACAGCACGCGAGCACTGTCGAGTTAAAGGTGTACATTGTCCTTATCGCGAATTTATTATGCCGCTCAGTCTTGATTCACCAGACAGCGATGCGCATAAAAGCTCACGCCCATGGGTTTGGAGTGACCCTTTGGCAATCTTGAACCGTAAAGACACTAAGGCCATTAATAATGAAATCGGCAAAGCTTTAGCAAAGACCCTTGAGTATGTTGAAAAATACACCAACGGTGGTTCAGGGTGTACTCTTGTAACATGCTTGAAGTTGAGATTTCCCCGTACAAGCCTTTTCGCGGGTCAAGTTATATTCAAACGAAAGAGTGTATTCCACCGCAGCACCGCAAGCAGTAAAAATATGATAAACGGCGACGACCAGTGTTTTGAACGGACGATCGGATCCGCGCTGCATCCTGCGAGTGATCGTACAGACCAGCTTCGAAAATACAAGCAACATTTAGTCGAACTCATAGAGTTTCCTGTACAGGTTGCCGACATAAAAAAGTTTGAACAATTCAACCCTGATATCGCTGTTAATGTTATGGTTGGGACAGCGGCCTTTATCCGATTCAGTTATCCCTACATGCACAAAATAAAGATTTAAACAGGCGATTTAAAGTTAAGCTGTTATTGTTGAGCACCATGGACGGTCCAGTGGCTCAGTATCATTACGCGTGGATAAAAGATTTTACACGAATAATTTGCCGGCACAGCAAACACCATGGAAGAACGCTGCCTGCATGTATTTAGCACCCAACAGTTGCTGAACGACCATGAACTTTGCTGCGGTGTAATTAGCAAGAAGCCACAGCGTACGATCATACCAGAACCTGACAAGAACGTTTTGAAATTCACTGCTTTGCAACGGAAAATCGAAGTGCCATATATCATTTACACGGACTTCGAATGTTTGAACGTTCCCGTGGAAGCCGACGCCCCTGACGTTTCGTCAAAATACAACACAAGTTGCGTAACAAATCCGGACAAACTAACCCGCCAATATTATATCGCTGTAAAGACTCGATTGAAACGTTTATTAATTCGCTCGAGGTTACAGCGACATTGACCCGACAACAGCTTGCTCGCCTGCTGTCATGATTATGACGCGTGATAACATTCGTGAGTTTTCCGCGGCAAGACATTACTGGATCTGCAACGAAGCTTTTAGATCCACCGATGAAAAAGGATTTTATCACTGTCACATCACTGGCGCGTACAGGGGACAGCGCATGGTGCATGCAACCTTCAGTTACGTATTTATCCACATAAAACAAGCAATCCGGTTGTGCTTTATAACCTTCGTGGTTATGATGGCCACCTAATCATGCAGGTAATTGCAACAGCATCAAAATCAAAATAAGCGTCATTCCAAATACTATGGAAAAATATATGACGTTCCGTCTGGGCCATCTGCAGTTTCTCAATTCCAACTTTCTCAATTCGCAACAAACGAGTTTGAGAACGACTTTTTCAAACGTATGAATAATGTCGTGGTCGGAAATACAAATGAAAACCTGCGGAAGAGTATCCGAGTGGATCTTGTTCGGGATAGTAAAGAAGAAAAATTTACCAGGCTTATTGCGGACCCGGCATTCGAGTCACGCAAAATCTTCGATAGTGAACTTTTTTCATTTCACAATAAAAAAAACTAAAAAAAAAACTGAAGATGACAAAGCCCATCTACGTTGGCGCGTCAGTGCTACACTTATCTAAACTGTTCATGCCGCGGTACTTCGACAAAAGTCAAAATGCTATACACAGACACAGACTCACTGTTAATGCATACTATCACGTGGGACGTTTACGTCGACATTTGTTAGGCGTCACTCGCTGACAAATTTGACACAGGCGAGTACCCGAAAGATCACCCGCTACTTACCAATGTTAAGAAAAGGTAGTAGGGGAAATTCAAGGATGAATGCGCGGGCAACCCTATCAAAGAATATATTCGACTGAGACCCAAAATGTACTCTATCGGCAAACATATCAAGAAAGCAAAAGGAGTCTCACGCGTGGATGTTCATAAAGAACTCAAGCACAACATGTATGTGGAGTGTCTTCGACAACGACGTGAATTCGCACACACGCAAATCTTATTCTGTCGAAGAAACGTTGCATGGGTGTGTATCGTTGCACCAAGGTAAGTTTATCTTCGCTAGGTACCAAACGATTGATTTTTCCTGGTGGAATCACTGCTAACGCGTACGGCCAAGAGCAGATAGGGCGACAATAAATCTTGGTGGTAATTGTGTATTCGCGGCAATGACTTGCAATTCCTCTCACACACATGATCTACTTTGGCTGTTTTCTCCCCGCTAGAACCGACGGTTCCAACGCCAAATGGTACCATTTTGGCTGTCCTGGAATATCAATTCGATCTGAGATTGTAAAAGCATCGACGTTTTACGCCTTCTAACTCCCCCACCAACCCTTGTGCATACAGTTACCGAACCAAATTGTTTCCAAATGAGTTTAGCACGGACGGCTGTGAAACCGCTTTGTGGGTACCGGCGACAGCTTTCTGCCGAATCGCGTCAGCGTGTTTTAATCCAATCGTACGTGTGGTTTCATTAATGAATGATGTTATGACTGACTGAAGCAGTGTCACCCATTCGCGAGATCGCTCTAGAGTGCTAGCACTCCGGGTCTGAGACAGCGCTTCACAATTCATCCAAAATTCCTGAGCGTACTGGTACCCAAATACTCGTTCCGCAAGTGTACGGTTAATTCGTTCCACAATGGCTTGATCGCGTCCACGACGAACCCGCACATGATGTTTCGCCAACAATGCAGCAACGGCTCCGAAAACTTCTTTGCTGGATCCATCTGCAGAAACCGCGACCCTGTTAGCGATCCACGTGCGTTGATACGTTTGAACGCGTCTGCGACACTTGTTGAATCTTTGGATGTTAACGGCGTGGCTTCACTGTATCTGCTGGCAACATCTACGACTGTTAGCACGTATTTGTATGTATGTCCACGCACCTGATCATGTGGGAAAAACAAAAGATCAGTCTGGCGAACTTCGTTGGGGGGGGGGGGGGTCCTCACATCAAACCATCCACGGGAAAATTTCCTTGGTGCGTTGGTGCGGGTAAATAAATCTGTCACAACACTTGTTTGGCCAGCCACGCTCTGGCATCATTCTAGAAAACTTTTGCCGCGCTCGCTAATTTTTCAACAGCTGCTTCACCCTTCCAATAACCGCGTGGACTGTAGTATGTGGTGGCCAGTTTCTCATCCATGTTTATTATTATATTAATGTACTTTGCCTCCAATGAGTGGACTTCGTTCATAAACGGATCTTAAGATCCACGAAGTGCAATCTTAGCATACATGCCTCCTTGAACAATCCACTTGGCGATTTTTTCTTCAAGTGTAGGACGGATTGCATTTAAGTCATGGATGAGATCAATGAGATCCACGTCGGCGCCTTGACGCGCACGAAGATCGTTTTATGCTTTATAAGCAAGATTATGTCAGTAACATGCAGCATCGACGCGGTTTATGAGTTCATCTCTAGGCTCTGGTCAATTGTTAGTAACCAGTCGTATGTCTCACCGCGTCCCAGGCCCGCAATACTTGAATCTGAGCCCCTGAGCTTGCCAAATATGCTTTTCACCATGATATTTATTCCACGGTACCCACGGTATCTTCGTTAACGCAGCAGCGATATCACCGCATGCAAGTTGTTTTTATACCTGGACCTCATGGACTGGAACTGGAAGTTCCCACAAACATAATCTTCTTTGTTCCATACCGGGAACAAGTTCCAGCGATTCCGGCTCTGTCATTACGTGTTACAACCCGAGTTGAATTTGTAGTGCGAGTTTTCATGCATGATAATAAGTTATACTACAATTGACATTCAACATGGCATCACAAAAGAGAAAAGATTTCACCATCATTGACTTCTCTACTTCGGTGAAGCCTCGACCACCGAAGCATGCTTCCGTGTTTCTAAATTCAGTTCGTGCGTTGATCATTGACCCGGCTGGATCCTGAAAAACCCAACTATTGTTAAATCTGATCATGCGATTGTTAACGCGGGATCGGCTGTATATGATTGCAGCATCCGCGGACGATCAGCCTTGAACTTGTGGATCAGTTGGAAACACTCGTTGGGTCAGTTCGTGCCGGCAACAATGCGCCAGACGTCATCAACGAGGCCACATCGATTTGACAGCGGTTGCTCACCAACAACATCATGGACACGGAGATGTTTCGCGCGTAAATGTATGAACTCATTAAAGACATCGATGATGTATAGAACACCGATAATGAGTTCTGAGACGCTTTCCATTCTTCGCAAAATCAATGCTGGGATGCAGCGTGTAGTTATAAATTCAACTTTGAGCGTTACCTCGATGATTACAATCTAGTCAATAAAACCAGAATTGTATGTGGTTTTTCCGACACCAATCACCGCGGGGCAATCCCGCACACTCAAGATTGCACTAGCGTCGTTGCGCGTTTATCGTAGTTGGCCAAATATCCGAGCGTGGCCGTTCGGGGGCATCAGCGCGAATAACTCGCTCCTATTCTCGTCAGACGGTGGTGCAACCTAGAACGTTGTTGAGCTTTGAATCAATGAATGATGAGATCCGACGGAGGATTACATTGGTGACTAAGCGCGATACTAAAATCTACATCGAAGAACATGAGCATTCACTTAACTCTGCCATTTCGATTAAATCTCCACAGTATGAGGTTGACATCGGACAATCGTCGCTGAGTACAGTTCTTGGTTGGCCTGAAGATATTAATAAGATTCCTGCGGACATACGAATCTTACGTGCAAGACCCGACGGTACTAGTTAATATCTCGCCAGACGTTGTTAGAATCACCTGGACGATTCAGGTTAGTCTCACCTGTGACTCCATCAGCGGCAGTTAGAGTTCAGGTTTATTGTTGGTAAACATAGCTTCTGAAAGTGAAATATTGCTCGGGTTCGCTCCAACTGAGGCCCGGGTGATCTAATATCAATTACTACCACACCTTTGTATCTTCCAGGCAGCAATCCCCGGTTGACGAACGGTCGTTTCACCCTTGTGGACCAGGAGAGGCACACGTTGGACCTCCGCGATGAGACCTTGACGATACTGTACATCAGAAGTCGACCTGATATTTAATACAACGACAGTCGTACGTGGACGTGTAATGTCTGTGCATGTTGTCAACGCAGCAAAAACCGTTTACGCGACATATTAGGGAAATAGTCTTGATGACGTCGTCCGGGCATTGTTTACGGGAGACATAAAGGTTCTCGCGGCCCTGCTCTCGCGCGCTGCACCGATCGCTAAACAAGTTGCAATGCGAGTCGTTGATAGCATCAAACGCGCCGCTGTGGATCGGTTAAACAATCTTGGATCGCAAGCGGCTTTGTCAATTCGAGATCGACTACGGCGATTAGAGACTCGACAACCAAAGGCGGTTGCGCTATCAAGAGAAGTTACACTTCCATCGACAGCAACAATACCCGCGCAGATCAGTAAAATCATCAATGAAGCAGCTCAACAACGTCTGGCACAAGCCAATACAAATTCGATGATTGCAAATTTGGTCATGAGGAGCGGATTACGGTTGTCTCACAAAGAGTATTAGACGAAACCGATAATGTATAAACGATGGCCCAATTCATAGATGTATCCGATCCCGCGTTGGACATGGACGCGCCTGTGTTGCGAGATAGAAGCGCTTATTTTCGATATGGAATACGAATGATCTCAGAAATATGTACATCACACACACTGAAGGAAAATAATTTTCTAACACTATTTCATAACCATGGCTACAGATCGGATAGAAAGATAGTGTTTTTGTAGAGGTTGAATAAGTGAAAAAAAACACACAAAAAAATCCCAAACACTGATACATGTTACAATGTGATAATTACATGTGTTTCTTTCCCTAACCGCTACTTTTCTCACAAGTTAATGTCACATTTGATATATTTTAATTTGTATTAAGTGTGCTCCTTAGTACTTGTGTCCGTTCATCCGTCCGTCAGTCATTCATATTGGATATGTGTATTTGATATTATAAGACGATAAGTACAAATGGGATGATGTTTCCTAGAAGGGATGATGGAGGCTGAAAATTCAAGTGGTCACTTCTGCAAAAGGGCATTTATTAGTGATGACCTACATCTCTGGCTTAGTTCCATCAGCAGAGATATAGTTTATTTTTCAGTTTTACATAAACGAATCTTAACTCTCTAACTTGAGAAAAATATTTCACAGCCAAATGTATTTGAATGCAGATAGGCTAGAATGTTCAAATCCTTTCGTGTGAAACAAACGGAATGAGACAGACTATTTCGGATTTTTTTGTTGTTTTGTTTTGTTTTTTTGTTGTTGTTTTTTTTTTTTTGTTTCATGACGTTTTGGAAAGTACTGTGCAATTAAAGAGTACTTACTAAATGAATAAAACTTATTTCAGTTTCTGCAACATCTTTAGTGCTGAAATAGTGTTGATTTGAGAAAACCCATTGCTTAGCTTCTTTAAACGTTCTGGAATGAAACATTGCTTCCAACAAGTTAAAAGATGATACAAATCTCGGCTATAGATGGATTCGTATCTCCTGATGAAGACCAATATACAAGTCACACATGTCAAAGGATCCGATTGGAACACCCACTGCATTTCATCCATAATTAAAGAGCAAAGGTTGTGCGCAGTTCTCTAACAGGGAATGTCTTCTTTCATTATTGTTTCTCTTTGACACAAGTCCAGTATCTCAAAGTTAACTGGTTTAATATAATCAGTGACTCCATATAGCTCGGGAAGAGTATACAATACTATAGGGTGTCCACAGGGTAAAGCTGTCTTCCTCGATTTACTAATCCGATGACAATTCCACATTTTTACGTAAGTCTATTTCAGCCTGAAATAAAGAATTAAATGCAAAATAAGGTTAGAAAGGAAAGCAATTAGGGAAGGATGGAGGGAGGAATGAATGGAGCAACAAATATATATCAAGACACACACATGACACACACATGAACACAAAAGCCAAGGAGGGGTGGGTTGCAGAGACAGGTGGGCCAATTAAATTCCAAGAGGTGACAGTATTGGTATATTAAATTCCCACATCACGAATATGTGTCATTTCTATCACCCTAACAGTATGCAGCAACCTTTAGGACTGACGATATAAAGGGTGACCTTGGCGATGGTGGTAATGATAATCAAGATGGTTATGTTTAACGGCACGTAATAAATAAAGGATCCATTTTGTGTCGAAAATGGTACTTTACATCATATGACATGATCATATTATCCGAAAGGGTACAATATAAAGGGGACCCCGGGCGGCCGAGTGGTCTAAGGCGCTCGCCTTTACCGATCACTGCCATCTCACCTCTGTCCGCGTGGGTTTGAGTCTCGGGCTCGGCCAATGTGGTTATGTGAGAAAGCTTGCCAGTAGCATCCCGTGAGTCGGTGGTTCTGCCCGGAATTTTCCCGGGGTCTTCCTCCACCAGATATACTGGTCGCCGTGAATAGCCTATCATGTGCTGAAAAATGGCGTTAAACCCGTAAACAATATAAAGAGTGCCAAGCTTCATTTCGTAAGTTCGAACGCCTTTACATTTATGTAGAGGAAACGAAAGTGTGACGGACAGAAGGACAAAAAGTGGAAACATCAATTCCATGTTCCCCATTTGTTGCGCAAAAAAAACGCGGCAAAATTGGGACTGTAACTATTGTGCTGATTTGAGCAAACAAAAATGCATCGAACAGGTTAGTTTGGTTTCATTGAAAAGTGAGAGTTCTCACGACCCTAACTGAACCTGCAGAATCGAATTGCTATGCAGTTTGGTCAAGCTTGTGTTCATTCATAACAGTATGGCGTCTCATCAGTGGCGGAGCGAGGGGGTGAAGGAGGGGGGGGGGGCGCCAGGCGCCAGGCGAAGAGAGTCGCTGTCGGGAGCTCTCTTTTTTGCAGCTGATATTTTCATAGTATTTCACCTCACCTTAGTGTAACGGGGGCAATTCTTTGCAAAACTTATGGGGGGGGGGGGGAGGGTTGTTGGCAAGTGACACAAAAACTGTTTTATGTAGCAAAGTAGGGACGCCACTAAAGAACATTGCCTCCGGGTGCCTCGGTAGTAGCGCTACTAAAGAACATTGCCCCGTGCGCCTCGAACCCTCGCGCCGCCACTGCGTCTCATTTCAATCAGTAAGAAGGAAACCCCCGTGTAAAGTGTTTTAAGGATCAAAATGTAGATAGATTCTTTTGAAATTCGTTCAGACAAAATGATAATGCGAAACCTTCCTTAAATTTAAATTGCAGTTTACATTTCAAATAAACTATATAAATCTCTTATCTAATTAACAAACAAACAAACAAAATTGGATAAATGCCGCCGATTCGCCCATCTGTCAGCTCACACACACAGACACACATATGTAAACAAACTAGTACACAAGCTATGCAATTTAGTGAAACAAAACCAAAATATGCCAATGTTACAACTAATATATGTCCCAATGCTACAGTTAAAATATGTCTCAATGCTAAAACTAATATATGTCCCAATGCTACATCTAATACATGTCCCAATGTTACATCTAATATATGTCCCAATGCCACATCTAATATATGCCCCAATGCTACAACTTATATATAATATATGTCCAAATGCTACAACCTATATATGCCCCAATGCGATTAATATATGTCTCGATGCTATTAATATATGTCTCAATGCTACAACTAATATATGTTCCAATGCTACAGTTAAAATATGTCTCAATGCTACAACTAATATATATCTTAATGCTAGCGTTAAAATGACTCAATGCTTCTACTATTATATGTTCCAATGCTATATCTAGTATATGTCCCAATGCTACAACTAATATATGTCCCAATGCACAACTAATATATGTTCAATGCTACATCTAGTATATGTCCCAATGCCACAACTAATATATGTCCCAATGCTACATCTAATATATGTTCCAATGCTACAACTAATCTATGTCCAATGCTACAACTAATCTATGTCCAAATGCTACAACTTAAAGATGCCCCAATGCTACAACACATCTATGTCACAATGCTACAACTAATCTATGTCCCAATGCTACATCTAATATATGTCCCAATGCTACAACTAATATATGTCCCAAAGCTACAACTAATATATGTTCCAATGGTACAACTAATATATGTCTCAATGCTACGACTAATATATGTCTCAATGCTACATCTAACATATGTCCCAATGCTACAACTAATCTATGTCCCAATGCTACAACTAATATATGTCCCAATGCTACAACTTATATATTCCAGAATGCTACAACTAATCTATGTCCCAATGCTACAACTAGTATATGTTCCAATGCTATTAATATATGTCTTAATACTAAAACTAATATATGTCCCAATGCTACATCTAATATATGTCCAATGCTACAACTAATATAAGTCCCAATGCTACAACTTATATATGTCCCAATCCTACAAGTTATATATGTCCTTGTAAGGGTGCAAATTTCTGTCGATCTATGAAGAGAACATTAACTTGGACAGAGAACAATTAATTAGATTTATGAGGACAGGTTGCGTATTGAATCGCTATGCTGCGGTCTGTGTTGTGAGAGGAACCGATTTTTAATTATGCATTCGTTTATTTAACAGTCAGAGAAACTGGAAGGGAAAAGGTTGACTGAATCTTTGTATCGAAAATGTCAGAGTTGAGATTATCCAGAATCAGTTATTTGGAAATCTAGAGGGTCAGGATGACCGCAAATTTTGGCGCCTATTTATAAAAGGCGGTAGATATATTTAATCCTGATTGGCTACACTAAATAAGGGGCGTGTTTCCCACACGAAATTTCATAGTTTTAATATGCCACATCGCAAAATTTAGTCAGTCTAAACTCCTGTAAGAGGAAGATATTTTTGGCTCCGAGATTGAATTTGCAAGAAATTATCTCGTAAAACAATAATCCAAGGGACTGGATGTCTGGAAAGTTGACGGACACAATTCTGGCGGTAGAAGCGAGCAAGGCTTGAAAGCACAAGGTATTTGCGTCAATCTCATGTAATTCGTTGATACCAATATAATTATTTGCTTGAATTTATTTACTTATATTTGCATGAATTTATTTATATAAATTCGTAGATCAATTTTCTTGATATGAGTATAACTGTGTTTGAGTTCATTATCTGAATTCGTTTAATGATCTTATATATAGGTTTGACAGATTGTTTGAATTTGTTGTCTTGAGTGTTATAGGAGTCATGTATTCTAAGAATTTCATGCATTACTTTAGTTGATATGAGTATGAGAATCCGTGTGAATTCACAGATCTTAGATGATGTCATGGACGCTAAAGACTTGAATGTGTTTATTCGCTGAAATTAACGTTAAGCCATGTAATGAATTTTATTCATTCATTTGTATAATCGAGAACGGAACTATTATGTCTGGTGTGATGTTAATGTGAGTCAGCGATGAAATAGCCGTTAGGAAATACATTAATCTTATGAAACTAGGTTTGTTTGTTTATGGCCTGCCGTGTTTGGCTTGACCAGATAGCCTTTGGTATCTGTTTGACTTCCGATAGGATGCTATCTGACATAACGAGAGTGGAGTAATGATCTATTCCCAGTAGGATATCTGACAGAAGATTTAGGTTGCTTCTCTGTTTATTTTGAAAGGGGAAATAGCTCCACTGACGTAATCCACTGACGTATCCACGTACCTACGTATCTACATACCTACATATCCACCTACCCACACAAAGTTTGAGGGCCGACAGAGGCAAGATAGTCAGAGTGAGAAGAAAGCGAAGGAACCAGTTGAACAGCACGGTGAACCGAAGGAAACCAGGTTATGAAGCTGTACAAAGCAATGACTTCGATTGTTCACTCGATTCTATGATGAATTAATTCTATCATTTAAACAGATCGGCTATTTATATAAGTATATTTGTGTTTAAAATTCGGTGAATGATTTATTTCAAAAAGAAGTGTATCTTCCTACTGTAATGCATTATCACAGTTGTTTATGTAATTGATTAAATTGTTATATTTCATGTACGGGGGCTCGTTTTAGTCTGTTCTATATATCTGCTCAGATCTCTATTCATTCCATCTATAAGTTTCACAATTTATATTATTATTTACTCGATCCGGGCAATAACACCGAGGTCGATCATCCTCTAGATAACGATAACCACAACCACCACCACCCCCACGCTACAGTCCTAATGCTACAGCCTATATATGCCCCAAGGAAACAACTAATATATGTCTCAATGCTACAATTAATATATGTCCCAATGCACAACTAATTTATGTTCGAATGCTACATCTAGTATATGTCCCAATGCTACAACTTATATATGTCCCAATGCTACAACTTATATATGTCCCAATGCTACAACTTATATATGTCCAAATGCTACAACTAATATATGTCCCAGTGCCACAACTTATATATGTCCCAATGCTGCAACTAATATATGTCCCAATGCACAACTAATATATGATCCAATGCTACATCTAGTATATGTCCCAATGGTACAACTAATATATGTTCCAATGCTACATCTAATATATGTTCCAATGCTACAACTAATATATGTTCCAATGTTACAAATTATATATGTCCCAAAGCTACAACTAATATGTCCCAATGCTATAATTAATATATGCTTGAGTGCTACAAGTAATATATGTCTCAAGGCTACAACTTATATATATCTCAATGCAACATCTAATATATGTCTCAATGCTACAACTAATATATGTCTCAATGCTACAACTAATATATGTCTCAATGCTACAACTAATATATGTCTCAATGCTACAACTAATATATGTCTAAATGCTACAACTAATATGTCTCAATGCTACACCTAATATATGTCCCAATGCTACAACTAATATATGTCTCAATGCTGCAACTAATATATGTCTCAATGCTACGACTAATATACGTCTCAATGCTACAACTAATATATGTCTCAATGCTACAACTAATATATCTCAATAATACAATTAATATATGTCCCAATGATGCAACTAATATATGTCTCAATGATACAACTAATATGTCCCAATGATACAACTAATATATGTCCCAATGATACAACTAATATATGTCCCAATGATACAACTAATATTCTTCAATGCTACAACTACAACTAATATATGTCCCAATGATACAACTAATATATGTCTCAATGATACAACTAATATATGTCTCAATGCTACGACTAATATATGTCTCAATGCTACAACTAATATATGTCTCAATGCTACAACTAATATATCTCAATAATACAATTAATATATGTCCCAATGATACAACTAATATATGTCTCAATGATACGACTAATATGTCCCAATGATACAACTAATATATGTCCCAATGATACAACTAATATATGTCCCAATGATACAACTAATATTCTTCAATGCTACAACTACAACTAATATATGTCCCAATGATACAACTAATATATGTCTCAATGATACAACTAATATGTCCCAATGCTACAACTAATATATGTCTCAATGACACAACTAATATATGTCTCAATGATACAACTAATATATGTCTCAATGCTACACCTAATATACTTCAATGCTACAATTACAACTAATATATGTTTCAATGAATAATAAGGTCATTCTCATCGCTTATACGATCATATAAATATAATTAATAGAAACATGTGCATGAATTTGTTGTTGTTGTGATGATTATTATTATTATTATTATTATTATTATTATTATTATTATTATTATCTCTGTGCATTATCTCCTTAACGGCTTGGAAAAAGTTAACCAGATTTGGTATTTATGTAACGCATGTAATAACCATGTATAAGGGGGTGTAGAGGGCTGTAACAAGCATTAACAGCGTGGGGTTTGCATTGACAGGCCATCGAAGTTGCATTAATTGTTGTTGTTGTTGTTATTATTATTATTATTATTATTATTATTATTATTATTATTGTTGTTGTTGTTGTTGTTGTTGTTGTTTAGGGAGAAAACAAAGTTGTGTAAACGTTCCCAAAGTACGAGGAAAGGTTTTAAACTTTAGCTTGAGTACGAAAGGTCACATTATTTTCCAAGTGCTCAGATAAATGTTTTGCACATATCAAATCGTGTATTACTGTAATTTATTTGATGCCAGTTACTAGGTATATAAATCATACAAAATAATGTTTCAACACTTTAAGAACTGGACTCGAGGAGAAAGTTTAAATTCGATGTTAAATCACAGCTGAGGTCGCAAGAGAGCAAGAAGTTAAACCAGCCGGGTCCAGTCCAATCATGTAATAAGAAAAGGAAGAATGGAATAAAAAGAAGAAAAGGATAATTTAATTTATCGTATCCATCAATATACCAAATTGCGTTCGATCCAGGACAAAGATACTGACGTCGGTAAAGTTGTTTACTCAGTCTTGCTTGGTATCCGTGTAATGGCTCCGAGCCTTCAATTTCTTTCAACATAAACATGGTGACATCTAAAATGTCAGAGAATGTTTTCCTCTTGTACAAACCATACCTTTTGGCCATCCTTTTCAAAGTTCGTATGCTAAGTACAAGTCTGTTTTGAGTTGCAAAACAATATAATATTTCTTGATTTGTACGACCTTTTTGGAAATAAATCTTGTAAAGTTTCTTAACTAAGTCCACCATTCAGTGGGCTACTAAGGGTAAATGGTACACGGGGCAACGATGATGGCCCAAAGGTCCAGAATACGAGGCCCGAATTTTTATCAGCTGTTTTGGCGCCCCAAGACCTCTGGCGCCCGGGGTAACCGCACCGTCCGCAACCTCCCCCCCCCCCAACCCCCGTTAGTACGCTACAGCCACCATGTCATGACCATTACTTGTGAAAGTTTGTGTGTCTGCAAAAAGTACCAAGAGTCATTATCTAAAAATGTGGACTTAGTATATCCAAATTTCGAGATGTAAACGTGTGAGTTAAATGTTGAAGGTGTTCCAGAGGAGGCTTGTGTGACTTTAGAAATTATTCATATTTCAGACTTTAAGTGTCACTATTTAGACACGTCTAAATTTATGTCTGAACCCGAAAGATAGCAAGTGTTGTTCAGAAATCAATAACTTACATTGATTCTCAGGTATACATAAACACAAAACCCCCCATTAAATTTAGCATTTCAACACATGCTGGTAATACCTGGAAATTTTCAACGTTCGTTCTGACAACTTCGTTGTTCTGTTTTTTGGCCAAAGTGTGATCTGTTTTACCTCACACGAATTTCTAATCAACAAAATCACAGAAACGTATCAAAGAAAATTTAATGTGATCAATTGCATACGCAAACTGTACTCGCGACTATTGATGGAATAGAAAATGACCTTTCAATGTATACATAAACGGATCATATTTCCATCATTTCACAACAAACGGAAAGTAATTTTAATATTTATAGAGCCAGATCTGCCGCTAAATTGTGTGTCGGCAGATCATCGTCTACGCTATCCGCAAGAAATTATAAGTAACACGAACAGCGTAGACTGATCTGCCGTGTCTATATTATGCTCCGTCTACGCTAAATGCATTAAATTATTAGTAAAAGAAACAACATAGTATGTTAATATAAGTTTTAGAGGATAATAAATTGAAGAAAGCTGTGTACTATTCTGACTCAGTAACGACTGATTCAATTATATAATGCCAGAAATAAGAACAATTATTGCGGAAATGAATAAATCCACAACCCGAGCTCCTGTGTTTTAGCCATGTACAATCAGAATATAATAAATCCACAACCCGAGCTCTTGTGTTTTAGCCACTATTGTACAATTAGACTATAATTGAAATAAGAAGCGAAAAGAAGGCATGTATAATTCTCGTTGTTGAAGTCTGCTCCATAAAGTGAAACAACTGAATGTTTTTGGGGCACATAAGAATTACAGTGTTATGTTTCTTTACGAAGAATGGGTCAAAACGTGTGAATTTACCCCTTTGAGTGCAAAGGATACTCTTCGATGAAACGCTAAAGAGTCAATCTCTTTCCTATGTACTATATGCATTTTCAGTCCACTGATTTAATGTCCGCCTAATGTTTCTGCGCCATTGGGGTTTCTATTTTTAATTCAGTTAAAATTTACTGCAAAAAATTATTTGTATTTCGAACTTTCCCATAATACAAAAAGGCCTTGCAATTTGACATTCCATTAACAAAAACACATTTGCTAATCCTGAAAACACAGGAAATTGTAAAGTGAACTACATAATATCAAAAAGTATCAATCTTCATGTTTTCTGCATAATTTTTCTTCCTCATGATAGGGGATTCAATTATTAATGAACAAAACTTTGATCGCCTTCTCCAGACTAGATTATAATTGTTTTTCCCTATTAGTCACAATTAATTATATTTATGCTTATGTTACATTCCTCGATTTGTCCATTTTGTGAGCATCATTATCTAGCACATTTTCTTAGTACACTCTCTTCCCATTAGAAATACAACTCAAATATCGGTAAAACTTTCGTGTCGGAATTATTTGTCTTCCCAATAGAAATACAACTCAAATATCGGTATAGCTTTCGTGTCGGAATTATTTTTCCAATGGATAGCCTGAGTAAGTTAAAAAAAATAAAAAATTAATGAAGCAATTTAACTGCGTAAAATATTTGTTGTTCTAGAGTATAATGCACTTGTTATAACCAGTTACAAACATTAGATACACTTTCATGGGTAGTAGCAAATTGAGTCCGGTGCAGCACCGCTCTAGGTTGAAATGCGGTCAAACAAAGGTCATGCATTCCAGAGCGCACCGTCGGTGATGAAATATGATAAAACAAAGACCACACATTGCGCTTTTGACGGAATGTGGTTAAACAAAGGTCACACTAGGTAAACTATCGTCATTGTGAGCAATTTACTAACATAAAAGAAAAAGACGTACACAGACAAATACTCACACACATCCCTAATTTTGATTTCAATCTAAAGAAAAAAGATCATGGTCAAAGTTATATGCATATTATTACATCCCTTAAAAAATTAACAAAAGTAAAATGTGACTTGAGAACTAATCTACTCAAATTTTAAAAATCACGCACACACACACACACACACACACACACACACACACACACACTCCTAAACAAATCTACTTAAATTAAAAGAAATTGAAGATACAAACACACAAATGCACACATATATTTAATTTTAATATCAATGTAAAGAAAAAAAAAACAACGAAAAAACAATCAAAATTATATGTATATTATTATACTTTGAATATATGATCACAAAATATCAAACTTGTTTTAATATTTGTCTACTTATATAAAAGGAAAAGACGCACGCAGACAAATACACGCACATCCCTAATTTTGATTTCAATCTAAAGAAAAAAGATCACGATCAAAGTTATAAACATATTATTATTACATCCCTTAAAAAAATTACCAAAAGCAAAATGTGACTTAAAAACTAATCTACTCAAATTTTAAAAATCACACACACACACACACACACACACACACACACACACACACTCCTAATTTTGATTTCCTAGGTATAGAAAAAATCAGAATCCAATTTATATGCATAATACCTTTAATCTTTTTAAAGAATTATACCTTGTGAATATAATCATAAACAGTGAACATGTGACTCAGAAACAAATCTACTTAAATAAAAAGAAATTGAAGATACAAACACACAAATATATCTAATTTTTATTTCAATGAAAAGGAAAAACAAAACAATCAAAATTATATGTATATTATTATACTCTGAGTATATGATCACAAAATGTCAAACTTGAGTTTTAAAATTTATCTACTAACATAAAAGAAAAAGACATACGCAGACAAATACTCACACGCACACACACTCACACACAGATTGTAATTGTAGCATGAAGGACACGCCTACTATACTCGAGTGAACTATATAAAGATAGACGGTTTTACTAGCAATTTATTCTCACGTGTGTATAGTAAAGATGGATCAACTTGTGGAGGAATTAGTTTCACGTTTTCCGAATGGATCTGATCGTTTAGAGAGGGAAATTCAATCTTTGAAGTCAAAGCTCCAGATTCTAGATATTATGTAGTGAACTTTACAATTTCCTGTGTTTTCAGGAATACCAAATGTGTTTTTGTTAATGTAATGTCAAATTGCAAGACCTTTTTGTATTATGAGAAAGTTCGAAATACAAATAATTTTTTGCAGTAAATTTTAACTGAATTAAAAATAGAAACCCCAATGGCGCAGAAATATTAGGCGGACATTAAATCAGTGGACTGAAAATGCATATAGTACATAGGAGATTGACTCTTTAGCGTTTCATCGAAGAGTATCCTTTGCACTCAAAGGGGTAAATTCACACGTTTTGACCCATTCTTCGTAAAGAAACATAACACTGTAATTCTTATGTGCCCCAAAAACATTTAAGTGTTTCACTTTATGGAGCAGACTTCAACAACGAGAATTATACATGTCTTCTTTTCGCTTCTTATTTCAATTATAGTCTAATTGTACAATAGTGGCTGAAACACAAGAGCTCGGGTTGTGGATTTATTATATTCTGATTGTACATGGCTGAAACACAGGAGCTCGGGTTGTGGATTTATTCATTTCCGCAATAATTGTTCTTATTTCTGGCATTATATACTTGAATCAGTCGTTACTGAGTCAGAATAGTACACAGCTTTCTTCAATTTATTATCCTCTAAAACTTATATTAACATACAGTGTTATACTGTCCCTGTCAAAAATACAGGTGCACAACTTTATATCCTTTCATTCAGACGTTGTTGAGACTATCGCACAGTTTTCTACAGTTTCCTTGTCCTTTAAAACAACTGTCCACTATTCATAGACACTGTTTACACTAGTACGTTCGTGTACAATGGGAGAGTTTGTAGTTACCGTATACAGTTACGAGTTAAATAATAGTATCGTTTTCCGTCTCACTTTGCTGAGCACATCTCTAATAATTGATATGTAACAGAGTAGGTATGTCACGTTTTTGAGGTTCCGAATATGCAAGACTATGGTATACCAAAAGGGTCAAACTTCCAACACCGCTGCAAAGCTAACTTTTGTTGATCAAAAACAAAGCGTTGTTGTTGCAATGAAACAATTTACCCTTATGACGGTACTTTAAAAAAAACAAAACAACAACAATTATTGCTTTGCAACATTATTTATCTTTGTTGCATTCTTATCCATATACTATTGCAACGATCAGGGACTAACATACTAGCGGGATTGGGACTAACATACTAGGGGGATTGGAAACCCCACTACGCTTCAGATCACTAATGTGCTTTCCTAGGTTAGAGGTTGCAGTTAACTGCAACATTGTTGTTATGAAGAAACCTATACCTTCTACAATTACTACTCTAAATGAAAATCTTTAATTTGAACTAAATTTATACCAAAGGAAAAATTAATTTCTCTCCTCCATTCATAAATATATATATATATATATATATATATATATATATATATATATATATATATATATATATATATATATATATATATATACTGTATTATTGATAGAATCAAAATATTTTAAGTGAACATATGTTATATTTCTACATTTTCAACGTGTGAGAAGTCCAGAATGTAAGTTTTATTATATTCGCCTACCGCTGGAATAATATCCAAATACCGGTGTGACGATATTATTGATTGTTGAAATGGTTATATTTAACCATTGCAATGGTAATGTTTAGCGTTGCGACGATAACAATTAATATTACAGTGATGATATTATCGTTGCAATCATAAAGTATACCATTACAACAGAAAATACCGTCGAAACTTTTATCTGAACATCGTTAGAAAAATAGGCGAATATTACGTTAAAAATATGTAAATACCGTTGCAGCGAATAATACATACTGTTGCAACAATATTTGGATACCGTTGCAAAGTTCCGGTAGTTTTAACCCCTTCTATGTACAACAAAATTGCAAGGTTTGCACTACCTACGCCAGGAGATCAATCAATAATTCGATCTACTTGCACCTGCGATTATTTAAACTTAGTCGTATGCACAAAACGATTGTTTGCAACAAAATAAGAAAACCCATGCTACAGCAGTGAACACGTGTCGCGATCTCCGTCAGTCCGTGGTGGGCGTGGTATCATATCACCCGTATCCCGAAAATGCATCTAAGAGTGATAGTACTTCGCGGAGTAGAAACCACGGATCATCTCAGTTTCGTATCATCAGACCGTATGATGAGGGCAGTGGTAAAAATCACGAGTCTGAAAGTATGTGACCGACCATCTAATATTCGGGGGACTGGGCGTGTGGTTGGGGGTGGAGGGCCTGGGATATTCTTTCGAACCAGGATAGTTTGTTTTTTTCCTTCAGTTACCTCAAGATAATTATTTTCAACATATATAAAAACATATATAAAAATATAATGTGTTCTTATTGTTTGAAATCAGAGCAAGAATATTGATTCCCAGTACCCCCACCCCTACTGTCCACCCAAGAAAGAAAATTATATATTGTCGATACCTAATGGTCACGAACCGATATACAATGTCCAGGGCTAGGGCAGAAGGAAGAAAGAGAATTATGTAGGTTTTTCCTTGCTGAATATTCAAGGGTTTTGTACGAATAGAGTATATACACTTAAAGACAAAGAGCTGACTTATTAACTCGTAATTACGGCTTATTAACTCGTAATATCGGCTTAGTATCTCGCAATTTCGACTTCATAACTCAAATCTTTTTTCTTTAGATTGAAATCAAAATTAGGGATGTTTGTGTATTTGTCTGTGTGCGTCTTTTCCTTTTATATAAGTAGATAAATTTTAAAACCCAAGTTTGACATTTTGTGATCATATATTCAGAGTATAATAATATACATATAATTTTGTTTGTTTTTTTCCCTTTACATTGAAATAAAAATTAGATATATTTGTGTGTTTGTATCTTCAATTTCTTTTTATTTAAGTAGATTTGTTTCGGAGTCACATGTTCACTGTTTATGATTATATTCACAAGGTATAATTCTTTACAAAGATTAAAAGGTATTATTCATATAACTTTGACCGTGATCTTTTTTCGTTAGATTGAAATCAAAATTAGGAAGGGGGTACGTTTGACGTGTGATTTTATCTTCGTTTTGATATTAAAAGTTTTATCTGAATGTGTAGTATTATACTCTTAATAAAAGTCTTACATTTTAAATTTAAGTGACCATTTAGGGATTTTCAATTAGATACAGCCTAACATTACATATGCTGAAATTAAACGACGTCTACATAATAATTTCTACGCATATTGATCAATTAATTTTAAATAAAAAATAAATACACCTATGGATAAATAAAATCAGATGACAGGTACACTTTGATGTTGGATTCTCTTTGAGGGTAGACAAGTTTACCTTGTATGGTTTTGATTTAGTCTCAAAAATCTAGCAGGCAATAAAAAGAAATGGTAATGTACATCATATCCTTCCAAACAGTGCTACAAGTAGTTTACCTTGCATGATCTTAATTTGTGAATATTTCTCATTCAGTATACAAGAAACTTTTCTCTGTTCTGGTAACTAGTATAATTCACTAATAGGTATTCTCTATAGCAACGTCTCTTCACATGTGAATGAACTTAATTGACATGTTGATGTAAAATATCTAGGACTCATTCATCCCTCTAAATGGCCGCTTACAATGATGATAGTTTACCTAGTGTGACCTTTGTTTAACCACATTCCGTCAAAAGCGCAATGTGTGGTCTTTGTTTTATCACATTTCATCACACCGACGGTGCGCTCTGGAATGCATGACCTTTGTTTGACCGCATTCCATCATACAGCCGTGCTGCACCGTCGGCAATTTACTACTACTTTCAAGTCTCAACATCTTATGAAGTCAAGAAACACTGTGAATCACACAAGTAGTAGGCGATGACATGAAGCTGGATTTGGTTGGTTCAAAAACTATTCCTTAACATATTGGTTATTTTTAGAAAGAGAAATACATGGTATTCGCATTTTTGGTAGCATATTGCATTGCTGAACAAAAGTTACCAAAACGCTTGAAAGCAATGCACCTTAATTAAATACTTGTCTATATATTTTGTTTATGACCGTAACATTTATGAAATAAGTTTGATTGAAATCTTACGATTATTGTTTGTTATATGGACATCTGACTGTCAACAGCCGTTAAACAGTCATTAAAGAATCGAAATTTGTTGAAAACTATTCACTTAATGTAACTCGATAGCCCAAACCCCAATTAATCGAACACTTGGCATCCCTCAATTGATTTCCTCAGCCCTGACGTGATGTCTTCTCTTTTCTGATTTTGAAAAGTTAGAAGAACTAAAATCTTGAGTTCGCAGCACCTCGAATTTTCTGATTTCTACTGTACAGACGCTTTCAATAAGTCACACTTTGTATATGTAGGAGTGATTTCCCTTATCAGTTGTGAAATGCGAGAAATTGACTGAATATCAACGATTAACTAATGTGGAAAATTCATAAATATATTGTTTATTTTATGAAATGGCTTTAATACATAGATTATTTAATATTTCATTATTTTAATCAATCTGTACTTCTGGTAATTATTTGTTATCTTTTTCTAATAGAGTTAGATAAGTAAAGTTAGATAAATCTATCTTTATGTCTATTAAAGTGCACGTTCTTTCCTTAATGTATCCATCTTTATATTTGAAAATTTGTTTTATTCAATCTCAACATATTAAATCATTTTTTAAATTTGAATTTAAAAGAATGATAAAACGTTCACATAATAATGTTAAAATGCATGTACTTCATTTAATTTATCCCTTATGGGTATATTTTTTTTTTGCAACCTGTGTGACCTCCAAAAATAAAACAGTGTACAGTTATATCTGCTATTTTATCATAGAACATGCAATCCTTTAATTTATTATTTAAATTTTAGTGTAAATTTGTTTTGACAATTTGGATTTCATGCATCGATTGCTTAAATCTTGATCGTGAATGGGAAAGATAAAAGAAAGAAGTGATTTCTTGACATACACGGAACGTGTCAACGTAGAACTCACGTAATTTGAAACATAGGAGAATAAGTATTTAGCTATGAAAGTCTACTTTGTTGTGTTCTTTTTTGCTACTTTTGTTTATCCAGGAAATTTCCATCGGAGTACCGATTCTTAAATGCTCGGCTTGAGCTTATCGATTGCCTTGTCAAAAGTGTCATATGGCATTGTAGTTTAATTTATTGAAAAGAAAACAACAAAAATGATTATCTCACACATGCCAATAAGAGAGTGATTTTGGACCCTTTTTGCTGATTCCTTGTCTGTCAGAACCCATTGGGCCATTTTGGACTCTTTTTGTTGATTGCTTGTTTGTCAGAACTCAATGGACTATTTGGGATCTGTTTTGATCATTCCTTGTCTGCCAGAACCCATTGGGCCATTTTGGCCCCTTTTGGTTTATTCCTTGTCTGTCAGAACCCGTTGGACCATGACTGAGGTGTTTAGTTATCAACTTCAGCTTAAATTATCAGATCTTTGTTTCTTCAACAGTTATGAAAGTGGAAAATCAAATTTTTTTCCAGCCCAGTTATCTACAAAAGCTAAATGTAACAATAATCTCTCTGCACCTGTATTTTTGTTTTCTTACCTATTATCTTCCTTTGACGTGATCTGGGAGGGTAATTGAAAGCCCCTACACATTGAAAGGCTCTAAAGTTGTAGGATTCTACTGTTGTACATCGTTAAATGTTTGGTGTCCCTTTGAAGAAATCTTGCTGTATTGAAACTGAAGACTATTCGAATGGAATGAATCAAATTGGATGATATATCTCACAAATTGGTGCATTTAAATACAAAAGTAATCTATATCCAAGTTAAGATGTTTCCATGATGCCTAGATTAAAAGTCATTAAAGAATTGTATTTTCTAATGTCACTGCAGCAGGATTTTCAAAGTAGATCTCAATCTTCATGGCGGTCTCTATAGACTGAATGAACCGTATATGTAATATGAAGAAAGAAGTGTATACTAAGATTATTTTGTACTAATAAATTATTTCTTGATATACCTAGATAAATTTAACTTATGAAATTATTACTGTATAAGTTTGGTAAGCTCAGGGGCAAAATTGTACAAAAGTTTACTCAATTGTAAAGGGGTATGTGTAGGGGGGGGGGGATTGGGCCATAATATTTTAGAATACGTTTAGAATATTCCAAGGAATGATAATATCAAAACGCGTAAAAGCACAAATTGGCCTAAAATTACAACAAATCTCGTGTTTTCCTCTGCAGATGTATCATTGGTTTTTATCTAACGATTTTTGATATTATTTTTTTATATTTTTTTTGTATCGGCGAACTCTGTTATTAACTATATATCGTGGAAGGATTTAAAACCTTTGAACGGTCCTATTGAGAAAAAGTAAATGTATTTGTATTTGCCTTAAACGATTCGCTTGTCGCCTCTTTCCGTGTCACATTCCTCTCGCTCTCTCTCTCTCTCTCTCTCTCTCTCTCTCTCTCTCTCTCTCTCTTTGTGTTTAATGAATTACACAGACTATCTCTCACGCTAAGCAGTCTTTATGTGCATGACCTCTTGTTGCGTTCATAAGGGATTCATGGTGTTTCCAAATCGTTTACTCTGGTACTTTTCTGAAAAGTTTACTCAGTTGTAAAGCGGTATGTGGGGGGAGGATTTAGTCATAGTATTTTAGAATACGTTTTAAATATTCCAGGGAATGATAATATCAAAACGCGTAAAAGCACAAATTGGCCTAAAATCACAACAAAGCTTGTGTTTTCCGTTTTCCTCTGCAGATGTATACATTGGTTTTTACCTAAAGATTTTCGACATTTTTTTTTTTTATCGGCAAACTCTGTTGTCAACCATATATCGTGGATTAATTTCAAACCTTTGAGAAAAAGAAATGTATTTGTATTTGCCTTAAACGATTCGCTTGTCTCCTCTTTCCGTGTTACATTCTTCTCTCTTTCTCTCTCTCTCTCTCTCTCTCTCTCTTTGTGTGTGTGTGTGTGTTTACTGAATTACACCGACTATCTCTCACGCTAAGTAGTCTTTATATGCATGACCTCTTGTTGCGTTCATAAGGGATTCATGGTGTTCCCAAATCTTTTACACCGGTACTTTTCTGAAAAGTTTACTCAATTGTAAAGGGGTATGTGGGGGGAGGATTTGGTCATAGTATTTTAGAATACGTTTTAAATATTCCAGGGAATGATGATATCAAAACGCGTAAAACCTTAAACGAGTCGCTTGTCGCCTCCTTCCGTGTCATTCTTCTTCTTCTTCTTCTTCTTCTTCTCTCTCTCTCTCTCTCTCTCTCTCTCTCTCTCTCTCTCTCTCTCTCTCTCTCTCTGTTTATTGCATTATTGAATGAAACCGACTACCTCTCATTCTAAGCAGTCCTTATGTGCATGAACTCTTGTTGCTTTCATAAGGAATTCATGGTGTTCCCAAATCTTTTACACCGGTACCTTTCTATAGAATTCACTGAGCAGAACTCAAAATTGGTGTATTACGTCACCTTTGTCTCGTTACCATAATAGCTTTAAGATTACAATCACATGACTATTCAGCCCTAAATCTGATGACGCAAGAATATGGAGTGAATGCCTAAAGCATATAAACACACCATTTATGAATGATTTGCACACAGATTGATGTGTTCCTATTGTCGTTTGCTCATTACTTAGATGATAAAAACTCCTGGACAAGAACAATACTATTATATGATTCAGTTTGTATGTAAATAGTTTCAGAATCAGATAAAATTGCTATTCATCATGTAAATAGTTATATGAAAGTCGAGCTCAGCAAGCAAAATAATTTGAAATAAGAACACAGTATATAGGCCAGTATTGATTGAACTAGAGTGAAAAGCTTTAATTTTTAAAAATATGAACTGTAAATAATCTTTTCAATGTACTTAACTGCATTGTACATGATATAATGTTAGGCCAGATTCTGTTTCACCAACATAAACCTATTTTAATTACGAATCTAAAGTTTTTGATGCATGAAACAGAACTGCTACAAGTAATAATTGATTCACAACTAGTTTGACTAAGATTCTAACTCGTTTGAACGAGCTTAATTGTCCTTTAAAGGAGTTTACAATTATTTTGAACGAGTTTACAACTGAATTTTCGACCATTTTTGAACAACTGATTAAACTCGTTTGAACGAGTTTACAAATACACAGCTCGTGCCTTCGTATGCAAATGCATTGCGTGGGATCATTAGGCAAACTATTTTTTTACTGGGTGTTGTCAAGCATTTCCTGGGCACTGGTAAGAACACAAAAGGATTCAAATATGTTTGTTCCTTCGCAACAGGACGTCAAAACGGGTCTCTCATGACGTAACAGTACGTAAAATCACTTAACGTCATTGTTTGCATTTAGTCACTAAATTAAATTGGGCACACTTACAGCATGTTTCCAGTTAAAAACCATTTTTTTTTATCATCGCCTCAAACGACCGCCAGTCTTAAAATTATATGGAAGTCTACTTAATATCCCCTAAACAAGTTTAGTTCAATTGATGCATGCAGGTAGAGATAGGTATCTCTGTGCAGGTAGAGATAGGTATTACTGTGCAGGTAGAGAGAGGTATCACTGTGCAGGTAGAGATAGGTATCTCTGTGCAGGTAGAGAGAGGTATCTCTGTGCAGGTAGAGATATGTATCTCTGTGCAGGTAGAGATAGGTATCTCTGTGCAGGTAGAGAGAGGTATCTCTGTGCAGGTAGAGAGAGGTATCTCTGTGCAGGTAGAGAGAGGTATCTCTGTGCAGGTAGAGAGAGGTATCTCCTTGCAGGTAGAGATAGGTATCTCTGTGCAGGTAGAGAGAGGTATCTCTGTGCAGGTAGAGAGAGGTATCTCTGTGCAGGTAGAGAGAGGTATCTCTGTGCAGGTAGAGAGAGGTATCTCTGTGCAGGTAGAGAGAGGTATCTCTGTGCAGGTAGAGAGAGGTATCTCTGTGCTTTGACTTTTATGATTTATGTTGAAACTTTCACACGATCTAAGATGATAATTTCAAAGTTAGAAAGTGGGGGATATATATTCTTTTCGTGACATTGTGACTTGTGTATAAGTCGTGTCCATGTTAATAAGTTACTTATGTAGAACGATGTGTGTAATTCTTGTCCATTTCAAATGTAGTCAAATACCAAGCATATGGCAAACTATACCAGTTATCCTTTCTGGCGTATACATGTTCAGCTCTCTAAAAAATATCTAATTGGTAAAACTGAACGAATTCCTTCAAACAGCTCTGGAAGGATGTGTCTCGGGTCGTTTTAATAAAATGAAGACAAACAAAAATGAACTTAGATACAAAGATAAACGTCGTCAGCCGGCCTAATAGCCAACTGGTAGCGAGTGATGCATGTAGGACGACTAGGCTATTGCACCCTCTTCCATGCTTGTTTCCCTCTGGTCAAACTTGAATTATTGCGAGTGTAGCATGGAAAGGTCGCATTTTTTTTATTTTTTTTTTTTTTTTTTGGGGGGGGGGGGGATTGCAAGTGATCAATGCGGCCGGTGGAAGCTCAGGGAGCCCCGTTCACACACGTTTTTGTTGCACAACGGAATGGCATGCGCTGTTGGCTTGTCGGGACGGGCGTGGACCGAGGGAACAAAAAAGAGAATCGGCAGACCGATTCTCCTCAAGGCCGGCTCTTGCAAGCCTTATATACAAATAATTGACTTGCCTGGCCAGCGTGCTTTATTTTTAATACACGTTTTGCTACTGTCATACTTAAAGCAAAATTAAAGGTTATAATTGATGCAAGTATTTGATGGTTGTGAGACTGTTTGCTGCCAAAAATCGTGTTTGTGAAATTACTGTAAAATTCACATAGAGACAACGAAAAGGAGCTGTGTGACCACGCCCGTCTCGACCATAAACCGCAGCAGAGCAATGTGAACCCAGCCGCCGTCGTTGCCGGAAGCCTCGTTTTCTTTACCCTTACTAAAGTGACGTCCACACCATGCAGGGATAACTGGATGAGAGTCAATATCAACGGCTCAAGACCGCAGCTGTGCAAATCCCGTGGTCCGTTAAAAGTGACGCGGGCATTCCGTTGCACTAGTGTAGCAAACCGTTCAAAGTATAGAGCTCACTCTTCCATGCCCAAGAAACTGCCGGGGTAGCAGGCGGCCATGTAAAGACTCACAATCTCATTGCTGGACATGCGCTGGTAGACATCTTCAAGGCGCACATGCTGCTCCATCAGGCTCAATAAACGCAACGTCAAGCGGACTCTCCGTATCGTCCCGGCAGCAGTCGATAGCCAAATTGCTTTATCGACGCTTTCTCTGGCGCTGTAGGCGAGATACATCATTCATGGACATGCGCTGACAGCCATATTTGATGCGCTCATGCTGCTGAAAATCGCACTTCGATAGCTCAAGGCGTTTGCGAGATACAAGGCAAAATGTGTACATTGGACTTCGATTGGACTTTTTACAAGTGAACAAGAAGGCGGACAATGTTTTTCATGAGGATGACGATACCAATCAAGGTCTAGGATTTTGGGAATAGGCGCAGGGTGCGGCGTCACCTTGTCAAAGTGATAGGAGACTTTTTCCTCGATTTCAGTAGAGTCAAGGCGGCCATATTTATGCTTCACGGCTTCCGCTGCCTGTTCTGCTGTCTCGAGTCAAGCAAACTCTGCACTGGACGGTCGAGCTGTTCACGCAGCTGCTGCAGTGCTGTGCGGTTGCTGGAGTAAGAAGGTCGAAGCCCCGTCAATTTTTAAAATTCGTCCTACAATACACGCGCTAATTGTGCATGTGCCATTTGTATATCTAAGTAGATAAACTTTTGAAAATTTTAAATATTTACATCTCAATAGCTGCAAGCCGCAGAAATTCGCTGAGCAGCCGAGGTTCTTTTTCCTTCCTAAGACGTGCTTGTAAAGTCTCCGAGCCACAACTCTCGTAAAGCGCGTAATATGCCTTAACACCACTACCGCACCCCGTACAACAATAAGTTCCACATTCACACACACACACACACACACACACACACACACACACACACACACAAACACACACCTTCGAAGCCTCTGTGCGTGTATATAACAATATTCGTGTATACAACTCTCTGTACTTCCTAATGTGATCCAAGCGCAAGTATTTTTTCAACAAGACATCTTACCCACTGTATATACTGCTAGTGCGTGTCTCTAATTGAAAAAAAAATGGAGTGTCTGTAGAGACCCGGTTCGGCCCGGCATTGGGGGGGGGGGGTCTAGGGAGTTTTACTCAAGAGATGAGCATCTTTTTCGAACATGCCTTTTCTGTGTTGTCCTTGGGAGCCGCAGAGGGCCCTTTTTTAAAAAAAGGAGCCTGTCTGTTTGTTGGCTGTTTTGAGAGTTAGAAAGGGCGGTGGGAGGCGCAGCGACTGCTGACACGGTCATCAGTCACCTAGTCTG
The DNA here is from genome assembly GCA_029931535.1 of Margaritifera margaritifera. Classification (NCBI taxonomy): domain Eukaryota; kingdom Metazoa; phylum Mollusca; class Bivalvia; order Unionida; family Margaritiferidae; genus Margaritifera; species Margaritifera margaritifera. Next base: position 1,948,115 of record JAQPZY010001368.1, on the reverse strand, counting down.
TTTACCTTCCCTGCTGCTGTCTTAGTGTTTGATTACTTTGAAGACTGTTAAATAGGTATGTTATATGTCTCCAATGTCTACATGAAACAACTTGAGATATTTATTATGTTCAAAATGAATTATCGGTAATTGACATTAAAAATTACAAAAAAAGCGTTAGTGCGAAAACCTTTATATGAACTCTGTTCAATATTAATCTATGAAGACAAAGGATTAAAGTCTTTTTTTCTTTAGCTAAGAAATGTGATTTATATAGATTATCAAATTACGGCTCTTATTAAACCGACATACTTCAGAAGCAACAATTACATCTAGATGCACTTGATTGGTTAAAAACGTTTTGTGCTTTCAAATATTTTATGTGACGCGCCATCGAAAATAGTATAGTTTATTCACATTTAAACCGTCTTTATTGCACAAAACTTGCAGATTACGTACCTTCCAAAATGTTGATTCAAAGAAAACTGACAACAATGTCAAACCGTATCTCTCAACATCTGAATAACTGATAATGTTGGTCAAGAATAATACATGTTTATTGTTTATGACATCAGCGACCTAAAACTAAAATGAGTTATAAGGCATGTTTTTTTTAAATTATTCAATCTGATTAAAAGAGAGATCTACTTATAATATGTGGATCTGGCAGGCACAGACAAAGGTTTATGTTCCAGCGACTTTTGGAATTCTCAGTCATCTTTTTTTGTTTTTTTTGAACTCACCAGATAATGCGTTACATTATGTATTTGAGAGACTTAGGTTAGAAACATTATGTTCTGAATCATGTTTTTCACTTTCATAAATGTGAAATCTGTAATCTGATTGGTGAATCGAAAGAGCAACAGACAATAACTCATATCGGTGTCCGTCAGATCTCCGTAATGTTCGAAGTATCGATTTTAATCAAATTGTAGTTTTGACATCGTTACCTTACTCTCTTAAATCCCTCGAAAAACCCGAGATGAACAAAACAGTTTGTCTCATAATGGGATCAGGATATAATCATTTTAGTGAATTAAAAAATTTATGACAGACACATTTCACTTCTAGTGCGCAATCTACTAAGTTTGTGGTGTATGTCTCAAGTCACTTTTCTGTTGTTAAATCATGATGATATGGCAAGCAAACCGCTTGCGAATATTTTTCAACAGAAGTCTGTCCAGTATTGAAAACTATTATTTCACTTGGTATATTACTGTTTGCAGTCATTTATGACGAACTAGATACCGGATTCTCGGCATAATATTAATGGCACAGGTAGTTCCATACCTGATGTGAGCATGAAATCGCCATTCAATCTATTCGTAGGGACTTTGATTTTGTTCCTGCAGCTATGCAGGTTCTAAGAGAACCATTTCTTTATCATCATCATCTTCTTCATCTTCTTCTTCTTCTTATTTTTCTAATTGAAGATCTTTGAAGTCGAAATGTTTAATAAGATCTTGGGAAAAGAAAAAAAAAATATCCAACGTTTGGGTTGCCGGCTTCAGAGTGGAAATGTTTCACCGAAAACTATAACCCACTCGGCTATTGGTCATGGTGTCTGTGCAATTTGTGCTTGTTGCAAGATGATTTGTGATCTGAAAAGAACTGATGATATATAAGCGAATCAATATGTTACGGGTAACTGCACGGGACGTCGGCTTGGATAACATAGGTCGTATATAGTTGATATATAGTTAAGTGCATACATTAAAACATGGTTCAGTAGGCTAAGTACATGTACTAATGTTTACAATATACGCAATTAGCATATTTCTTACATCTGGACGATTCAGATATAGTTTATATGCTATTACTTATTTCTGAACTGTAGAAAGGACCTTTATTTCTGTAGAGCATATCTTAATAATGGTGCGATAGGAGAAGAGGATCGATTTTCTTTACAAGTGCGTTCGCATGACCTTCACCCATTAAAACATTTTTTTTCTGCTCTAATGGGTTAAAAAGTAAAGAGCAAATTTAAAACTGATGTGGGACAAAATCAAAATGTCATTTTACATTCGGGCGAATTTCTCATCTTTATCATCATCATCTTTATTTCCTTCCATAGAAGATTACATGATATAATAACTAAGTATAATAAATCACTGGATTACAACCAGAAACCTTTCATAATGTTAGAACAACAACACAAGAACAAACAAACAAACACTAGTATATACAAATAATGAAATATGTAGGCACGCTGTAATGCCTGACCTCATATGAAGAAAGCCAAGACTTGGCCTAAGAAATAAGAAATCATTTTGTGCATACAAAAGTGTAAATAAAGATGCAATATGAATATCATGACACAGTTCATTTATGCTATAAAACAGCATATTATACTTTAAAATGCTTACATTATATCCACCATTAAAGTTTTCATTATCTGCGGAAGTTACAAGTTATAAAACCTCTATTTGTAGAACATAGCTGCACACTGCATGACAAAGTATGCTGCACACTGCATGACAAAGTATGCTGCACACTGCATGACAAAGTATGCTGCACACTGCATGACAAAGTATGCTGCACACTGCATGACAAAGTATGCTGCACACTGCATGACAAAGTATGCTGCACACTGCATGACAAAGTATGCTGCACACTGCATGACAAAGTATGCTGCATACCGGACAAATAACTTGAGTTTTCTTTGTCAATTACACCCGCTGGTAACCTTTTACCTAGACGGTACTGCAGTTGCAGCTCATCTTCTGCATTAAATAACGCAACATATAGGCTTGGTGGAAAGTTATCAGTCAGGAAACCCCCAAAAGAATTTCTGAAACATGCCATATAAGGACATGAAGCACAAATATGATACTAGTATATCATGTCTATATAAATACTTCCACATCAAATACACATGTTGAGTTGTATTTGAAGAACAGCCCATAGTCTCGTTATGTAGATAAATACCTTACTGTCTTGTCTTATTTTAGTCGACTGCCATACTGGGGGAGGTCGCAAGGATTTATGCATCGAAGAGAACCTGTCAAGATCTGTTTCATTAGACATTCGAACTCTCCAAAGGCTATTTTCAAAACCAAACCAATTTGACCTCAAAATTTCTTTAGAATTTTGTTGATCTGTTATGTCAGATTGTTGCAAATAATTAACTTGACACAGAAGAAAATCAAACGTGTCCGATATATTTGAAATTAACTCATAGCTTGACTTGCGTTTGCTCAAAATTAAGTGAAATAACGTAACGTTCAACACACCTTCAGTATGTATGTACATCAGTATGCATCAAACATGATCTAAAACAAAAACAACAACAAAACCAACATTAGTTTTCTCCTATTAATTTTGGATTGAGCTGATGTCTAACCTAGCATTTTAAGTGCAATATCTGATCTTGTATGTGTTGGAAAGTCTTATAAATCTTACCAAAATACCTCAGAGTTTTGGCCAACGAAGAGAGGTCACTTTGAGAAATATTGCCCCATAATGCAATACCATAAAACATTGAAGAAGAAATTACCTGTTTGATCACATCTGCAGCAACCAAAGGGTTTAAACCATTCGGTGTAATGCCAATACTAAACAGATCCTGAAGAGATTTTTTTCCCTTCTTGCATGCTTCGACTATTGCGTCATGTGACGTAAGCTTTGAGTTAATCCAGTTTCACAGGTGTGTTCAAGAATCAGCAACCGGCAAACATGATGACTCCAGGTACCACTTTGTTTGACATAATTCTTGTATTTCAGACCGAAGAGAACAACATTTGATCTTGTGACATGAATTGTTTTCGCGTACTGTTTGGGTAAATAGCCAGAAGTAAAATATCATCAGTTAGGCTTGGATTTTACACAGTACAGATCCAATCTTTGCTCCAAATCAACTATTCTCTAATAGGAGTTGCAAGTCATTTATAAATATTACATACATCAAGGTTGACAAAACGCCTCATTGTCTCACTCCTTGATCATTCGGGAACCAATCCAAAATATGCCCATAGGCAAGGACTTTGGTCTGTACATTTATATACATATTCAGAAACATTAAAATAGATTTCCCCGTAATTCCCAATGTGAATTATTTAAAAGTAACCCTTTGTGCCACACGCTATAGAATGCCCTTATTGTATCAAGAAAAGGAGTAAAAACCCGTTAACCCATGTTTACGTTATATTGTACTGATTGCAACAGCGAGAAACTCGTTGTTGTGCAGCCTAAACCCTTCTTGTAACCATGTTGCTGTGAAATAGGAATGTTAGAATTATTATCTTTAAGCCGAGTGACCAAACATCCATGAATAATTTTCTCCTAAGTTTTGTAGATAACAGGCAGTAAAGTAACAGGCCTGTAACTTTCGAGAGAGTTCTTTAGTTTGCTGCTAAAGCCCCTTTTTGAGCAATCTACAGGTATATACGACTGATCAATCATCTGAGTAAATAAAGTTGTCAGTCTCTGTGAGCTAATCACTACCATGGATCAAATGTTCATTGCAAATACCATCATGGCTCTGTGCATTGAATTTCTGTAGACTGTGAATGATTTCTTTTACTTTTCTTACACTGATACTGTCCTGAAAGGTCTCAATATGCTCTGCAACCATCTTGTAGAACCTGAGTTAATTTCCGTTTTATAAATTCATTGACGTTTTCGTCAAAGTTATGGCAACAATTTGGCGTGTAAATGTCCTCATAATATCTGGCAAAACTATTTGCAATGGACTCGTCATCACTCACACAAACTCCATCAAAAGATATTTTCTGACAAAAGTTGTTATTTCTACCTCTCGTAACATTGATTACTTTCCGGAAATGCCTTACATCACATGTATGTGCCTTTTCGATTTCTTCATATACTTTTACCATATAATTTTCCATAGATCATTTTTAAAGGTTTCTAAACTCTCTCTTCTTAGCTTTATATTCTCTGTAAGCATTAATATTCACTATCCCTTGATCTTCCCTCATTTATCCCATAATAATTAGCTTGCACTTGAAGCCTACGTGCTTCTTTAAAATCATCTGACCAGTATAAAAATTAAATTTGGACTTTGGGACTGTTATGTCGCCTGACTGCTGTATTACAGTAATAATGCACCCAAAAAATATATCAACATTGTCCGAAATAGTATATATATTCATAGATTTTAGGCGATGGTTCATTTCAGTTTCATATTTATCAAGGTATCAGTATCACATTTGTTTCAAGCTATGTTATTTCTCTTCATATACTGTCTGAAGTCTCTACCGTATGTAACTTTACGAAGGGTACTAAGTATAGGGAGGTGATCAGAAAGCACGTGCTCTTCGCGATCTGAAACAACACGCACATTACATACACTACCTATGCATTAATTCGAAAGTACAAAATGATCAATCATCGTTTCCGTTGGCATGAATGTCTAACGGGAACCAGTGCATATTGTTAAACGACCAGCACTCGCTAGATTATTGTTTCTTAAGAACTTGTGAAATGTTGCATTGAAATCCCCAGTAAAATACACATTATCCAACTATGAGAAAAGACTGCATTGAAAATCCCCATTAAAATACACACATTTTGCATAAATGGACATTTTAATTATATGTTAAACAATTCTGTCACTATTAAAGTTATCAATGAAGTTAGCATATCTTATAAGAGAGGTTTTGCAGAAGATTGCCACATTTTATCAACGTGTCATTTGAGGATATAACCTCTGGCTTATCATTGCATACGTAATCGAAAGAATATAATCGCAAAATGGAAGTATATGCTGTAATAGCTTGTACTCAGTTATGCATGCTACATCAACATCATTTTTACCCAGCACTGCACTAGGACTAAGGGCAAACGACATAATACCTCAAACATTTCAGCTCAGTATATCAAGATTTGTATAAAATTGAGATATAACCATCTTAATATTTATGCATTGTGAAAGCAAGAGAAAGATACAAAACACTAATTTACGACAGAACAGACTTAAGAACAACACACTATGTTGCCCCAGTCATGGAATATAACCACCCTGAACCTTTGTTTGCCTCCTGATTCCGATTGCTAAACCGATCTAACCAGGATTGATTCCAGTAACACCTCCTGACAAAAACACATTTTGGCCATGTTACACCATTTTCAACGGTATGTCATTGTGTGTCATATACAGTCAGCTTGGCTCCTAGACAATTAACTCTACTGCTAATAAACTTTACGGATAACGGCTCAATATTATATTTTTATAAGAATTTACTGAGGCCCTCTGCAGTAGATTTGATGCCAATGCCGATCATATTAAAGCGTATTGTTCTTCGCCTGACCGTACCTTCAGACACAACATTCTCGTCATCATCATCATCATCATCATCATCATCATCAGCAGCAGCAGCAGCAGCAGCATCATTAATAAAATCCGAGACGTTTTCTCTAATGTGTTTGCCAAACGAGCTAGGCATTTAAATCTGACCACCAAGCATGGTACGTATCGAGCTAAGAAGGGTATGCAAATCATTGCATTTCACATTATTGTTGCCAGGAATACCAATCTGTGTCCTGGTTAAGTATCATCTCCAGTAAGCTGTTCGGTGTAAGCTAACGGTTTATTTTGAGTCTTAGTGGGTTGCGTGTGGCATTAATCGCATTGGGATGAAAAGAGCAGTGGAATTATGTGTGATATTTTCCATCGATGGGGTCGACATCAGTACTATCGACACAAGATACAGTTGCCATGGCAATCTAATGTGAAATATTACCATAGCTTTTGGAAACCAGAGGCCGTAAAACATTGACCCCATTATTTGCTTTCGAAGCAAGTTTGTCCATTACACTGGCTTGAGACTCCACTACCGTTATATCTGGTGAAGAGCCGTTAGACTCAACCAAAACGAGAGATAAACAGTTAGACACACAAGTTTTGTTCTGCGATGTACTCGAGCAAAGTTCATCACAAACAGTGGTATTAAACTTAACTCAAACGGGAGATAAACAGTTAGACACAGAAGACTTGCTCTGCGATGCACTCGATGGAGAGCGATATTCATCACAGCCAGTGGCATTACAAGATGGGTTACTTGCACCGGGACAAAACGTGCAAACGACATCCGCATAAGATGTGTTTAGGCAAAGAGCTGAACAGAGTTAACCGTAGGCCTTTAATCGTTGCCTTTCCGTAAAGGACACGGGTACGGGACATTAGTTTCAAAGATTCAAACAAAAGGACACATTTTACAGGAGCACGATAATTCAAGCATTACACTAGGTACGCTATATGACTCTTTTTTTTAAAAGATTACAATGATAACACTGATGAAGACATGTCCAGTAATCTCGACAATCTGGACATGGATTTGGAATAGGATGATAACATATTGTATTCACCGATAACGGAGGAGGAAATCATCAAATGTATTAAATCTCTACAAAAATAATAAAACCCATTAGAATGACAGTATACTTAATGAATATTTAAAAATATTTACAAAAAACCATCAAATTTACTAATTCCCATCTATATCTTTTTTTCAATTTAATACTTGGGACAGGTTTTATCATGGCTTGAAGGTATCATAAGACCAGTTTATAAGCATAGCGGTGATCCCGCCAAACCCAAATATTATCGAACGATTATTTTCCTTAGCTGTTTTAGTAAGTTGTTCACAGCCATTCTGAATACTCACAACATACTAGCAGAAAACCAACAATAGATCACATATTTTCTTTACATGTATTACCAGAAATCTTCAAACACAAAAGGAAAAAAATATTTTTGCTCCTTTATTGATTTTAGCAAAGATTTTGATTCGGTTTAGCAGGCGGATCTTTGGAGAAAGTTATTGAAAAACAATAAAAATGGCCAGTGTTTTAGAATTATTTTTCAATTTATATCAAAATATAAAATCCAGTGTGAGGTTCGCTGGGCAACAGTCTGGGTTTTTTTCAAATTCTTTGTGATGTTAGGCAAGGTAAAAAAAATCTCTCACCGATACTATTTTCACTGTTTCTGAACGACCTGGAGTGTTTTCTATATGAGAATGATTGAACATGAATTATACTAGGAACAGAAGGTTCTGACATCGAAATGTACTTGAAACTGTTGACTTTACTATATGCAGATGACACTGTAATATTCGGAACTGATGCAGACTCTTCCTAAGCAAACCTTAATGTTTTCTTTGAGTACATTAAACTTTGGAAACTAAATGTCAATTTAACAAAAACAAAAACATTAATTTTTGGATCGCGTAATTGCACTCAGTTCAAATTTACACAGGGTGGGGAACACCATCTCTATTTGTGAGGAATTTAAATACCTAGGTATTATTTTTTTTAAAAATCAGAGATTTTTAAAAGCTATAAAATACAACGTTGAACAAGCAAAAAGGGCCATGCATTTTCTCTATCGAAAAATAAAGAACCTGCACATTCCAATCGATTTACAGTTACAACTGTTCGATCGCACAGTTTTACCTATTTTGCTGTACGGATGTGAAGTTAGGGGATTCAAAACACACAGTTTATTGAAAATGTTCACAATGAATTCCTAAGTTATGTAACAAAACTTAGAAAGAGCACACCAGTTACATTCCTGTATTCAGCACTTAGTAGCAAACCAATTAACATTTGTATTAAATGTCGCACGATTGGATATTTAATCTCAATACTAAATGCAAAATACTCCAAAATTTCCCAAAAGTTATACAATATTATCTTGAGTGATATTCATTCCGGGTTTATTTATAAATGGCTTGAACATATTAGAAACATTTTGATTTCAGTTGGAAGAATTGATCTGATCTACCAATCATCAGTATGTAACCCTGAAGCTCTGAAAGCAAGTGTTGCACAATATTTAAATGCTTTATTTAAACAGGAATGGAGTGCATGATTTATAAGCTACATATAAAGGTGCGACTTACCAATTATTCCAATGAAATTTAAACTTTGAGAAGTATTTGATATCTTTAGAAAGCAGTGCTTATTTGCCTTTGCTAAAATTTAGGACTAACAAACCACAAACTTCCAGTAGAGTAAGGGCGTTGGAAAAACATACCAAGACAAGACAGAAAATGCACTATGTGCGACAGGGATGACATAGGTGATGAATTTCACTATCTCTTTGTTTGTCCTTTCTTCTCAAGTGAAAGATGTAAATTCTTACCATCTTATTATTGTACTAATCCTAATGTAATAAAGTTTGGTAAACTCTTTTCCTCCAGACATTGCTCAATATTAACAAGTCGTTCTAAATTTGTTGGCATAATTATGAAAAAATGTATGTAACTGCTAGTAACAAACAAATGCATCACCAACTGGATGTACACGTGTAGATGTATGTACGTGCTTGTATGTACGTATGCATATGTATGATTAAGTGTATGTATGGGTAGGTATAGGTACATGATACATGTATGTATGTGTAATACGTTACAAAAATTGTTCTTCACAATATACTGTTTACGTTGTGTTTTACATCATACGATAGTAATGCACACCCCATTTTATCATATATATGTTTGTACCTTAAAACGTTTAATAACTACTCTGTACACTCTCTGCCACCTAATATATATATAAACATTACATTTTTCTGATATGGTGCCTGCGTGTGGCCTGAGATTTTAATACCAAATAAAATCTCGAGTTGTTTTCAATTACTTAATCTCATTACTAAGCAGTTGAACTGTTTTTAGATTGTACCTGTATCATATTGATTAAACAGCACGAAATGTATTCAGGTCATTCACTGTGATCAATGATATTTGGATTGCCTTCAGGGATTTTATCTCCTCTCGGAGTGACACAACATTTTGTTGTGAATGACAGCAATCACTCTTAATTTGGGCTAGCGAAGTCTTGCTGAATTAGTCACTTATTCTGTTTGCCGTGAGACATGTTGATCATTTTGATCACACTGTTCCGTTTGTACACAATGGTTTGAATTCTTCTTGCTAAAAGTAGACTTGATATCGCAAGGATCCCATTTCATAAACATAGACAAAGAATGACAATCCCTTGCATATTGTATTAAACTGCTTACACCATTTCTGTGCTTTCTGACCACCAAAAATCACGATTGAAAGCCTGGAAAACATCGTTCTCTACTAAATAAGATCGACCTATACCAGGTTACAGTATCTTCACAAGCATGTGCGACCTCTAGCAATTTCTCAATATACATGTCTCTGGGTAGATTATCTAATTCCTGATCAAGTCTTCTAATAAAGTTCTGATTGGGAATCTGAGACATGTCATGTCGATATGTTGGACCATTACAGCGAGAACATGAATCTTGGTCATCTCTGTGATGGGCATTCTGCGTAATCGTGTACTCAGATTGTGAACATTGATCTGCATCGTCAGGATCTTCAACCATCAAATTTGTTGCATAAAATGCATTTATAGATCACCTATATTGACCGTTCCCAACTAAGTATACGTTTTTCCTGAACTAGCCTCAAAAACTGAATTATCCATGGTTTGCACAGGAGCATTTGTTATGTATATTGAAATTATAATATGTGTCCATGAGGTAAGTTGTACTTTAGTGGTGATTAAGTTGTGAATAACATATTTACTGCATTTGAGGCCAAGGTCAGACTTTTTTTTTACATAGCATTTAGTACTTGGATTAGAATTGTCCATGGTTGATGTGAGAAAAGTCACATACGCACAGGAAGTTTCCATTAGAGTTACTCATGTTCTAGAATATTTTGTCAGGTGACTTATCCTTATATTTATATCGGTTTGGTAAACAAGATTTCATTCCAGTACTAAACTTCATATTATTAAGATCAGTCTATTATGGAATTTATTTTAGTAATCAGATGTTACAGTTGTGAAAATCAGAAAAAATTCAAAGAGAGGAATTATTTATTTGAAATATTCATTGGAATTACTAAAGGTGCTCATTCTCATTTGGATTAATACTTGACTTTGGGATTTATGTGAATTCATTCAAAGATATTCTGGATTACATCATTCAGCCTATTAGCACATTCAAGACTACCGACACATCAGAATATTCAAGACTACTAGCACATTATAACATTCAATCCTACTGGAATTCATTCGGAACATTCTATATTTAGGACTTGAGTAGGACACTTGGGATTATTGGATTATTTGGACTTTAATTCACGTTATTGTAAGTGTCTTTTTGAATTTTCATTTTAATTGGCTATAAATAAATTGCTTGTTGATTTTACTTGCATTGTTGGTTTCACTTTCTTTCTGTTACATTATTTTAAGACCTACACTCGTATCACACTGTAATGTCCATCTGAACAATCTGACATCTTGTTCAACATACGTCAAAAGGTGAACAAAATAGTGGATAGGGTATTCTTTTTTATGAACGACAAGTAAAACTTTCTAGATTATTGTTTTGCTTTTACTTTTCATTCTTCTCTGTAGATATGTGTGATCTGAGTTTTAAAATAATAATTTAGTCCATGAACTATATTTTGATCTAGAACCCACTCTTAATTTTATTTATTAAACACTCGAAACAATCAAGATATATATTGCGCGAAAGAAAATGTTCAATTTTCGGATTTTCTTTTCATCTATTATTAAGAAGTTGTTGCAAACGTCTAGACGTGCTAAAAGGCAGAATGAAAAAAAAGACCCCACGCAAGTGTCTGTCATCTTTTGGAAGTCTCGCACAATTGATGTTATTTATTCCATCTTGCATGGTGTAGCAAAAGATTAAAACTACCGGTAACGTTGCAATGGTATCCAAATGAAACAATCCTATTTACCTTTTCAGCGGTACTTTAACACTGAAGTCGTTACAACAGTATTTATAATCATTGCTGCAGTATTCATATACCGTCTTGACGATATTCTCCTACCATTGCAACGATTTGAAAATACCGATGTAACAATATTTTCTGTTTTGGTAGTGGCATATTTTATCATTAAAATTGTCGAATTATCACATCACTCAACTTTAATTGTTATCGCCGTAACGCTTTATTTACCGTTCCAACAGAACAATATACAGTTATAAAAACCAATAATATCGTTGCACCAGTATCTAAATATTGGTGCAACGGTAGGTGACCGTCAATGCTGGGGCTAAGATACGCACGGATTGAAATCTCCTTGTTTACTCCACCAAATATCATCCGTTCCCTTTTGACATGCAATTGAGGATGATTACCACCATAGTTCCAAGAAAGCGCATGGATTTCAGTACTTTCAGGAGCAAGAGAGGCTTGTTGATGGTACACATTTTGTGAACCACAATGTTTCACTATTTCATCATTGACACAGAAGATAAGATACAATTTTAATCGCATGCAATAATGCATTAGTGTATTTACTAAGATATTTTGAGCAACGTATTTTGAAAAGATATGTGACAGTTTCATTTCTTTAAATAACAAAAATAACCATTGATCAGTAAAACTATGGCATTTTGTAAACCACTTTAGCACTTATGTATATATGCTATTATAATCAACTTAATATTCTTAGACTTCACGGACATTGACGTTTGTATTATTGATATTTATTATCGAAATGTGAAGTATATTTATGCATTGTAAATATTTAAATCAAAGTAAATATTTTAATTTAGAACGGAAGTTGTAGACGGTCTAGATTTCTTTCATTAGAACAATGTTACAGCTAACTTCAAGAGTGATGAAAGTATAGGTTTTACACTCGAATACAAACAATGTATGATTCAACACCAAGTGTGACCAGAGTATATGATTTATGACAAATATGAATAATGTATAATTTATCCACAAGTAGGATGTATGTATTATAAATTATCACTCAGTTAGCGATATTAAATTGTTAATTTATGCTCAGATAGCAATAGTGAAATATATCAATTCAAAAATGGAACACATATATAAATCGTGGCATCCAGTTGACGACCACGATGTATTTCGGTTCTACAGCTCTAATCAATGGTCAAGGAGTCACCACGCAGGGCCCGCCCCTCCCAGTCTGTTGATGGATCTCTCGAGAGTCTCCTCGTTCAACACAGATCCGCTGGCTGCGAACCTTTGGTCCCTCAGTGCGAGAACACCAGTACTCTCTTCCGAGCCAATGTCACCAGACTGCATCATACAGGTTACAAGGAACCCCACAGAGTTCTACGACTCCCCATCACCGAACCAAAAACGACTTAAAATATAATAACTGAGCCGTGTAGTACATATGACACGGTCAAGTACGAATGCAATGATATACGTTACGCATGCGCGCATATGAATTTGCTTCGTTACGCATGAAATTATTTCATCAGAACTACTGTAAGAGATTATTACTATAATAACCCCGTTCGTACATGAATCTGTGTCCGACAAGAATAATCTCACTGTATTATAAGAGCTCGAACGTTATTCATCATTCAATGCATGCAGCGTATAACTAACTTCAATCTGTCTGTTCAGTTATAAGAAATGTCTAACTTGAAACAGACTATAGTATTTCTGATAGCATGGCGTTATATGACATAGGTTTGACTCTTCGTAAAATTTAGAATAAATTCTGAAAGATCCAATATACAAAACAATTTTATCACATAAAACGGTTAGCAAGAAAAAATACAATTTTATATTTCACATGCCTCTGCTGAAGATTGGTTCAGTAAAGTGGTTAGCTTCCTGACAAGACTCGTTAGAATGTGAATATACACAGATAACTCACTCTATAAGTACCATAGCTGTGGTGAATATGCGTGGACAGAGAACTCGAGGTAATTGGGTTTTTCACTGCAGGCAAAATGCACGTGCAGCATGGGATGAATCAAACTTAGTATTTTGAAATAGCGAAAGCCGAAAAATAAACCACCCTCGATTAACGCTGTATGCGGCAACGAAACCCGAGTTCATTTTCGTTCACATATATACATTGACATAAGGTACACACAATTCCACGACAACAGCATAAACAATAAAGACAACGTTTTCGACTTAACGGAGTGCGGGATCACTTCAAAGTACCTGGATGTAACGTTGAAATAAAGATAAATAATGCTGCATCGATATCAGTGTTAACAACACTTTTGCAGCGGGAAATCTTATCTTTACAACTACAAAACCTACCATTGTATCAACATAATTTAGTGTTTCAATGATAGCTGGATGCCGTTGCAACGATAACTGGGTGCCGTTGCAACGATATTTGATATCGAAACTTTTACTCTTTTGATACACCATTGTCTTGTAACATAAACACGATAGGTACACCACATAGAGTTTCGGAACCGCAAACGGCTGACATCACTACTCTGTTCTATGTCAATTATTAGAGTTGTGCTGAGCAAAGCAAAACCGAAAACGCTACTATTATTTCAGGAGTTCGGGTTGTGGAGTACAGTATATGGTCACTATGAGTTCCAAAACCCGAGCACATGTATTTCAGCCACCATCGTACATCAGATTATAATAACACCACAACTCCATCACCTGTGTTTCAACCACAATCGTGCGATTAGATTATAATAAGTCCATAACTCTAGCACCTGTGTTTCAGCCATTATCGTTCGGTTTGACTGTAACTTAAATGAGAAGCACCAAAGAGAACTCCAGTACAACAAAGTAGCAGTTATTTCATTGTTTTAGAAAATGACAATATTAAAATGTATATTTTCATTGTTGTAGCCTGCTAGATAAAGTGGAAGACTTAGATATGTTGGAACACATATGAAGTAGTGTTACAATTCTTCAACAAGTGTGACATTTTGCCCTTGAGCGCAAAAGAGACTTTTCGATGAAACGCTAAAGAGTAAATCACTTCACTATTCACAGGATGAAGTTTCTGTGTTCTGGTCTAATATACTGCTATTGTTGCAACGCTATTAAAGTTTCTACTTTTATTTTAGTTTCAATTTAGCGCAAAATTATGTCTACATAGAACTTACGAAAGACCATAGGGTTGGCGAATTACAACACACGGAAAAGGAAAATGTTATTTTTGATGACAAGGGGTTAAATTATTAATGTTACATGTAAATATTCATGGGTTGCTTTGTTTTATCACCATTTCATTTTGTAAATGCAAAGGGCGAGTTGACTTTTTCGCAAATAAATGAATCTGAATTATATTACGTACGCTAATCTTGTTATCATCTTACTTCATCTCAGTCACTTCTATTGAACGTAAATGTCTTAGATTTGCCTAGTGGTTCTTGTTTGGCTCCATGAGCAAATACAATTAAGTAATGATTATAAGTAATGCACAAGCAAACATAAGACCCCACTCTTTCTTACAGGTTGAACCATGTTGTGCGGTATCCTGTTTGCTATTGCGGCAATTTTCGCTGGATCCACCGCCGACGATGGAATGGCTAATGGGTTTGGAGACTGCCATATTACAAACGAAACCTGCGAATTTTACCTTGAGATAGAGCACAAACTGACAATGATGAGACATAAGGATTTGGTCTTTCCACACGAAGGAAAATTGTACATGTACAATGTCGTCAATGTTTCTGAAGCGGATCCAGTTCCAGTGGATGAGGTCATATCCGCAGATGGCTGGGAAGTGCCAAGCTTGGTTGCTGCTGTAAACGGAAAAGTCCCTGGTCCACCTATCATTGTATACGAAGGTCAAACTGTGATTGTCCATGTAAAGAATAACCTTAGGAGCCATGCGGTAACCATCCACTGGCATGGTCTTCACCAGAAAGGCACACCATGGATGGACGGTGTACCATTTGTCACACAGTGCCCCTTGCATCCCGGACAAGCTTTCACGTACACATTTAAGGCTGAACCTAAGGGGACATTCTGGTATCATTCGCATGTAGGTTCACAAAGAACTATGGGCACGTTTGGGGCCTTCGTTATTCGAGAGAAAAAACCACTGGATATGGATGAACATATCATGGTAATCAATGACTGGAACCACGACTGGGATTCGGATTTAGCACATATGAAAATGGTGAATGGTATCTACGATGGACGCACAAAAACAAGTGGGTCAAGGTCAATCGATGGTGCGTCTCTCAGCTTATTCAAATTTCAGGCGGGTTTGATCAATGGCAAGGGTCGATACTACGATGAAAAGACTGGTCAACACAATGGTGCTCCACTCGAGGTATTTGACGTGGAGCAAGGAAAGGACTATAGATTCAGAGTTATCTCAGCAGGATCTCTATACCCTTTTCGAATTTCAGTCGATAACCATCCGTTGAAAACTGTCGCTTCATATGGATATGATTTAGATTCAGTAGAGGCTGAGTCGTTCATCATAAATCCCGGAGAACGCTTCGACTTCGTAATTATGGCAAATCAATCGGTGTCAAACTATTGGATCAGAGCTCTAAGTCTGGAGATAGATGAGAATCATACAGCAGAGGCAATACTACGATACAAAGGAGCGCCTGCGACAGAGCCTGTAACTCAAGGGAAAACTTGTACAGAAAGTGATCCATGTCTTGTTATAAATTGTCCGTTTTTGTATTATCCGTCGGATCAATTCTCAATTTGTAAGACCTTTGACGAACTCAAAGCCGCTGCATCTGATGACCCCACAGCCCCTTTTATACCTGGAAAGTTCCAAGAATACTTCCTAAACTTTGCATTTCCGGGCACAACTTATACTCCTGGCTCGGTCAATGGGCGCGAATTCAAGATACCAAGTGTATCTCTTATGAACCAGCCAAAGGAGTGGTACTGTCCGTGCAAAGAGCCAGAGTGCGGTGAGCAGAAAATCTGCACCTGTACTCATGCTCTTCAAATTGGCAATGGAGACACTGTGCAGATGGTTCTGATTAACATGGGTAAAGGAAGAGGATATTCCCATCCCGTCCATTTGCATGGACACTCCTTTTATGTAGTCAAAATGGGCTATGCCAGATACAACGAGACAACAGGTAAAATCATTGGTGATAACCTGGATGTGGATTGTCGTGGAGGAACTGACAGAGAATACAGCTTCTGCAATGACGCCACGTGGTCAAACGAGTCCTGGAATGACGGCAATGTACCAAACCTAGAGTTGGAGCGTGCTCCGAGGAAAGACACCATTATTGTCCCCACTGGAGGCTATGTGGTAATTCGAATTCGAGCAGACAATCCCGGAATATGGTACTTACACTGTCAAATTGAACTACACAGTCTGGATGGAATGGTGATGATGATAAATGAATCTTTCGCAGAGATCCCTAAGCCGCCAGTCAACTTCCCGCAGTGCCACGACTACCCACACAACTCTATCTACACAGAGAGGGTAAAGGAAAATGTGACGGATTGAAGTCAGAGCATCGAAAAGCAGACAAATGGTATGTATAAGTGATCGATTTAACTCTACACTCTCACTTAGAGTAGCAAAACCTTATTTTATCCATGCATCTTGGTAAGATTTATCTGGATATGATATTCAAACGAATTACATAACTTAGCTAAAATGGTTTAATAATGAAACCAAGAGTGTATTCAGAGTTTGAATAGATCAACCAAGAGCGTATTCAGAGTTCTAATCGATCAACCAAGCGTGTATTCAGAGTACCAACAAATCAACCAATTCAGAGTTCCAATAGATGAAAAAGTGCTCTAAATGAATATCAAATAACGTCTAACAAGACCATCACCATGTTCTTTCCAAGATCAAAAACCCTATCTTAAAAATCTGCAAGTATTGTATTGACTAGAACCATGGACTAACCTTGGAAAAATGTGACTTTTGTAACGCCACTTTTAAATTGAAGCTTTCTGCATAAACTATTCTCATGGTTATTGAGACTTGTATAGTGGAGGCAGAAATCTTCGATATATATATATATATATATATATATATATATATATATATATATATATATATATATATATATATATATATATATATATCATTAGTATGACCGTGGATGATAATAATGTTTGCATCCAAAATTGCTTGACAACATTGCACAGACAATTCAATATCCACTGTGCTACATATTTAATATCTGCTTACAAACTTCAGCGTTTCCAGATCATTGGAAATTAGAAAATGTAGGTTGTGCATAAGAAAGGTTCTAAAACTGCTGTCTCAAACTATCGTCCAAAAATATCTTTATTTTGTACACTTATGAAAAGGTTTTGAGAAGTATGTATATAAATATTTACACTACTACATTGTGCAACATGAGATAATTTCACATAATCAGTCAGGATTTTCACCCAGTGATTTGACAACACATCAGTTGGCAGACATTTACATTACAATTTGTTTTGCGCTAGACCAAAGAAACGAGGTTAGGACCGTCTTCTTTTGTATTAGCAAGCCTGTCGATTAAATTTAGCATAAATGACTGCCATCGAAACTAAAGGGTATTTGTATTCGGGGAAATTTGGCATAATGGTTTAAAAGCTACTTATCGTGAAGAAAACAACCAGTTATTATAAATTATGAAATCTCATATCTCCAACGCATCATTGCAGGTGTTCCCTCAAGGGTCCATTTTCGGACCATTATTATTTTTGATTTTCATCAACAATATTATAGATAATATATAATCACTGACTATACTCTTTCATAATGATACAACATTAAACTTTAGCTGGTGAAATCTTAAACTCAGATATTGAAAAGATACATGAGTGGTCCAGGCGCTGGCTAGTTACAATTAATCAGGGTAGGACTTAATTAATGCTAATATAAAAAACAGAACCATAACCATCATCTTATAGTATACATAGCTGAAACAAACACAGAAGGTTCCTCAGGACACACATTTGAGTATTATCTTAGTCAGAGACACCGCTTGGCATGCTCATATTTAATATATGTCTTATATAACCTGGGAGAAAGTAAACTGTTAAAAAAGTTTGCAATTCAAACTGGATCGATTTTCTTTGGAAAAATGTACAAATCTTATATTTTACCAATATTTGTTTATACTGACTACATTTGGGACAATTGTGCAATGCAGGAGAAGGAACTTCTAGAAAAATTAGGCAATGCCATAAGAATCAAAAGTACATCCCCTGAAGACTGTACCATGTAAGTAAGTGTTGAAAGCCAAAACTCTCGCCGTTACAAGCCTAACTTGATTCGGTTATTTGAAATTTATCACGGATTAGCTCCTGTATATCTTCAAGATGTGATTCGACCTTTAGGTTTATAACATGAAATCTACTCCACTCAATCAGCCAACGTCACTCGGCCTCCAATGTATAGATCAACATTATTCAATAATTCGATTTTACCCTGTACGATTCGAACATGAAACTCGTTATCTGTGGAAGTAAAAAATAATCCTTCATTACAAAATTTCAAAACCAATCTGAATCGAGAACAAAAAATCAGTCTTGTTACGATTACGTTGATCGAATGTCACTGGTCATGCATGCAAGGTTTGATATACAATATAATAAATAATAATAAATAATGAGTCTGGCGGACCGTATCCGTCCCGCGGGCTGTATGTTTGACACCCCTGAGTTTAGTAGTCCATACAAATCACAATCGTTTGCATCATCCTTTGTGTTTTGTTCTATCTTTTCTTTCGGGTGGAATGGGGATGCGGTGGGGTTTCAGTAACAAATAATATTATTAAACCTAATATATATATATATATATATATATATATATATATATATATATATATATATATACTTTTTCCATTGTAACTACTTGCACCAACATCAAGATTTATATTGTTATATTGTTATATTCGTTGTTACTGTTGGGGAAACAGTGCCATAATCTGATGGTTTCTATTGAATTCCCGAAATTCTATGTTCATACTTGCATTTGACAAGTTTCTGAAGTAAATATTGATTAAACTTACCCTCCTGATGTCTTTCAGGCAACATGTATTCGAGCCTAGTGTTTTGGATCGTTGTTGGCGTGCTGATTGGAGGGTTGTTGGTGCAGTTTCTGATCATTTTAGGATTTTGTATGAGAAAGGTCATTATAGGAATTTGTATGAGAATGGAAGGAGTGGATCTGGAGCCAGGACACATGGAGAAGATAAATGTTGGATTTGAGGAACAATTAGCCAAACCCTCTAAATAGACGCATCAGACACACAAATTAGATTTACTCAGAAGCTCCTGGTTTTATTATCTTTAGCCAATAGAGGGATATTAACTCTGACCCGATGTGATTAGTTACATATTGTTGGATATTATATGAGGATTGTACCCTCAATCGGAACATGAATATATTAAATATACAGCAGCTTTGAGCTGGAATAGCTCAAAAACTAGTGTTTTGAATCTGTTCAAATTTGAAGATTACTATACTTTTATTTTAAGTGATAAATCGCCAAATTTGTATTTAATCATTACTATTTGAGTGGGTGGTGCTTAACCTTTTAGAGTTTAGAGTTCAGAAAGACAGTTGTGTAGGTTGCTAATTAATGAGAGTGGCCTGCCGCTTTGACCTTTGATTACCAATTTAAACTTCATGCAAATATTTGGTGTCAGAGTCGAATTTCCTTCGATACACATCAGGTATCACTGACTTGTTTTCTCAGATAGACGTCTAGTATAATGTTTTACCACCCGTCATATACGTTGGGGTTGTTTTCCCTAAATAATGCCCATATTATTGACCCAAGCATAAGACAAATAAATATTACATATTTTTCCAAGTATGGGTAAAGTTACAAGACAAAATGTGGCAACAAGTTTTAGCTTATTTATCAAGTGAAATTCAATAAGTGCAGTTTTAATGTAAATGTACTTGAAATGACTGCCCTTGAAGTTCGACGCGTATTTGCAGCTTACTTAATTGAAACAACTCCCAAGACATTCACAAATTTATGCTGACTGAGATTTGACAGCTAGGAACTAATGCCCGTTAAGTAGTTAAATTAAGCAATAACATTGTCAACATGTAGGTCTTAGAATTGGGAAAGATCTCAAATCGACTAATTTTGGTTTAACCACCCAATGCCAAAAATAATGTTGTGGAAGTTTACGTATAATTTATAAATTGTATGTAATGACTTTGACGCATATAAAATAAACCTTCGTTTCCTTCATTTGATATATGCTGTGAAACTTAGTGAATATATCTCTAAGAGAAAGGCACAGAGACTTGGGTTTTCCCTATGCTATTTTAAAAAGCACGTGGTCAGTTAAGCGGCGTTAGGCCCAAATTTAGAAAATTTAAAATGTAAGGACACTCATCAATACTCTATTTGATCACTTAAAATAACAAGCATTTATAGGTATTTATAGATCTTGATTTCTTTATACCTAATTTGTCGGTTTGAATGCGATCTTAATCAGGTTACGTGGTGTACATGAATGCTTGCCTCCGTAGTTTAAATATATAAAATATTGTTCCACTTTCTGAGAGCTTTACACAATCAAATTGTTCGTTTTGGATAATAACTATTACTTTGAAACTTAGTATAATCATTCACTTTATTTAGTCCTGGAGTTCAATTGTTCTCGACACATCTACGTCATATATATCTGCATACTCATCAAGGTATTTATTTGTAATTCCCATGGTACACATCATATTATGTCAACTGATTGAAGTGCGAAAAGTCGGTACAATTATTTTTTAAATAACTGAAGATAAATTAACATTCTCGAATTTCTCAGATTTTTAGAGGAGAAATCTCCACGCAGTGATGTTACTAAAAATATAATTACTACATATCCGTGTATATAATGTAAAGTCTTTGATTTTTGATGACATTCCCAAAAATCGACTACATACTCCAAAATCGACTACAAATCCACAAAATCATCAATATTTGGCAGTAGATGATCACAGTCAACTACTTATTTTACGCGCTAAGGAACCAGGTTTGGTGGACTATTAATTACTGTATTTGAAAGAAATAAGGTTGTTGATTTCCAGAAAATAATTAGAGGAAACAAGTTAGCTTAGTAGGGAAAGTTACTCTTATAGTCAAATATACACATTTGTCTATATTGCCCTTTAGAGGACGTGATTATTTGCAATCAAGGGAAGTAATTTATTGTTCTGAAGAGCCAAGTCATATTGTTTTAAAAGGGTTAATGGGGTAACCATTACAAGATTTTTTCATAAAGTGATCTTTTAAAATTAAATGTTGCACGATTGTACATTAATTTTTATCATACATATATATGTGTGATTTAAGATCATATCATTCCTTGCATGTAAATCACATAACATCGAAGAATTCTGATCATTCTGTTGCCTCAATAAAACATTTTTCTTTCCAGCGGTTTCGTTCTGATCTTCTATTTTATTTTTATTTGAAAACTAATGAATAACGGGGATGTGTTTTAACCCATGCATTAACAAAAAGCTGCCATATTGTCAGATAAAGTCCCTCCGTCTGTCTGTATGTATATGTGTAATGACTTTAACAACTTCATGGATAAAGATTGATACATGAAACTTAAGGCAATGACAGTTCTATGGGTTTAGATCGTGCCAACGTTTTGGGAATTTCGACTTTGCCCCTGATGGCTGCGCTAGAAGGTAGTTGTCATCTGACTAACTTTCAAATGACTCCCAAGATGTTAGTATGACATGTCTAAAAATTGGCACTTTTGATCAATGATTCAGTTGTAAACACATATAAGATCGGGACCCCTGGGTCATGGTCTAGGGTCTTTCCCTTGCCCCTAAGAACTTAGCCCCTAGGTCATAAGATCTCCCCCACCCCACTCGACCCCAACAAGGAAATATACTCCTACTGGACATTAAAAGATAACTTTATAGACATTGATCTTTGGGTCCATCCCGCCCACTACCATCACCAGGCAGTTAGTCCTTGGATCCATCCCGCCCACAACCATCACCAGGCAGTTAGTCCTTGGGTCCATCCCGCCCACTACCATCACCAGGCAGTTAGTCCTTATGTCAATCCCGCCCACTACCATCACCAGGCAGTTAGTCTTTGGGTCAATCCCGCCCACTACCATCACCAGGCAGTTAGTCCTTGGGTCAATCCCGCCCACTACCATCACCAGGCAGTTAGTCCTTGGGTCAATCCCGACCACTACCATCACCAGGCAGTTAGTCCTTGGGTCAATCCCGACCACTACCTTCACCAGGCAGTTAGTCACTGGGTCCATCCCGCCAACTACCATCACCAGGCAGTTAGTCCTTGGGTCCATCCCACTCACCCCATCACCAGGCAGTTAGTCCTTGGGTCAATCCCGCCCACTACCATCACCAGGCAGTTAGTCCTTGGGTCCATCTCGCCCACTACCATCACCAGGCAGTTAGCCCTGGGGTCCATCTCGCCCAATACCATCACCAGGCAGTTAGTCACTGGGTCCATCCCGCCAACTACCGCCAACTACCATCACCAGGCAGTTAGTCTTTGGGTCCATCCCACTCACCCCATCACCAGGCAGTTAGTCCTTGGGCCCATCCCGCCCACTACCATCACCAGGCAGTTAGTCCTTGGGTCCATCTCGCTCACTACCATCACCAGGCAGTTAGTCCTTGGGTCCATTCAACTCACCCCATCACCAGGCAGTTAGTCCTTGGGTCCATCCCGCCCACTACCATCACCAGGCAGTTAGTCCTTATGTCCATCCCGCCCACTACCATCACCAGGCAGTTAGTCCTTGGGTTATGGAGTCTGAAGCCAATACCATACATGTGACTGACATTATTGACAGCTAGGGTCCTTTCTTACTCTCCTGAGGACTTAGAAACATGTGCCATACCTGGAAACTATCAAAATCTCCACCCATTAACCGTGTTCAAAATTATTGATCATGTAAAGACAAATGTGCTCTGTGAACATAACCATGCTATATTTACCATCAGGGACCAACCCAGAAGGTCAATCTTCGGGGTTGTTGCCAAAATGGTGAAGTGCTGTGATATCCTCAATTGAAACACAGCTTAAAATAGTAGTATTGACCCTATTCTAGCCCGAATATTCTCTATTCAAATGAGTGAAATAAGACACTCACCTTTTTATTCTTTTTTGAAAAATATTTATCATGAACTTATGAGCAGTTAATTTTGAAAACAGAAAATTATGTTTGAAACACGCTAACTGAAGCAACCTACAAAATTGCCACAACGAATTGCCAAGGTTTTCGCTCTTTCTCCGTCAATGTCTCATCCTCCCACCTCCACCTGGAAATCCAGAGATCAACCTAAAATTAGACAAAAAATAATAATACGTGTCATACTGCAATGACTGTATGTATAAGGTGTGGATTCAGAAAGAAGACAAAACTGAATGTGAAACATGATTTCAGATCTTAAAATCTTTTCACAGCCTCCAATAAACACTGATTAAGAGATTAATACAATAATACCTCTGTAAACAGCTTCATGCAATGCAAGATTTGAACTTGTGTGTGTGTGGTGTGATATTGCTACCTGCAATTATAAATTTACAACTGTGGTCATAAGGGTCTTACTTTTCATTTACTAAGAAACTTTTACAGCTGTTCGTTTTCTTTTATCAAAGATTCATGTTTATTTTACTAATGACATTCGAATAAGGCAATTGGAATGTAAAGGACAGATGACAATCAATTGATTGTGTACATGCCATTGTATATTTGTCCAAAGCTAATAAAATCTCCAAACAAAACTGCGGAGAGGCTGTTATTGCAATTATACAGCTGGGAGCACTAAGTATCAAATCAGTCAAATGGAAGCAGTCTTGTTCAACCGGACTCCTGCGTCGCTGGGTGAGATCTCCGCCTTACGAGGGTCTGATAACATTTTTCGTTGGTTCCTGTTAGACGACGCTTCAGTCAAACGTAGCTAAATAAACTTCCAAGACATTTCTCTCTACCACAAAACAAATATGGACTTACTTTCTACAATCATTCAAATAAAAACTCTATTGCAAGCTTAAAATGATATAACTACACATTATTATGTAAACAGACGCCGATAAGGCTGGGACCAGGGGCCAAAACTAAAAGCGAATATAGAATGCAGAGAGAAAACGCTAATGCAGCGAAGAGTTGAAAAGGATGTATGGTGTTGCCATGCAGGGAATGTGGGGCTGGAGTTAGAGTCGCTCATAGGATTTGCAAGAGATGTGGAGGCAATACCATAGCAAGAGACCTGAAAAGAATAGAAATAAAGGCAAGAAGGCAGTTTGATAAGATGATTTGTGAGCTGACGACTAAATTTTCTTTTAGAGATTGATGCTGCTAGATGATACTCACAGCCGAGGGCACATAATACATTTTGCTTTATAAAGTATTGATGCTAGGGTATACAAACAGACGAGGCAGTGCTTGCACACTCATGTAGCGATCGTCGTTTTTTCACACATTAATAACGGATCGTGGAGGAATACACTTAGGCGTTGGAATGTAGCTCCGACTTCGAAACGGGCGGCATTGCAATACATCTAGATAGAGTCCTACCCACCTCACAAAGCGCCTTCCAGAGCCCGAACGAAAGTATTTTTCAATGCTATATATACTTTTAGCATTGGCATCGTTAATGAGGTGATCAATCTCATCAGGTCGAAGTCCTGTGGAAGCTTTGACTGTAAAATATGCCATAACAAGAAATCTTTCTTCAAGCTGCGTATCTGGCGCAGTTTTTCTCCAGCTGTGCCATCAGCATTAGCATGAAATTTAAACCGCCAAGTCTTCTGATCTTGGCGTGAATAATGTGCCTAGCGTTTAAAGTAATGGCATTAAGAACACCTGGGCATCTTCCTCAAGAGCATGTTCCTAAGGCACTATGGCGCGAAGGTCTCTAATAATCGCGTTGGCTCTACCCCTATATCTTAGAAACCTTGGCAGTGCTATGGGCCAGAAATGGCCGTGGTACTGGAACTGCTAGAGGTTCAACCCTAGGAGCATGTGCTGGATGCTCGATCCTCCGCCTAAGATCCGGAACTGGGTCTGGTGCTGGAACTGCTGGAGGCTCATCCAAAGGAGCTGGTCCTGCCGGCTTAACCCTGCGCCTAGGAGTTGGAACTGGCCGTGCTGATTACACACAAAGAGCTGCAAGTACATTTGCATAGGTCTGAGCGATAATCGTGTAAGCTCACGTACTGCCTTGTCCATGGGGATACTATAGCATCAGTAATCTATCACAAAATGTATCATGCGCCCTTGGCTGCGGGTACACTCTAGCACCTACAATCTGTAAAACAAAATATAGCCTCATCTCTGCCTCGTCTGTTGATATACTCTGGTTATCAATAATCTCTAAAACTGAAACTTTAATCCTCAGCTCACAAATCACCTTATCAAACTGCTTCCTTGCCTTTAATTCTATTCTTTTCAAATTTTTGCTGTGGTGTTTCCTCAGCATCTCTTGCAAATCCTATGCTCAGCTCTGACTCCAGCCCCACATTTCCAGCTTGTTAAAACCCACACATCCTTTTCTACTCTTCGCAGCATGAGCTTTGCATTATGCGTTCACACAGTTTTTCTCGCATACCTCTGTTCTTTCAACCTTCAGTGAGGGACACCTGTTTTTGCCACTTATTTTGTTGTAAATAATGAACTCTAACCTAATAATTATTTAAATGAATATTTGGCGCGCATGGTGTCTGGTTATACAGAAGGCCGACTCGCTGGAATTCGGGTCCAAAATTTTTTATATTGTGTCGCGGGGCTTTAAACTTGTTGGCCCCGCCTTAAACGCGGACCAAAAGCTCTGGAGCCCTGTGCCCAAGCCGGGCTAAAAAAAGAAAAGTTTTGGCCTCTGGTAACCGCCAGCGACACGCACCCAAGCGCATAGTCAAAAGCTTTTGGTACCAATTTAAACCCTTGGCTAAATTGTTTTTTTACCATCTTGCACAAATTTCTATTTCACCTCTACTTAGATAGATAGCTGTGCCTTGATTGTCTGTTTGTTTTCTGTCTTACAGCACAGCAACACATGAAGGCTGAGGCAAGTGGAGTAAAATGCTTGCCCAGGGACACAGCACGGCAGACAGACAGGGCTGAAATGATGTTAGGATTCGAACCCACACCCTTCTGGTCGCGTTTCTGGCACACTAACCACTGAGCCACCGATGTTCTAGATATTTATGCAGAAAATAGATAGAAATGGAACTTAAAATAGTAACTTTCCTAACTATTTATGAAATTATGTATATGAGGTGATTTTTTGGTAACCATTAATATGACTGTCTTTTATACCATAAATATAATTGTACTCTCATAAAAAGAGCATGCCCCCTAGCTACATATAGCTAGGTAGACAAGTAGAACAGGTCATAAAATGACATGTAATAACAGTGATGGATAGCTACTAAGCGAACACCACCTGAGGACATGTGTTATTGTACAAGACGACCAATAGGAGTTATATGGCATTGAAAGCAATGACAAATTAACTGCATGACTGAAAAATGATGACCACAGTATCGAAACTTATGTGCCTGGATACTCTTATATCAGGTATATCTGCACAACTTTTAGCCGGTGTTCACGAGGAAAAGAAACAACAAAAAGTCATACAAAATCAAATGAACTAAGAAATTTAGCCATGTTGTGATTTTTTTTTTGTATTTTTTTTTTTTTATAAGGCTTAATAAGCAATGTACTTTACTTTTATTTTTACATATAAAATTTGCACTTATAACTTATATTCGTATACTGATTACATACTCGGCCACTGCATAGACTAGGAATGTTTTCAATCAGTTCTGTGACCTTGATCTTTTGTTAGATATTCCATTTCTGATTGTTCTTTTTCTTCCTCTCCTTATTTTATCTTACATTTGTTTTGCAATGTTCAAATCAAATCTAGATCAACGAGAAATCAATCATCATGAAAATGTCCTTAAACAAATTACCCATTCTGTTACCATGGTTACCAGGAATATATCATTCGACAATTTTAAAAGTGATTTTTATAGTGTGTGTCATTTATTCAATATTATTTGTTTGTCTTATCTACATCAGACTATATATATATATATATATATATATATATATATATATATATATATATATATATATATATATATATATATATATATATATATATATATATCCATTTTAAATGTTTCCAATTGAGGGCAAGTCACATAATTCAAAATAGAATCACTGAGAATATTAACAATTTTCACGCAAATTAATTGAGGCCATTTGGACGAAAGATTTAGATTTCTAGAAAGGGTTAAAATAATGAAAGTGTCTCTGTCACTTTACATCAGATGGGGCATGAAAAACATTTCTGAAGTGGGGCGGTTCTTTCGCAGGCAGTGGAACTTTATCAAAGTGGTGGGGCGGCCAAAAGCATGTAAATCAATAAATTGCGCAAAATATTGGGTGATTATGGTCGCCCTGGTATCCTGGTTCTGGCGCCCTTTTCGGTTACTGTGATAGTAACAGCTTTGCGCAGAAAACGTGACTTAGAACTAGTCACATGTGAAGCATGACTATGATAAAAAATCCCTGTATAATACACCCAACCACAAACAGCGAAGACCTAGATCTGCTGCCGCAAACTGCAATCACAAATCAAGGTCTATGTTCTTCAGTTCATTATCATAAATAGAACGAACATCATAGACCATGCCGATACATAATTGGCAGTCAGATGTGGATATACGCTGTTCGCAGTTGGTCACGCTTGATACACTTGATGATAGGAAGTTTTATTACATACCCATTCAATCTTACATGCTTGATCTAGCGTTCGATACAACTTTCGATCCTTATTTCCGCATCACAAACCATACTACTTATGTTCCTTCTTGGACGACCGCGCGTATATATTTTTAGACGCAGTGAATCGAAGTGACGGCCTCGACTTATCCCTATGCCATATCAAACTCGTTCTTTCCGCTGACTCATAACAAAACACGTATGCAGTTTTATATGTCTCCAACAAACCTACTATCTTATTTTAAACGTGACTCACACACTCTCTCACACACACACACACACACACACACACACACACACACACACACACACACACACAAGAATCCGACATGTTTGATTGGTATTTACCGGCTAAAACTTACTTTTATATATAGACATATAAATCAACCACTTGATTTAAGTTATATTCTGGATACTTTAACTCATTATTGTAAAGTCTATTAGTCCTATACAGTGAGATTGTTTATAAAGTGCTAAGTGACGATTCGTTAGCACGCAATAAAAAGTGGTAATAAAATATTTATTTCTATATTTCCTTTTATTAGTCATGCATTGACCAGCTTGAGCTGATACATTTTAGATAGTGTAAATTATGTATCATCATGTGACGTGCATAAATACTACTTTTTAAACAAAAAAGATAGAAAACCTGCTTTGATTATGTAGAATTATGTACTTTGTCATGATGAAGAAGGAAATGGGCCACATGTTTCAAAATTATTCTCGAAAAATTGAAATCTTGTAAATCCGACCAAGCATAGCTGTGAACTTATGATCAGTTTGTTACATCTAGGGGTTAGAAATAGTAACAAAAGAAAGAACGACTAAAACAAGCTTTCACAATTTATAAAATATAAAGTTAATTTCCTAAAATATTAAATATTTCAAACGAAGTGAAAGAATTAAAAATAACTTGCAGTTTAGAAATTCCTAAATAATCCTAAATGTCCTATTGAATTTTGATAATCCGGAAGTTAATCCAAAGTATTCCGAATGAAGTCGCTAATGTGTTGATGTGCCAAAAGAAACACATTTTTAAATCCAAATGTTATTAATCCCAGGTAAACTCCTGTGAATGTAGAATATTGTTAAGTTCCTTGAAGAATAATGCTTAAATCCAAAATGTACTATGTAGATAATAGATTTTCACCAGCTGATTTTACAAACAATAATAATCTTCCTCAATAACCTTATGATTCTGGAGAACTGCAAAGAATGCCCATTCAGAGGTTATATTGGCATTATATAGTCTCACGGCGTAAAAGAGAATTTAAACTTCCAATACTGCAACTTAGAATGAGATCTGTCAACAACCTTCTTTAACCAATAAGAAACTAGGTCGATAATGTTAATTAAAATACCTTATTACAAATCAACATGATGTTGACATAGGATTCAGGTCATAAAATCTGCACGCGCTACCACGTGATTTCTTCATTGAGGGTTAAGCTGACCGACATAATTATTGATTTTCCCTGGACATAGCATGACTCATGTAAACATGTTGAAGTACAATGTACTTTACAAATAGCTTAGGCTACTGAACTAAGGAATTATAATGCAATGATTATAAACCCAAATGAAAACTATTATAATTAAAAGATAATACATAATGCCGTAACAAGTTGTACAGCTAAACTCTGGGGTATGTTCTGTTCACAGTCTTGACACCTGTGCACCTCTGTAATGTTTGTCTCCAGCAGTCTGTGCGCCTAATTTTTGTACACTATACGGCTGATTTTTCTTTTGTCCGTTGATTTTGTGCGACTTCTTGTCTTTGCTTTTCCTTCAGATTGCCAATAACATCGGAAACAAGTCGAACAGATCTACATGAATAAGAGCATCCATGCGCATATGTTACGATGCTGTGATTATTCTTGAAATTAAAGGTCAAAAGATGAATCTTTTAAACATTTGGTGTGACTGTTACCAGTAGCAGCATCGTTAACTTTATGTCGGATAATCGTTACCAGTGCGTTGGCATCGTTGTCAATGCGTTATGGTTGACCAGTGCTAGTATGTGTGCATTATAGGTCTAAATAGATCTGATGATCTGCTGGCGAGTCAATGTTTATTTTATTTTATTTTTATTTTTTCAGTAGGAGACATTGGCTAAAAACATCGAAAAAGAAATCACGTTTGTTACATTTCTAATTCGATTTTATAGAATCATCTACTAAATTAATACCATAGAGTAAAAGTGGAAATAACTGTGTGCTTGAAACATGCTACAAATGCAAGACGCTTTTGGGGCATTTCAGCACGTCGTGCAGTAAAGCTGACCAATCTTTTAAACAAATTTTTGTGGATCATTCTATGTGTTGTTTACGTAAATATTTATGTTTTGAGAAAAGCTAAGCCTGTTGTCAGATCTGACAATATACACTGCCTGTTAGTGGTTCAATACATCTCCAAAATATATGGAATCCATTTTTAAGAAATTTTAATATGTTGCCATGTAGTTTAGAAAGGAATGGGATATTGGATTGTTTAATATACGCTGGCTGATATATGGCATTAATCTTCCATAATTATTTGGGGGGGGGGGGGCTATAGCCATATTATTGCATCAATTACGCGAATTTCATAAATGTTGATCGCTTGTAATCATACTGAGTAGAACAAACCTTACCACATTCATATAAACCCTCAACCATTACCGCGTGGAACAAATCATGAACAGTCAACTAGGAATCTAACATCCATCGAAATTTTTAACCACTCAGTTTCTAAATCTAACAATAACGCCCAGACATTGTTTAATGTAGAAATCGTCGTTACAATATTATATTCACCAGCTTGCGACATAAATGAAGATAATCTTGCCTTCTCGTTTGGTTCACCAATTGAAAACTACTTTTATTTCATGCTAGAATGTTTTCTGTATCGTCAATATGGAGATATCCTATATCAGAACTGCAATGTGTTGACTGGATTGACTTACATACACTTTTTGGATGAATAGAATACGCTCGAAATGCAGTAAACAGATCCATAGTTACTGAAGTTCAGAATTATATTTAAAATCTAAACGTTTTGATGAATAATGAGTCATCATTGTTTGTATAAGAAGGTATGTTCTATTTGTAACAAAACTATGGTATGTCATATTTGTATTTACGTCTCCGTTTATAATTTTATTAGATTTTAGTGATTATTTGTTTGATTATGTGCAATCGACGTTGGGAAGATATTTCTCAAAGCGCATAATTAGCCAATTATTAAGTACTGACGTCATTCTTGGTGAACGGTATTCACAGGAATTTATAACAGCAATGATTAGTTTTTTAAAACGTCCTCGTCAAATTTCATAACATAATGAATTATCGGGATATTCTCACGTATACGTATTTAGTAATTTGAGACATAAATAATTTGAGACCGGAATAAATTCTGTATATTAGGGAGTCTGTGTCATGTTTTGTAGTACGTGTCATGAAATGCCTATATACGTTTTAAAACTGCATATTTATAAATCATACCAGTGTGAAGCGAGAAAAGCAATACAAGTGTGAAACTCAGAGTGAATCTGGGGTCCATAGTGTGATTAGAAGAAAAGTATGTGTTGTTTTTAATTCGGTCTTGAGATGACATTACTATGCTTTTATAACTCTGACGTTTCACATATGTCTACATATATATATATATATATATATATATATATATATATATATATATATATGTATATAAATATATATAACACATTTGTATTCCTCGTAAAATGTGTAGATTTCTTATTATCCAAAGTATAATTAATCGATGCACATATTGTTTAAAGTTAAATGTATAAATAAGAATCAGAAATGGGCACATAATGCATATGTTCTGTGTATCGTTTTCTCAAGAGTTCTGTGCTTTTTTATGTAGTTATATGACAACGATGAAGATGTAGTATCTGACGACGACGACGATCATGACGAGAATAGTGGTTACTATGATATTTTATTTATATTAAATCTAGTATTAATTTTTGTAAATATTTATATCAATGTTCAAGTTGTTCCTAGATTTACTTTCAAAATTGTTGTATTATACGTGTGTTGGATTTGATTGGTAGTAGTAATATAGATTTATTTTATAGTGTGATATATTTATGTGTTGAAGTACAAATTATATGGATTGAAATTTATACAAAATAATAACCTGGACCAAAATTAACCAGAATATTCTGGAAATCCTGTGAGTACAGATGTATATATAAGGGCTAAACCTGTAGAGAAGTTCCTTCGAAGTGTTCCCTCACTGGCAAGGCTTGGCAGTTCCGTGTTCAGGTACACTCTCTGGACCAAAACCGAGTTGCTGGGGATTCTAATTTGCTTTGAATGAAATAAGCAGATTTTGCTTCCTTGTTTGTGAAGGACATAAAGTTGTCGCTTGCATATGAAAACCAAAATAAAGTTAGAGTGAAAAAGAACAATTTCTGGAGGTTCCTGAAAAGACGAACTGACCTAGTAATTGACATTATTGTGAACCGAATTCGTGACACTTATTGTTATTTGTTATGATGCTTTGCTTCAGAATGAATGAAGAAATATTGACATCTGTAGTCTTTCCAGCTCCCGACTACATAAGAAAATGATATTAAAGTTTTGATCTACGATTTGGCTTTCGTCTTCTTGTTTATCCTATTACATATTTTGCATGAATTAAATTAAAAATATGTACAGTTGGGTTTTGTTGTTCACTAGCCTCAGTGATTTATTCATAATAAATATATATATAAAATATCGTATCCAAAGAAATTTTCCATAGATAGTGCATTTGCGGCATTTGCCATGTGGTGGAAGAGCTGCATATACTGTTGATACACTTTACAACACAACCTCATGTACCCTACAGTAAATAAAACAAGCTTCAATGATATTTAGACACTTTCTGTCATCACTGTAAACAATTTATTGATTAACTTTCTATTTTCTTGACATTAATGGGATTGCTAATATGTTGAGAACATCTTCACACATAAAATGACACCAAGTTTATTTTCTTGTAAGATAAATTTTAACTGAAATTTGCCATGGGTTATTATAAATTTACTCTGACATAAACATTTGTGTAGTCATAAATTGTAATGAAGACAACTCAGCTTAGTATAAGTAGCTTAACTGTCTGTTACAATCATCTACCTTTCACAAGAAGCGTGACTCGGTGAATAGCGTGCTGAACTCTCGATCAAAAGGATACGGGGTCGATTCTCGCTCAGACTAGGCCAGGTCAGCCCCTGTGGTGTGTGTCTATGCAAGGCACTTTACTCCGATTGCCTCGGTGTGATGTAATGTTTCATATGCTGATGTGTCCTTAATCGCCAAACCACCAAACCGAACTAAACCCCTTCGACACTTACTTAAATAATGTTGATATGCAAACATATATGCATGCATTTCATGCTAACGATAAAATTGCATAGTATCAACTCATTTGAGCCGGTTATAATATTTTAACGGCATATACACATCCGAATGAAACGAAAGAGCCGTTAAGGACGCTGGATTGAAATTGACAGAGTGAAATCTTTACAATTTTCGTATGTTGATCATTAGGGGTGGATATAGTCAGAATTTAGGTATCGTGATATATTGCGATACAGGACAGTATATTACTATACGTATTTGAATGTATTGGGAAGATCTGTAGAAAGTGGACAATAATATTTAATAAGAAGTCAAAGTTTCATATAACTTCCATTTCTTCAAAATCTCTTTGTGTGAACAATGAATGAAAAATATCATTACATGTGGGCGAAGCTACGTGTGGTATGAGCATGATTGATTTTGCATCTTCTGCCATATGGTAATCGCCTTTCCATTCTGCCATATGGTAATCACCTTTCCTGTCTGTCATATAGTAATCGCTTGCCAGTCTGTCATATAGTAATCGTCTTTCCAGTCTGTCGTATAGTAATCGGCTTTCCAGTCTGTCATATAGAAATCGCCTTTCCAGTATGTCATATAGCAATGGCCTTTCCAGTCTGTTCTATAGTAATCCCTTTTTCCATCTGTTCACACTTCTTGTCACTACCATAGCTCTGTAACTATTACACGTAATAAGGATGCCAGCTGGTAAGTGAATTGCCTATTGCATGCTGATGAGTCTTTTAAAGGTTTCATCTTTTTAGATCCAAATTTTACAGAGTTATTACCCCTTCTATCAATTTCAGATCTACACTACAGCATTTCTATGTACTCAACATAGTTGAGGAACTGTTCAACATATTTTGATGTAGTTAGGCGTGCACATCGTTTCATATATCTAATTTTGCCTTTTATGGGTTTTCCTTAATTCCATTCTGGGTTAATTATGGTCCTTTAAAATTAACTTCATGTCTTCAATTGGGATGCTGCTTGTAACTTGCATTGCTCAATGCAGTATGTACCTTGTATCACTGGCTTATATGCACCTTTTATCTGCTTTTTTCTCTTCAGCGCAGGGCAATGTGGGACTCTGTCGCTTTTTCTAGTTTCAGTTTGTAAATATATCAATATTAACTTAAATTTGGTGGGTAACTTACCGTAATTTATCTGTTGATGAATCCATGCTTGGTGATAGATCCAGCCTCCTTTTTCTCGTCTAATGATAACCACTCCCTTCTCTTTGACAATGTTTTATTAGCCTGGCCCCATAGTTTTATCTCAGGTGAAATACTGTATCTATTTGATAATCTCTCACCGTTAGTCCTGGGTCGTTTGAAAGGGTTTCGGTTTATGATTGAACATATCATTATAATACAGTAGATACGCTCACAATTGGACATAGCTAATATGCCAGTTAATTGTTCCTCTTCTGATTGTTTTTATTTTCATGAGTTCCAGCATCGGACCGTCCAGAACAAAAATGAAAAGAAAGCCATTCATCAACAGCAACACAACCAGCCCATTAGTTGACAAATGGACAAGATATTGATGTGCCTGAGCAGACAGCTGCACAACCATCAGCCAATAGTTCCAATGAGTTGGTAAAACTCCTCACACATGTTGCACAGATGTAGCATGCGTTGAAGGCCTTACATCTGCAATCCGCCTTTGGGGCTCCATCTCCAATCGCGTCACCTGCATGTTCTACGGTCTAGAATGACCACATCAGCTTACTTGCTATTGATGCTGCAATCACCTCCATCTCTGTGATATAGTGAACATCAACATTTTTCGATCTAATAGTTTTAGGTTTTGTTTTTATTATCCTCCTTTATGCTTTACAAATACCCTTGGTAAGAACCCTTGCAACTTTATAAAATATTCCCCCACCCCATGATTATATTCCTTATTGCTGACCCTTTTTATATTCTTACTTCCTCTCTCTCTCTATCTTTCTCTCTCACACACAAACACACACACACACACATCCGTTGTAATATCCCTTCCGTCCCCCCTCCTTTTTATTGCTTATCAAAGTTTTATGACATAATTGTATTCATTTGTTGCCTTCAACGCATTCTAAATGAGGTATAACTTTTATGGTTCGCGTTTGGTATTGACCCATGCACCTTTTATGTATTCTTATTTGCGTATAATATATTATTTCCAATCCAATTCTGTCACATATTGATGTAATCCTTTTATTTTCATCTTTTGATAAACCATATGTTTATTTGCTTTTGGTTTCAGATGTAGCCACTTGCTTCCTTTCATTGCATCTTCATATCTTTTTCATGTTATCAGATTGATGTAGTCCATGTGCATGTAGTTTAATGCAATAATTTATTTGATATCATGAAGTCTGTTGGCAAGTCGTATTAAGTTTGCACATGCCTACAGCTTCATTCAAGCTGAGTCATCTGACAACAAGTTTTATTGTTCACAGCCTGAGAATGTCACAGATTGGAAATAGTAGTCCAGGCTCTGGACAACCACTCGCCCTCTCGTCCAGACCGGGTAAAAAGTGGCTGGGTCTAGTAACACTTTACTAAGTCCTCGTCGCTGGGCCGAGTAGATGCAGATTCGCACTTTGAGAATGAATATGAGTCTATCCCTAAGAAGCGACGAAGTTCAACATCGTTTAATTTTTTAGCGTGCGTCAGTTATCAATAACAGATGCCTAATTTGCTTACTTGTAGTCAGTCTAGAACATGTCGCAAAGGAAACGACTTAATATTTTATAAAAAATATTTTTTTTTTAGGTACCGTTTGCAAGCTTGATACTAAAATGGGTAAATATTATGAACATATCATGTTGCAGTCTCACACTTAGCCCATGATTTCGTAATGGTGGTTGCATGTACAGTGACACTTTTCAGTAATTTAGGCTTCTTTTTGATGTAGGGAAAGTTTCCCTTCCAACGAGCCACAACACAGCTGTATGAGTCAGAACTCTGAGACGTTGACAGACAGAAAATGCCAAAATGTATTAATCTGGTCAGGCAATGTTACAGGTGCCCCAGACCACCGGTAGTTTTAAAACGGAAGATCTATTAATACATTGTCATGCGAAAGGGAAGATGCCAGCAAAAATTTCTGTAAGCATGTAATTACTTTCCACAAGAAAATAGTTGCCAACTTACATTCGAAATGAGTATTTAAGTGTCCCAGCCGAT
The DNA here is from genome assembly GCA_029931535.1 of Margaritifera margaritifera. Lineage (NCBI taxonomy): Eukaryota > Metazoa > Mollusca > Bivalvia > Unionida > Margaritiferidae > Margaritifera > Margaritifera margaritifera. The sequence goes on along the minus strand of JAQPZY010001368.1, from coordinate 1,911,176 downwards.
TCACAGCAACTTTCACACAATGCATGCTGTTGTAATCCATTTATAAAGCAGAGAATGTCGAGGCAACAGCTGATTGTTCAAAATCTAGTTGAAGTAATGACCTAGAAATGCTCCAATTCTTGCCAATCAGCAATCTTCCTTTTTATGGCGCAAGTGTGTAGCTCTCAAGAATGGAGACTTGACAAAATGGATTATTTAGTACGAAAGATGGTTGAAATTGACACTGTTTGAATTCTTTTTTCAAATGCAAGTTACAGACATTTGTCAACTTGACAATATATTCATAACGCTGCACACTCTTGAAAATACTGGTGATCTGGGGCAAGCGTAACAATGTCTGACCAGACGAAAATCATACATTTTGACATTCCCTGTCTCTTAGCTTTTCCCATATCTAACTCTTAAATATGTCTGATAGTTCGTTGAAAAGGAAAATTATGACACCAATATTATTGAAACGTTTCATTGTAAACGCGAATAACACTGAAAAATAAATGGCTGTGTATGCAACTGCAATTTCTTGAGTTACAAACCTTGTCTCTTGTCATATGTTTATCTAAGAAGCCATGTATTCGAACATAATATGTTCATGGTGTTGACCCATTTTAGTACCAAGCTTGCTACCTATGGTTCTTTAGTAAAAAAGTACGTAGTGTAGGAGAGAAGTGTATCGTGTTGAGTACAATGAGGACAGGGCTGAGTAACTCTCATGGACGAGTGCTTGGGAATTTTTTTCTTGAGCCCTGCAGTAGTGTTACATAGAATGAGTTTGGTATTTACCCATGCAGATGGTATGTACTGTTAAATGTACATATGTCTATATTTTTCATAGCATTTTGTATTGCAAATACAAATTGCTTTGAATTGTGCATGCCAGTGTAGTCATGTCCTTCTGATGCCAGTGTAGTCATTAAATTCTTATACCAATGTAGTCATTACTTCTCATGCCTGTGTTGTCTGTGTTGTCATTTACATCTCATGCCAGCGTATTCATTTACTTTTCATGCCAGTGTAGTCATTTACCTGGAACGCCAGTGTATTTATTTACATCATTTGTAAGTGTAGTCATTTACTTCGCATGACAGTATAGTCATTTACTTCGCATGACAGTGTAGTCATTTACATCACTTGCACGAATCTTAACACATGTCCTGATGGACAATGTTGTATTACTCATGCTGCTTGTCATATATATATATATATATATATATATATATATATATATATATATATATATATATATTCATTCCTCTCTCACGTGATATTATGCTGCTAAACTTGCAAATATACTTCTAATAGTCTACATTGTATTGGCAATTATGAACTCATGTCATATGTACATGCTTTTTGTATGGTACAAAGGGTGCTTTACTCTCCTTATATGCACTGGTGTTCGTGAAATAATTTCACAAATGTACACGTTTTTGTCTTTCCTTTTGTTATGTTTATAAAAGCCAACTGTCAAGATATAGGTGTAAAATATATTTCCAAGGCTTCAGGGTATAGGTGTAAAGCATCTTCTCTTGTATAAGTCAATTGTCAAGGTGATCGGATGAATTCCTCCTTACACACACACACACACACACACACACACACACACACACACACACACACACACACACACACACACACACACACACAGGGGATGTAACCTTCCTGCAATGGTGTTATCCCTTTATCGCGATGGGCTTGTATGTTATTGTGCCAAAGGATTCCTTGAATGTGTTTGATAATGAGTGTAACTCATGCCATTTATCCATCAACCAGTCAGATTAAGTGGGGTTTGTATAACCTAAGCAGTAAGACACCATTTTTATTGTGGCTGCCAAGAGTGCAAGGTGGAGAATCCTCATTCTTCATTTTCATGAATCTATCATTTCTATTTTTCATATATATTCATTTACATTGTAGAAATTATCAACTTAAAAATGACAATATTACCAAGAAATCCTCGTAATATTTTCCGACACCTCAGTCGACTAGCATTCACACCACATCACACTGATACAAAACATTTCCGCTTGCTGGACAATCGTAGTTTCTTTCCCCTAACTGACACCCTTAAACCAGTTGGTCCTTAAAATGAATCATTTAGATCAATACATAGTGAGCAGAGATCGACAAGATAAAATATAAATAGTGTTTCTCTAGTTGTTTGATGACATTCGTTTACTTGTGACGCCGGCGATATGTACCATATGTCAATGTGTACCCTCTGATATTCCGAAAATGAGCTGCAAAATTATTTCTTTCAAATAATTGCTTAAAGTAAATCCGGTCTTGCACTCATCAAATGTTTCCTGTGGATCAATTAAACTTCCACCCAAACTTACACTGGGTTATTTTGGGTTTGTTAGTTGTTTTGTGTTGGTTTTAGGTGAAGGTGGTTTTTTGTTTGCAATGGTGATAAATGCTACATATTATGTGGTTACAGCAACTTTTGAAATCAAGATTTCATTGTGAATTCCCATACCGTCTGTATACTGAAATGATTTATTTAGCAAGACCATAGACATAAGAAACTCTCAAAGTTAAGAAGTCTCTCTGAAATCAGGCGGCCTTTACCGTGATAACGCAAGCAAGGTCACCAAAGGCTGATTCATACGGGTGTGTACTGGGTGGAATGTTTAGCACATCTTATATGACCTATACAAATATCACAATTTCATTTTTGTCATATTTTTCTAGCGGTAGAAGTCTTATGCTTTCTATGTCATTAGGAAATTTCGGCTCCCATTATAAAAATGTATACTCTTTACAGCGCAATTATTACATGATATAAGTGCTCTACAAGTTGACTTATAACTCTTTTGCGCCTATACTGGTATTGCATCTCCTTTGTCAGTATTTTACTGTTCAGTGGTAAATATCTAGAGTCGTAACAATCTTTCCAAGAATACGGATGTTTAACTGAAATTGCTAGTCTGTATTTCTAAGTAAATTTCAATACAATAGTGCGTTCACTGAAGTAGATAACTAGTGAATGTGACGGCGATTTACTATGTGAACGAACCCAATCAATGTTACTGGTTTCCAGGAGATATAAAATCGTTTCGTCTGTAGATGTTTGGGCCGTAACATCACGTGACTTTATTGCAGTGCCACAGACACAAAATATGGAAAACGTTCTAGGCAAAAAAGAGGTAGTTAAGAAAGGATCTGGTAGAGATTCTTCTTTAATCAAGAGGGCTGGCAATTTTAATATGACTTTAATTTGCTCTGAACATAGTCATTCTAGACGCTGGAATGTGACAAATATAAGAATAAAAGGTGAGTCCATATAACATATCCTCAACTCTGAACATAATCGTTCTAGTGGCTAGAATGTAGGCAAATATAACAATATGGAACTTGTAATCCATTTCATATAGCAAGGTTTTCTTTTTAGTACAGTTTTCACATTTAGTAAGGTTTTCACATGTAGTTATTATTTCACATGTTGTAAGTTTTTCACGTGTAGTAAGTTTATCACATCTAGTAAGGTTATCATATGTTGTAAGTTTTCACGTGTAGTAAGTTTATCACATGTTGTAATTTTTTCCACATGTAGTAAGCTTTTCACATTTAGTAAGCTTTTCACATGTAGCAAGGTTTCCAAATTTAGGTTTCCACATTTAGTTCGGTTATCACATGTAATAAGGCTTTCATATATAGCAAGGTTTCCACATTTAGTAAGTTTTTCACATATAGCAAGGTTTCCACATTTAGTAAGTTTTTCACGTGTAGCAAGGTTTCCACATTTAGTAAGTTTTTTACATTTAGTACATTTTTCATATTAAGTACGGTTTCTACTATTCGTAAGGTTTCCACGTCTAGCGAGATTTCCACATTTAGCAAGGTTTACACATTTAGCAATCGTTTCCACATTTAGCAAGGTTTACACATTTTGTAAGGTTTCCACATTTAGTAAACTTTACACATTTAGCAAGGTTTACACATTTAGCAAAGTTTACACATTTAACATCACGTACACATATGTTTCCTTGTCATTTAAAAAGAAAATTCACGCAGAAGATTAACGTAATTGAAAATAGAATAATAAAAAGTAAACTTATTAGTTTTCTCTGATTTTTTGTGTGATGTTGCGACCGACTACACTATAATCTTTGCGATGGTTCAGATTTTTAAAAAAAGTGAATGTCGTAATTTAAAGAGTAAAAGGTACTTAGTTCTGCAACCATCGTGATGGGAGAAAGAGAAAGAACGGATGGAAGTATGAATGGTTATACGAAGTAGCTAATGTGAAACCAACCCACCCATTAACCCACCCATCCCATTCTGTTTGCCATTTTAATATGTTCTAAGCAGCCATATCAATAAGTCACAAAAATACATGTGCTTGCCCATAGCTGGAGTTTGACAGTTTGTTTTTCAATATTCAGATGCATAGCAACATAAATGTTAATATCCTATTATAGAACATTCTGGAACTAACGAACAAACAGACCAGAATCCGCTTTGCGTGCAAAATATGCTGTTTATATCATTTTATAGACCACATGTAGCCTTTAAACGAGGACAAAGTAATCATTCAATCAAATGAAGGGAATGAAATATGATGGAAGAGAAGAATCAGTAATAAAACAAGTACCTCAGCTTTACTTCTTAAGATCCCTTTAGTTTCGCTTTTTCACACATATACACACATATGTATATCTTTTTCATTTATTTGTACCTTCTTCTTTCCTTCTTCATATCGTCCTTGCTTCTTTCTTCTTTCTTTCTTTCTTTCTTTGGAGTCGTGGGAGAGTGGTTAGCTTCCTGGACTTGCGACCAGACGGGTTCCGGTTGAAATCCTGCCAGATCAGACCGGATGGACTGCTAGGGTATGTCTCTGGACAAGACACTTAACTTCAGTTGTCTCGGCGTGATATAACCTCTCATGTGTTGATGTGCTGTTAAACACCAATCAATCAATAAATATATTTTCAGCAGTCAATTGTGCGCGTTTTGGAAACGAATATTAAAGGTTTTAGTTGATAATATAATATTATAATTTGAGGCAGTATGTTGATATTGCAACCAATTTAATATCATTTTTTCTGTTGTCAAACGTTAAGTAACTTCCCTCGCTATATTGTCGTCGTCGTCGTAGTAGTAGCAACATAGTGCTAGGAGTAGCAGTAGTGGTTATTGTATTTGTCGTGGTGGTCGTTGTGGTGGTGGTGGTGCTTTTGATATTGGCAGTAGATGAAGGACGAGGGGTGGTGGTAGTTGTTGCTATTATTCAAGTGACAGCACCATTATAACTTCTGGCATCGTGTATACTCTAATTAGTTGAAGTGGCGGCTGTAGGTGGTATTTTAATGAATACCAATGAAACACTCAAATTAAATAGGACACCACGGACTATCGTACGTGCCAGGACAAGGTACTGAACTCGGACCTGAAAAATGCAAAATAGGTGTTTCAATAATAACAATAATAATAATAATAATAATAATAAATACTAGTAAATAATAATAATAATTTCATTGTTTTAAATGACATATTATGGAATAATGGAGACATTTGATTATACAGGCAAAAAGCTAACGTATCACTTGTTCTTGCATATATATCCAGCTCCCTCTGGCAGCAATTAAAACTATTTCTCTGAAAGATTTTCACTCCTGTGTTCAGTGTTGTAAATCCGGTCAAGCACTTGCCCGAAGTCTAGTTACTACTAAATAGCTGATGATAGACATAAAACTTCACACCAGTCAATCCATCGGATTACAGACTACATCCGGTTTGAAAATCAGGAACTTTTCCTGCTTGCTTGGGATATAAACTTATAGTACAGCACAAAATCGTACACAGTATTGCTTTTCTCAAATCAGATAAGCAGAAAAAACATCTACTAAATTAATAAATGTATATTTAGCTGTTTATATCTCTAGCATTATTGTTATGATGTCTATTCTTTCAAAGGGTATCTTTCTTTGGTATTATAGTCTTAAGGACTATTTGTAATGCGAATAGGCTTAACAGGGTGGGTGGGTGTGGTATAGCCATAAATCACCTTTAAGTGAAACATTATAAATTATTAACTTAAAAAACTGTAATTTAAATGTGCAGGTACAATATGTTTTGCGGAAAAGATATTTATAAGAGCTAAAAAAGGCACTTTGATATTGTTTTTTACGCGCAATAGATCAATGTATCGAGATAGTATTGAACTATTGCGTTGTAATTATCGTGTTACATGAAGACTAAGCAATATGCAACGAGCGTTACATTTTTCATATACACTGAGCCTTGCGTACAATGCATGTGGCAAACGTCACGATGCCATTTAATGGGGGCTGCCATGTTGGTCTTCTTCCAGTCAATCCGGTCCCATGACTGACAGTCATATTTTACGCATACCTGTAACCCAATGTCTCTCAAACTTTCCATATTGAAAGTACACTTGTAGACGGTAATATTACTAGCTAAGAAAATTCCTAAACATTCCTTATATACATAATATGAAAGAACTTATTTGCTTTTTAACATTTTACTTCTTTGCCGCTCTTCTTTCACCGCATGTGGTTCGGTAAATATTACTCCTCTGAAGTTTCTATCTGTACGTATTATTAGTCCTTCCGTTTTTGATACCCGTCTAAATATAATGAAAAGTACTTGACATTAGCTAATTATCCTAAATATATATATATATATATATATATATATATATATATATATATATATATATTGAATTTACTTAGAAGTATGAGAGCTATTGTAGTTATTGTATGCGTTTCCGCTAGTGTGTGAGAAGGCACTACACATAATGCCAGTGTGTAGTTCAAATTACGAAAGATGCACATTTTTTAAAAAATTACAAACTGATCAGGTAAGATGTATGAGCATTTGCATGCTTTAGTAGAAGGTACTTCGTTCAATTTTGTTGGATATTACGATTGTCAATAATCATGAATTGTAAACTTAGTATAGGGCAACATGCTTAGTGACTGTGAATATGACATGTATACATGTATATATCTATGTGCTTTTCAATAGTAGATTCTACGACGTGTCGAATAAACCACGTGTAAATATAGAAAGACATGTGAACGGAGAATATGAAAATATTCCAGACTGTTAATTTTGGGAATCATAATAATATTTGTGACTGAAAATTGTGTAATTAATAATATTACCATAATACATGTACAATTGTGTAATTGTTTTCATCATAAAATGCTGCTTATGGTCAGTGCATGCCTCACTACCTTTTTAAGGAAGTACTGTCAAGGTTGTTCAGGACTGACAAAATCCATTTTATTTGCAGTAAGGCAAGAATGTAAGAATGTAATAATAATATCGATGACAATAATTTTAGGAAATCTGATATTTTGATATCTATAACGCAGATAGCACAATGTGTGTGTGTTTGTGTGTGTGTGTGTGTGTGTAGCAGAAGCATCACATTTAACTGGGCGCTTCTAAGACAGACTCAAAACGGATAAAATATCATCAAATGCACAGATAGTGCACGAATAAGTAGAGGTAGAAATACTGGCTTGCCTGATCAATTTATCGAATTATTTTATGGGAGTCTTTTAGATGAAGGCGAGTTTAGCACTCTAGACTGCACCCCTAACACTTCCACAACGAGAGAAGAAACTTCAAAAGTTTAAAAGATCCTCAATAGATGGAAGGAGTAAATTGAAGAATTGTATGATAAAGAAGGCAAACTCAGAAAGGAGGACATACATCTCGAAAAAGAATAAAGTGTTGGGACTGACGAGAAAGTACCTGAACTAATAGAAGCGGAAGTGAGGAATGCAATCAAGGAGCTCAAAGTTGGAAAAGCAGCGGGAGTTGACAGTATACCAGCAGAGTTTATCAAAAGTCTCTAAGAAAAAGTTGAAAAAGAGCTGAGTGTTCTCTGAAAAGATATGCAAAAGGTGAGTGACCTCAGGATTTTACAAAATTCGATAATAGTGACGCTGCAAAATAAGCCAAATGCTGTAGTATGTGCAGACCACAGAACGTTCAGTCTGATTTCGCATGCATCCAAAATCACGTTAAAAGTATTGATAAACCGGTTAGAGGCGAAAGCAAATTATTTCATCTGCAAGGATGTGGAGCGAGAAAAGCTATAGCGGTGATGAGAATCCTGTGTGAATGAAGGATAAAACATGAAGAGGAGCTTTTCATCTGCTTTGTCGATTCTAAGAAATCATTTGACCGGGTTAAGTCAAAAAAGCTGATGGAAATTCTGAAGAAGATTTGCGTGGATTGGAGAGACAAAAGAAGCGTTACCAAGCTATATATACAAGAGGAAGAAATAGTAAGAGTGGCAGATGGTAATTCCGAACGATTACACAATGGACGTGGTGTCAGGCAAGGTTGTTTTCTTTCACCAATACTTTTCCGTTTATGCAGAGATGATGATGATTGAAGCAATAGAAGAAGTGGAAGAAAGAATTAGAGTGAGAGGACAACTACTGAAGGATGTTAAGTTCGCCGATGATCAAGGAACGATTTCAGGGTCAGAAAATTGTTTGCAAAAGTTGATGGACACCTTGAACAAATATGAACAGATATACGACATGAAGATCAATGTGAAGAAGACCAAGGTCATGCGAGTTTGCAGATGAGGAGGTAAAGATCAGAATATTGCAATTGGCGGAGAAAGTGCAGAACAAGTGAGAAAATTGAGATATTTAGGATCTTTGATCTCAGATGATGAAAGGTGCCAAGAAGAAGTATAAACAAGAATTGTAATGGCCAAAGATGCATTCAACAAGAGGAAAGACTTGCTAACACAACAAATGAGCAAAGACCTAAAGAAGAAGACTATCAAAACCATTGTATAGATTGTAGCGCTCTATGGCTCAGAAACCTGGTCGCTGAGAAGGAAGAAAAAAAAGGCTAGAAGCATTTAAAATGTGGATATGGAGGCGCATGGAGAAAGTTATTTTGAGTGACCGAAAGACAAATGAAGAGGTCCTAAGATTGGTCGATGAAAAGAGAACTTTATTGAATGTTATGCTCAAGAGGAAGAAGAAGTGGATCGGTCACATTTTAAGAGGTGAAAGCTTGTTATGAGAAATCATAGAAGGCAGAATGGAAGGAAAGCGACCAAGAGGAAAGCCTAGAATCATGCTACTGGACGATGTCAAGGAGAATAGCTCATATGCGAACATGAAACGTAGAGCCATGCTGAGGGAAGAGTACCTCTGTTTCTTTATGAAATTGTCAACCACTGGTAATGATGGAGAAAGAGATGAAGATGGTACTACCGCCGCAGGCAAATATTCTTGCCGAGACGATAGGAAATCAGCCAAAGATAAATTGAAGTCATCCTCTTCTGGAAGAAGAATACTGGCTACAGCAGCAGTAGTAGTCGTAGTCATTGTACAATCACTTCGACTATAGGATGTCTCCGCAGAAGGCGCACCCCAATACATTGTCTTCGTTTTTTAGCCATATGTATAGTACTTGAACTGTCTTGCAATGGTAAATCGTTGGAATGCTCGTGCGCATATATATTGAAAGTGACGTCACGAGCTCGCTTTCATCTGATTGGAAGAGACGCAACACGCCCTGATTGAATTATGTTACTCGCGTTCTGCTTGGTGGAACATCTGAATCCGTATCGATCCGTTCCTAGACTATATATACAAGCCAATTGTCCGATTGTTTTACCTGTTTCTCAAAACAAGATATGGACCATTGTTGAATCCTCTACGATTGTTTCGAGGATGCTGTTCAGCCCGGACTACCCGTTATATGTGAAGGCATCGTGGACCATCACCAAGATTATGGACACAGCTATTTGGAAGAGAAGAGTGTATGTGGAAAGACAGAGGTTCCTCAAGAGAGTATTGGTGTATGGACCCGCTGTGCGGAGAAGTTTGAGGAGACGAAAAATGAAGAGGAGCAGTATGTACTGACCCTCTTCTTTGGTTAACAACACACAATGTCCCTTTTTAAGGCCACCCTGATCTATAGAAGTAGAGATACTACTAAAAATTATTGCCGATTTGTGTTTTACGTTTGTGTATGTTTTGTATATGTTTGTGTATGTCTATCTTTTACAACTAAAAATTTAAACCCCTTAAACCTGTGTGATAGTATGTTTGTATTTGTAAGGGTATAATTTGTCTATAAACACCCCTACCCTTGTGTCACAGTACCGTGTCAAAGGGAATTGTGTGTTTATAAACACTCCTACCTTTTGCTTGTGTATGTGAGAGTGTGTGTATATTTCATCCACCTCCTTTTCCATCCTACCCCAATATTGTGTTTAGTATCTTTGTGTGTTTGTAAGTATAATGTGTGCATAAACACTCGTACCCTTTTTGTTGATAGTAGACTTATTTGTTTGGATAGTACTGAAAAAGTGGGTTGCTGGATAGTATATTTGGTGTGTATGGATAGTACTCAAAACATCCGGTTGCTGGATAGTATATGTGGTGTGTTTGGATAGTAATCAAAAAGTAGTTGCTAGATAGCATATGCGGTGTGTTTGGATATCAATCAAAAAGCGGTTGCTAGATGTGTGGTGTGTTTGGATAGTAGATCACTAAGTGTTTGGATAGTATATAACAATGTTAACATAAGACTTGCCCTTGTACCCACATTGTCACCCACATGTTAACCAATGGGGTAATTAACATAGGATTTCCCCTTGTCCACAGAGTGGCATCTCCATGTAAACCCATGGCATAATGTTAACTCCCGTATGTCCCTATACGTACCGGCATATATATATATATATATATATATATATATATATATATATATATATATATATATATATATTACCGCCTTCACCCCCTTCTCTATTATTACTAGTATATTATGATTTCAGAAGGAAAAAAAACCCCAGATCTTGATCAGTTCGGTGCTACATCATAATGACATTTTTTCTACCGCGCAGCGTGAACCGTTACAACAAGAACTTATTTTAGAAAAAAATATGTGCCCGTACTAATTTTGAAAAGCTTTTAATTTGGTTTTCTGAGGATTCGGCAGTTGTGATTAATATTTGGTGTAACGAATGTTAGTCTTTGGTTGTTTGGTTAGGGGAGGGGGAAGCTTAATTTATAAATGTTAGTTAGCCCGTATGGTGTCACATAAGATTGATTTCTACAGGTTGCTTTTGGTTTGATTCAATTGTTTTTAATGGTTTCCAGGAGAACTTATTTAATACTGAGGTCATACTTCCTAGGTCAAGTCATAATTAGATGTAACAAACCTGGCTGCCCGCGTTTGTAATTTTTAAATTTTATCCTCTGAAGCCTGGGAATGGGGTCCCAAGCTGTACAAGCATGTTCTAAAATAGGTCTACCTAAACCCTTGAAAGCTATTTCTTTCACATTTTGTGGGCAAGATGACAAGTTACGTCTTAATAGGCCTAAAGCACGATTTGCTTTGGTGCATAATTCTGTAATTTGAACCTTCCATTTCAGATCATTAGTGATTGTGACCCCTAAATATTTTATTTGATTGAGGTTTTCTAAAGTAGTACCTTCCAACTAATATGATATACTGGTTTTATGGCATTTCTTTCTTGTCATTTGCATTATGTTGCATTTTTTAGGTTGGAATCGCATGTTTTTTTCTCGTGCCCACTGAGTATATTAATGTCATTTTGTAATATTTTAGTATCCTGCTCGGTTTTGATTGATCTGTAGAACACACTATCATCTGTAGAACACACAGTCATCTGTAAAACACACTGTCATCTGTAGAACACACAGTCATCTGTAAAACACACTGTCATCTGTAGAACACACTGTCATCTGTAAAACACACTGTCATCTGTAGAACACACTGTCATCTGTAAAACACACTGTCATCTGTAGAACACACAGTCATCTGTAGAACACACTGTCATCTGTAGAACACACAGTCATCTGTAAAACATACTGTCATCTGTAGAACACACTGTCATCAGTAAAACACACTGTCATCTGTAGAACACACTGTCATCAGTAAAACACACTGTCATCTGTAAAAAGGCGAATCTCCTAGCCAATTTCAATAATGTTATTATTGATGTGCAAGTACAAGAGAACTGGTCCAAGTACAGTGGCTTGGGGAACTCCAGAAACTACTTTGGACGAACCAGATTTGGAACCATTTACCACCACACATTGTCATCGGAAACATCAAAAAAGTCTTTCCTGCGTAGAGTTAACAATTAATGGGGAACAATGTCAAAAGTTTTTTCAAAGTCCAATATAAAAATGACAACTTGGTCACCTTTATCTAACTGTTAAGCATGGGTTCATCTACAGTTTCTTCCAGTTGTGTTGCCTTCGTGAATGTCTTTATTGGCAGGGGTTCTTTCTTTTTGTTGTTTCTGTTAAACACTCCTTCTGCTCATTGTTTTCGTTTTTCTTGGGACACTCTGAAGACCAATGCTCTTTGATAATTGATAACGTATATCTTTACTTCTGTCTCTCTTGTATCCTGTCTTAGTGGTTCCTTTTCTTTAAACACGTGGACATTTTGGAGCCCAATGTCCTTTCTCATGACAGATATAGCAAGTATCTTGACTTTTATCTCGAGTAGAGTAGTCCAAAGTCTTATGAAAGTGTACGTTTGAATGACTCTCTGTACATTACTTACCAGAAGTTCTATCTGTTATGAATCTTTTATCATCACAGATTGAAAACTGAATGAGTCTATTCTCTAGGGGTGACGGAGTGTGTATCTTAGTCAAATCAAATTTTGAATCAAGATGAAAAGATCAAACCTTGCCGAGGAGAAACCAGAAGAAGCCAAGAGACGACGGCGACTTTCGGTATCACCTCATACGCTAAGTGAAGTGTTAGCACAAGTTCATGCTAGCGATTTTGAAGATGACATGAGTGAGCCTGACCCAATACACTCTACCTCTACCACAAGACCTAGAGAGTCAAGATCAACTAAAAAAAAATCTTTCGGTAGCTTCTAAAAATTATTTTTACATTGGATCTACATGAAATGTGACTTCCTGAACATTTCCAATGACAGCTTACATTACACGGTGAATTTAAAGAGTTCAAGTCTCAATTTACACCAGAGAAAGCAGCGGGTTTCAGTACATGTTTATGTCAATCGATATCAGAGATAATTGAAACGACAATGCAAAGCTAAAGATGACGATCGTTTGAGACTATTTATCAATCACGACAGATGAAGTATCTTGTGTGGATCCATTTCAGTACACCTACAGAATTGACTTCTTCCCAAATTATCGACAAAAATTCAACACGTCCAACAATCGAACGACGAGTTTGACAAGACCGGTGGAAAAGCTACTCTTCACATGACAAACGTTCACCTCCAAAATGAAGCTGGAAACGAAACGTTTTATCGATGTATTAGCTTCGTAGTACCAAACTATGTATCCTTCAGATTGACGACCACCAAGATCAAATGTTCTTAGCCCGTGCCATCGTAGCGACTCAAACTTATGCCGAGAAGAAAAACACAGCAGAACGGAAACGATCATGGAAAAGCATTAGAGTCGACAATCTTACAAACCCTAACAACGGACAGAAGCAGACATTCTTTTGCAGCAAGCGGGCATTTCGAAATAGATCGTGTGTGGAGTTTCGGAAATGCAGAACCTTTAAGACGTATTTGTACCCCGTTATACACTGAAAATTATACCCTCAAGTCGTTCACGGAACTCTCGTGTTTCGATGATCGGATTTCCCAGATGAATAATACATTCACGTTTATCATCATCAAGATTTTTTCGATGCTATTACAACTATAACAGGATATCTCCGATACGGATATTATTGCGAGAAATGTGACCAAGAATTTAACAGTCGGGAGCACCATATTCATGGTGGACAGAGATGTCGTGAGTGTTTAGCTTCCAGACATTGCATTCCTGAAGGAATAGTAAGAATTCATTGCCCTACTTGCAAGCAAACATTCGTCAGTCCAACCTGTTACAAATAACATTGGATGAAACAATCTGAACAAAAGAAAAGTACTTGCGACTTATTGAGAGTGTGCTCAACTTGTGGACATCTTGTTCGAACGAATAACCAAAAGTCACAGGTTTGTACAGGAAAGGAAAGATATCGTCTTTGTGACCAAATTGTTGACTTCAATCATCAGTGCTACATTCAAAGATATGAATATGAACTGGAGGAAGTACAATGTGATAGAATTTTGTTGTTAGTCATCTCCACTCCCACACCTGGACTTGCTCTAGATAAGATTTTCCTTGCAGGTGGAAATTGCACTATTTCTTCTGTGTTGAAGATAACACTGTCATGTCTTTCAAATTTAAGTGAAGACATGAAATTGATAATAAGATGTTTTAAAAGCATTCATGCAGTGCAAATAAAAGGGGTGTGGTTACCAAGATGAGTCCTGGATCCGATCAAATGTAGTAGCCTCAAATGGCCTAAATTAGTGAATTAAAATCACTAACAACTAATATGCAGTCTGTTTAAATGTGCAGTTCGCAGTTGGTTTGTTCAATTTAACATATTTCCTCGCCTTCCATGTGCATTTCAAGTTGATTACACTTAGTGCAACATATAAATCCAATTGCCAACTTTTTGACAAGTATATGCCATCATAGATATATTTTTTCGGTATTACCGCTATATCAGAGTAACTCCCATTGTATAACATGGATTCTACATGGCGTCTGTCTATCGATCGTTTCCCACAATCATCTGATGTAAACTGGAAATTAAATGCATTTTAATAATGAACAAAGAACAACAAGGAGACATATATAATATTTTGAAGGTAAGTGTTTTTATGTACTTATTTTAAGACCCACGATACCATAGCACTCCGGGTTACTGAACCGGAAGTATTAATTGTGACCTGATTCCATGACATTGGCGGACCCATTGATTCAAAATAAAAATAAATCACCATGACCAATGCCTCACACGTTGATTACTGATACAGCAGGATAAAAATGAAAAAGTAAGTACAGTGAAACTTTTTTGGGTATGTTTTCTTCGTAACACAGTAATAAGACGTACCGGCCTATATTTACAGAAAACATTTCAGAACAAGCATCATATTTGTGCAGATAAACCCACGTGTGGCAATTACAGTGATAACGATGTACTGTACAGACAACGTTAAATTATATTTTTGGAACGAATACGAAAGATACGAGGAGCAGACGACTCCAAACTTGTGAGCTTATTTCCATTAAAGTTCGCATGTGTTCATCCCATCCGAAGACTTATCCATCTCAACTCCTCTGTGAATTTGGATTAGTAACATCATGCGTAGACTGGTCGCTTAACATACTTTTGACTAAAGTCAAGCTTAGGGTTAGGGTAACATATGTGTGGTAGCTACGTACAGACCGGGACCCAGGCTACATCATTCGCAACTTCGAGATACAACTCGGCATAGGTGGCGCTCTAAAGATATTACTTCTGGGAGAGTGACAGGTGTAAGGTGAAGTTGTTTGCACTTTCAACATGCACAATGGAGAGAATGTTGGCATACCTCTATGCAATTTTCATGCACTGTGGCTGAAATTTCTTTACATATTGTACTTGTGGAAATTATAGATGATCTAAGCACTTAGCTGACCAAAATGGCTGCTCTGATGTGGTAAAAAAAATCAGCCTGAATTAGTCCAAAGTACACTAATTTTAGCAATTATTGAAATAAGAAAAACGAATTTTGCCAGAGTATTCACTACCAGTTTCTGAAAGTACAATGAATGAATTACAAAATGTATACAAAGTTAAAAAAAAGTTATCAGCTTTTTTTTTTTTACATTTACCTTTGAAGTCCAGGAAGTGAAAATGATCAAGTGGAGCCAGCAATTTTTTTTTATATAATTGCACGTCTGAAGTAAGGCCAAGCTGTATATTCTATAACCCAAATTACACCCATCATTCATACACCATAATAATGAGAATTCAAAGTTCTTTTAACAATACATAATTTATGCAAGGTATTTTTTGAAATATCCAGAATAACCAGTGAGGAAAACCCTGGAAATTCTTTTTCTTTAAAAACCCAACCCTATGCAAAATACTAAATTGTAGATCGTCACCTTAAAACAAATATGAAAATGTGTGCAATCGCTTTTCTTATTATTATATCATCATGTATGATTTTTATCAACAAAACGGTACATTAACAATAATGTTATGCATGCAAATAAGCTAATTATGCCTTTTTTTGCTCTTGCTTACACAATTTGCCTTGTGGCAATATTGTGTAAGCAATGACCTTAATTATGGGGGAAGTAGAAGTCTTAGAGGAGTAAAGTCGACTTAAATTTGAAACTGTTGTATTAAGTGAAAGAAATTTATAGCAAAAATGTTTCTTTTTATTCATTTGTAATAAAAGTAAGGAAAAAAAATATGTCAAACAGATCGCTTTCTTCCATATGCTAGTGATAGAAGAACAATAAAACTTTGTACTCTTTGACCTTTGACCTCTGTTGATCTGATCTGTTCCATCCCTGTTCAAACTGTAAAATTTATTAGTGACATCTTAGGAATAATTGTGGCAAGTTTCATGTTCCTGTCTTTTAGCATCTCATTGGGTTGCTATGTTGAGAAAATGCAATGTGTATTTTTAAAAAAGCTAATTTTTCGGGGGATTGGGGGGTTGGCTTGTGTTGAATTTGCTACTAATGAATACTGTTCTCTAGAAAAAATACATAAGAATTATTCAGAAGGACTGTTTAGATACTTGTGACTTAAATGTTACAACTATACAACTAAAATTAAACCATACAATAATAATACCTATGTGGTCTTTATGATGGGGCTCTATAGATATTACGCTCTTCTGGGAGAGTGACAGGTATAAGGTGAAATTGCTTGCATTTACAACATGCACGATGGAGAGAATGTTGGCATACCTCTATGCTATTTTCATGCACTGTGGCTGAAATTTCTTTACATATTGTATTTGTGGAAATTATAGATGATCTACGCACGCAGCTGTCCAAAATGGCTGCTCCCATATGATAAAAAAATCAGCCTGAATTAGTCCAAAGTACACTAATTTTAGCAGTTATTGAAATAAGGAAAAAGAATTTTGCTAGCGTATGCAATACCAGCTTCTGAAAGTGCAGTGAATGAATTAAAAAATGTATAAAAAGAAGACAAAAAAAGTTATCAGCTCGTGTTTTTACAATTTTCCTTTGAAGTTCAGGAAATGAAAGTGATCAAGTGGAGCCAGCAGTTTTTGATAATTGCACGTCTGAAGTAAGGCCAAGTTGTATATTCTATATCCCAAATTACACCGATCACTCATACACCCTAATAATGTGAATTCATAGTTCTTTTAGTAATACTTAAGACATGCAAGGTCTTTTTGAAATAGCCAGGATAACCAGTGAGGAAAATCCTGGAAATTCTTTTTCTCTAAAAATCTAACTCTCTGCAAAATATAAAACTGTAGAGCGCCACCATACATTTTTTCGCACCATATATTTTTCGCATAAATAGCCGAGGTGGTCTGAATGCAGTAACCTATCTATCGGAATCTCTTGAACCTTTTCCATCTCATGGCAGAAAAAAAAAACTTGTTTCGGAAAGAAACGATAATATTCTGAATAATGTTTGCGCAGAATCTTAGTCTGCTTCCCTGGCCGCCAACTACCAACTTTCTGTTACGATGAGTAACGAACTGAGGAGAAGGTATGGAACCAGACTAAACTTCGAAGTCAATCCTACAGAGCATAGTTTTGTCTCGCATAAATAGCCGATGTGATCCGAATGCTAAACCAGTTTTCATACGCTAAATGAAGACTCTAAAAATGATACTAAATATTCAACTACAAGCAAGATGAAAATAAAATAATCAATTAATTTAATAGAAATTACAATTATAACAGTATAAACTATGACTAGCCGAATTTCCATTCGGCCGTTATTTGCTGTGTGATTCGGCAACTGACAGTTTGTTAGTTATACCGTGATAAACTCACCGCACCCCGCCACCCATAAGCATAACAACAACAACATTAAATTCTTAATTAAAATCAACCTGATTCAACACATTTTTGAATTTCTTCCGTTTTTCACTTTTAAAAGCTTCTAAAGCCTTTCGTTTGGTAGCACTATTTGGACAAGCCTGGAAAGAGAAAAAAAAATGTTTTATTTTCTTGTTCTTCTTCTGTGTGTTTTTGGGGGTGGGGGATCAAACCATACGTTAAACTCAAAGACTCCAATGCAGGGAAGATATGCTTCGATGATCAATGGACAATTTAAAAAGTCGACATTTTATTTTAAATTCTTCACATTTAACAAGCTATTTCATTGTAAGCACTTTTACGTAGCCTTATCGATGTCATTAGTCATATTGTAAAGCAATTACTTTGAGTAATAAAGCCACATGTTATCAGATATTAGGGACCGATAATTCAATTATGGGGTGAGGATGTTATTTTCTTTATAGCCGGGATATTTATTTATTTATTTTTCTTATCTCAAGATAATTAAAAACTAATATAATGGATATACTATACCTTTTTGGTTATAAATCAGAGCAAAAAATAATTTTCCAAGCTATTTAAGAGCCGGGAATTTTATTTAAAAAATTCCTAGCCCCCACCCCCACCCCCATAATATTAAAATGATCAGTCCCTTAGTGACGCGACCATTAGGCAGTAGGGCCTAATACGGGTGAAGTCGCATTTGCCTATGCATTTGCCAATTATTTTTTATGGAAACAATGGTGTCATGATCAGCTCAGCTATGCAAATGTTAGCTATGTTTATCGATCACGTGGCCTATTTTGTATTTAAGTCCACTTCAGAAATGTTTTCTTGCACCTCAACTAGCGACTCGGTGAGTATACATTATAATATATTCCTTTATTTTATAATGAGTGGGTGGGTGGGGCTTGGATTTTCTTTCCAATCAGAATAGTTGTTTGTTAGTCTGTCTTAAGATAATTTTGATTTTCAAAATAATATCATGGGTACAATTAGCTCTTTTTTAATACAAATCAGAGCAAGATTATTTTGTAAAGCTATTTTTCAAAATAATCCTAGCACCCCCCCCCCCATGAAAGGATCGGCCCCTAAAGATTTCAATGTAGAGCCGACGTAGCTTGATACTATTTAGAATTTGTGGAACTTCACTCGAAACAAAAACTGAAGTTCTCCTTATTGCATTTAAAAAACAAAAAGAAAGTTAATAAAAAAATGAAAGAATAATTTTTAAAAATATAGATGTTTTTAATTTATCTTTATGGAGCATTGAATATATACTATGGGCAGGGGTGTTTCAGCGAATGGCATTGCCTAGAAATTCGACACTGTTCCTTGCACCGTTACCAGAAACATATATAAGAAGAATTTGCTTTATACAAACTTAAGCATTTTACACAAAATTTATTTACCTTTGAAATGCTATCAAATATGACTTGATTAAATGAAAGATGAAGTAATGCACAAAATAGGGTCGACGAAAATATTACCCCTCTCCCCTTCTAAGTTTGAATACGCGTGTTCTTGCGGCAGACAACTCGGCATCATCGTCTCCAAGTTCGGTTTTGAAAAGTGCCGGAACTTGTGAAGTTTGGCGGCAAACTAGCATTATGGCTACCCCCATTGTGCTCCCCGTTTAATCACGCACAGCCACGAGATGTTATCGAGATCTTTTGATCTGGCGGTCGGCTGTGAATCTTGCATCAAAATTCACAAGTTCGGTGTTTACCTAGCGCCGATGGTCCAGAGTGAATCTTACACATTTCTGCCATTACATCTAGTATCATAACGTACCATGAGATCAGAGATATCTATATGTCTCTGATGAGACTTATACATATAACCTACTCATAGTTTTGCACGAATTGTGTGGTTTCTTTCGAACTATCGTGAAAAAATTTAATAAATTAATTTACTTCAAGATAAATTTATTTGTTGAAAGTAATATAATGGATATAGTCAATATATATATTTTTTTTAGTACAAATCAGACAAGAATATTTTTTCAAGACATTTTGGGGCCTTCTCAGAACACCCCGCCCCCACCCCACCCCCGCCCCAAGTCTTACAATGCAAGACGTCACCCCAGATATTTATGATGTAAAAATATCAGACTATCAGGGTGGACGTCTTACATTATAGGACCTCCCCCCCCCCCTCAGTAACGTGTGGGTACCAAAGAGCTACCATATGTGAAACTTTGCCTTATGAACTATATGCATAAAAATAGGTATACATGTATGACAATTAGTGCAAGAATTTTTTACTAAACTGCTTTACCTTTCAAATTTATTTCTTTCTCAAATTTAAAATATGTAACAAGTCTGAAACAAAAGTTTACAATTTAAAAGTAATTTAGACAATTATGATTTATGGATAAAGTGTTTTGTTACAAAAGTAACAAAGTTAAAAACATTTGGACGATCTGTTATGAATATTAGTTTTTTGTGAAAAATTTCGTATTAGTATTAAAAGTATCCTTCAACCACTGTTCTAAATTGATCCATAATGATGTACTTTTTTGTATTCAAATAATACATGTACATGTGACTCCACCTCCAATTCAACACTACATTATCATTATCTAACATTCTGACTTTATGTAAAAATACATTTGTATGCAAGATTTTATTCAATATTTTAAACTGAAAGTACTTCAGTTTCATATTATCAGTGTGAATACAAATAATACTCTATTCAATTTCAATTTTGAATTTAAAACAAAATAAGCTCTCCCTCTTTTTTTAATTCATTAAAATCTATCAGTAGATGGATGAAATATCATTAATAGCCATGATAAGTTAGGTCTACTACAAATTTCGTTTATATTAGAGAATTTTCATCTTTTCATTTCCAATTAAATCTTTCCAAGTTTTATAAATTTTCTTTGTCGCTAACATATAATATAAAAATGTGCCTTTCTATTCATACATAACTTATTATTCATCATAAGGGTAGAAGGAACCAACACATGCAACTATATTAATAATCTTATGGATGTCTTTTTCATGCCAATCTTTTTTTGTACGAAACTATTTTGACGCAAACATATTTGAAGTGTACCGTATTGGGGAAAATAACACATTTTAAATTGTACAAGTTTTTAACTTCTTATTAAATTCTTCCCATTCTTCTAGTACATTTTTCAAAAAAATGTTGGTAAGATTTTGTAGCAATAAGTGATTAATATGTAATCCAAAATTAGATATTTTCTTAAAATCAATCATGATCAGGACACCCATTTATGTTCATGCAGGGCCTATTCTAGAACTGAAAATGGAGGGGGCTGGGGTGAGAATTATTCCTTTGAAACTCCGAAACAAAGAAGAGAAGTTTCTGAATATAGGAAGGATTTAGTAAAGAAATTGAGGATATAATGTGCAATTTTCTATTCAAATAATCAGAAAAAGTACTCTGATTTGAATGTTTAGTTATTTCTTTCAACTCTAGAAATAGGTGTATAAATTTAGATCTAACTATGGATTTATTTATGGTAATTTTTTCATATACAGAGTAATATTTATCTTTTTCCAACTATTAAAGTTGATTCTATCTTCATTATCTAGGGTAAATTGAAATCTCAGATATCATATACTAGACTTGAACAAAGTACACCTAAACTTGGAAGGTCCCTGATCTCTATCTAAATTAAAATCATTTGATTTTTATCATACTCCAATCCAAATTGCCCAGGTTTTTCTACATTAAATTTTGATCCTGATATTCAAAAAAATTTTTGTAACAAAGCTAATGTAGCTCTAATAGATATTTCACTACCATCAGCATAATAACATACATTATGTTCAGTATTATTAAGTGATTCCTTAATTGTTTTATTGTCTTGTCATTTCATCAAGTACTTTGACACACAAATACAAATATGCATTGTGAAATTGGATATGTTTTATTAGTGAAGACACCAATGCTATCACTGATGCCAATGCACAGGGATAGTACAATAAAAAAGTCTGACATATATCCATTTTGCAATGTACATTAATTAGCTCCCTTATGAAATTATTTTATCCACGTTAGTATTAAATTCCAGAAGTTAAAGTATCTAAAAGTTTTACCATTAAATTTCCAGGAAATTATTTAAAAATGCCTTCGCATAATCTATAGACAAAATATATCCGGCTTTCTTGTTGCATATAAAATATAATACATTATTTTATTCTAAGTAAATATCCAAACATAGTTATCACTTTTCTGGTGACAACGATGTCAATGTTAAGATTTTGAGGTACATGCAATCATGTTTTCTTTTCTTATTTGTGTGAAGTGGGGATATACATGCTTAGCAGTGCTTGAGATTGAACCCAAATTAGTGAATTGTGAAATATTGGTCAAATAGACCTACTTTTGTGATGAGGGTGTACTACTTGAGATGCAGTCCCCTTGCAAGTTTCATCACTTTTAGGTACACTAGTTGAAAGTAATTTATTGTACATTATTGTGATATTTTTAGGTGAGTGTTACACAACACGATATGTTGTTGTTGTTGTTGTTATTGATGATGATGATGATGATGATGATGATGATGATGATGATGAGAATAACATCAAAAACAATGATACGGATAACTCATTATTCCATAATTCACAGGATATGGTTTTTCATTGGATGGCACAACATGTCATAAGTGATATTTCTTTGTGTCACATGGTCATTCTTGATGTCACATGGTCATGACATTATTATCTTTTACATGATGTCATAATGATAAGTTCTTAGCATTATGCAGTCAAAATGGCATTTGTACAATTCTAAAGCAAAATTTTCTATTTTTTTTTTCAAAATTGTGTAATAAAACAATTACAGACCTTTGCTTTGATGAATATTAAGTTTTATGAACCTGTAAACCAGTGGTTCCCAAACTTTTTGATCGCGACCATAAATACCATCTTTTGCGACACAAAATGCAGTACCAGTATAGGGTCGTGAGGACTTCATTTGGGTTGCGACCCGGGGTTTGGGAACCACTGCTGTAAACCTATCGCATTGATCTGTTTCACATCAGTCAGTATGAGGTTTACTTGTCTATAAAACTTCATGTTCACATGAAGAAACATTTAAAATTGTATGTTTTTATTTTGTATTTATGTTCTTCTAATTCTTAAATAGTTCTCAATGTAAAATTACCATACATGTATTTTTGTCTTTTTCAGTATTTTTGAGCAGTGCCTGAAATCCTCCATTAGTGCTTGCCTCCCTTAGTGCTTGAAGTGTTCAGCTGCGCAGCTGATGTATGTAGTTTACTCGAAATAGTATTGACAATATATTCATTGTAAATGTAAAGAAAGTTTAGGCAGTTGCCATGCTGTACTTGAGTGTCATGAGCAATAAATTAACCTTGAAAATGGTGCACATGGCATTTATCCTCTCCATGCAAGTATACAGAGAAAAAAATAATTCATTTAAGTCATTGTTTCAAAGACCAGAACTTAAAATGCATTAAGGTCTTGAGATGTAAAAAACATAAAAGATGATTCTGTTATCTAGTTTATGGCCCATTTTGGAAAATTACTCTTCCAAAAGCTTGTTCATTTCATCTTTTGACATTTGTAAGTTATAATGTAAGTTCAAGCAAGCCCTGCTCAGATTTATTTATCATTGAAATCACCAAAGCGGGAGGGTTTCCATGACTTTAAAATGAGTTATACTAGGAATGTGTGGAAATACATGTCTGGGACAGGTATAATTATGGTTAAATGTTTGTTGTCATGTTAAGCAAAAGCTTTGAAACAAACTTTGATATAGAAATTGAATTTTACTCCTTCATGTTGGGCCACACATTTTTGAGCCATTTTCACACTAAAATTGGATGTATTAGATTCTTAACATTTTTGGTCACATTTCAAAGCAATTCTGGCTTATAGATTGATACCAAACTTTTTAATATATAGCTCATGAGAACCTTGCATTAGATCTGACATGGACTTGCTCATGTGCATTTTAACATGTAAATTAGGTGAGAATTTGAAAAGGCTTATGTAGCTTTATATGGATTAAATTTGCTGATGTGGGTGAAATTTTATGTGAGCTTATCTTGTTCTGAAATGCTAACATGAGCATTTGGTAACTGATGATAAACCACAAAAGGGGGTGGTCCCATATACAGACTGTCAGGATATTGCCAGCTTATAATATTGTTAATGTTTACACAAAGTTGACACAAAGGTATGGTACTTAAAAAATAGACTATTAGAATTATGTATAATTGGACAGGGATAGTCCAAATTAATACAGGGAATGAGTACTGCAAAATTAATTTATAAAAAAAAAAATTTGGCATAAAAAATACAAAATGATCCTAACAGGTTTCAATTTAACGCAGAATTTTCCACTGGCCTGCAAGCCCAGCTGACATGTAAGTTAATTTGCACTACAGAAATTCAGCTGGCCCTCTCAAACAAATAAAAATAATAGGTTCAGAATATTTTACTAACCCTGTGGGCCTATGGCTGTCAGTACTAACTGGCCGTCCTCAAAACCCACAGGCCATGAGATGGCGGGCCAAGAGCTTAATCAACCAATCCTAATGGTCTAATATATTAGAATTCAGCAAAAGAAAACAAAATAAATCATCATATATCTTATGCACTGTAGTAGATGGAATAAAATCATAAACTGATCAAGCTATATTTTGAAATTCTTTCACAGCTAGCTGTAAAAAATCTTTCAAAATCCAGTTATTGTTACTATTAACACTGATTATTTAGTGGCGTTGACTTATAAGCAAAATATATATTCAAACAATTATAGTAATCAAAGATCACTTACATGTACATCAACTGGCATCTGAAAATTTGTTCCTGAGGAATTTTTTCAGAATTTTACATTTAAAAAAACCAAGCCCTATTTGAAGTTCCATCCAAAACTGCAACCAACAGGAAATGTTGCAGAAAGTTCACACTGAGCATGCCTAGCACACAAGTTTCATGTAGGCTTTTCAGACTTAGAATATTCTGGCTAAGATACATCCAAAAGTTTTCAGTTTTGAAAAATCTAACTTGAGAGCTCATGTGAGCAGCTTTTTGTTTCAGAACTGTCTACATGTTAGCGAGTCTTTCAAGTCTTATGTTGTTTTTTTTTTCAACTTGTCAAAGCTTATATGAAGTATTTGAGCCAAAGGCTTATTTGCTTACTATTCACACTTGCACTTTATCAGCTTTTTATGTGTTGCACATAAGTTGGTAGATTATTCTGTTCAGGACAGTCAGGAATTCTTCAGTACAACTGGGATGAATTTTGTGCTTAAGGTTGGCGTTCAAGTCATTTTCTAAGAAACTGTTTCTTGTAGCATCATGCAAGTCAGCATGTAAATGTTTCATGTAGATTATTACACCCTTCGGTCAAAACTAGGTCACTGTGACCAATATTTCAAAACTCCAGTGATCTGTATTAACCTCAATGCATTGACCTCAGTTTCTCAGACACTTATAATTACCTGCAGAATCATGTAATTGCTATGTAATGACATCATGAAGGTGATCATGTGGTGATCTGTTACATTGTCTATAAATTAGATATGAAGTAAATTAGATTACTTAATGCAAGGAATGAATTTAATTGATGTCGGAGAAGATATTTATGTTCCTTTGTTTACCATGCATCTCAGTGTCCTCTTCATATTCTATTTACCAAACATTTGGAAACCTGTGTGCCTGGAATCTTTCATTTGGCATTGGATCTGTACAGCTGTTTATTGTTTTGCAATAATATTATTTCATTTGACGATATCACATGACATAAACAATATCTCATTGTTCTTGCTGTGCAGTTAACTTGCAGGCTACATGTGCAATAGTCTTCAAATTGATCACACAAGCACACATGTTAATGTATTTGTGAAAAACCCAATTCAAATTCAAACCCATAATAAAAAAGAAGCAAAAAAGAAAAACAGAAAGCACATGAAAAGAACAATCCAATATCTGAAGTCTGTTTGGAAATATTACCATGTATGTTTCTTGATATAAAGATTACAAAAACACTGCCTGAACTATCCACCAAGTCCAGCAGGAATTGCAGAGAATTTTCACTCTGTACAGGAAATGCAGTGTTTTCCTTCTTTGAAAAGCTATTTAGTGAACAGTTACATGTTGAAAACTTTGGCTTCTTTACAGAAGGGGGGATTTAAATACTGAACACATCTTTTAAGACACTTAGTCATTTACACTTCAAGAGATTTAGTAATTTACACTTCTAGACACTTAGTCATTTACACTTCAAGACGCTTAGTCATTTACACTTCAAGACACCTAGTCATTTACACTTCAACACACTTAGTCATTTACACATCCTAAATGAAGTTTTGTCCCCCAACTTTTAAAAGTAGGATACATTGTTTTCTCATGTGCATCAATCCATCCATCTATAATAATAATAATAATAATAATAATAATAATAATAATAATAATAATAATAATAATAATTAATAATAATAACCTTTTTCATTTGATGAGGGTAACTTAATTAAAACACAAATGTATCTAGTCTCCCTCGACACCATCAGCTACTTTGCAGCAATCTACATGCATGTATCATACTAATGATACTTGTACAGGAAACAGAAAAATCATACTATCTAACAAAGTAACAAATACATACTATGTCTTTACATTACTTAGAACATATCTATCCATCCATCCATCACACTTACCCTTCCACTCTGTAACATTAAAGCCATTTGAGATGAAGAGATGAAACGTGGTATTCGAATACATCATCACTTGAAGGTGTGTTGCCTATCATATTGGGGGTTCTATCTTCAAGATTTAGGTCATGGTGCAATATGTTACATTTTCCATAACACTTTCCCTTCTGTTTAATTTTTCATGATAACATTACTAGAACATCATGCACCATTATAGCCATTATTTAGCTGAGGTGCCATTAAATGCTAATAAATATCCTTATACTCTATAATTAAAGCCATTTGAGATTAAGTTATGAAACTTGGTATATTAATACATCATCACTAGAAGGTGTGTTGCATACTACATTGTGGACTACTAACTTCCAAGTCAAGGTCATGATTCATTATTTTATGCTTTTCCATCACACTTTCCCTTCTGCTCCATAACTTTAAAGACATTTGAGGTTAAGGAATGAAACTTGGTATATTTGTACATAATCACTAGGTGTCATGCAAACTTTGGGGGTGCTATCATCAATATTTTATATTTTGCATCACATTTTTGCTTCCACTACACAGCTTTAAAGCCATTTGAGATTAAGGGAAGCAACTTGCTATACATCTTAAGCAAGTGTGTGGTGTACCACATTGGTGGAATTATACAAATGTGATGCAAAAGTCTTTCTGATTTGTTAAAATTATACTAATCAACTATCCAATATGGCCACCATTAAAAAAATTAGACAAACCATTAAATCAGAGGTTTTCAAAGTACCGGTCGCGACCCAGTACTGGGTCACAGAATGTCATGCAATATTGTGATTTTATGATAATATTTTCTTCAACTGGGTTGCGAGAAAAAAAGTTTGAAAAACCACTGCTTTAAATGACTTCTCAAGAACTGCTTAACAGAATTTGACCAAATTTGAAATACAGCATTCTGTCATGATACTCTTTAAAATTTATTTAGATTATCAGAGCTGAGCACATTTTTTTTTGCATCCACTTGTCGAGGACAAGTGGTTTCAGAAAATTAATTTGTCCCACCTACCTTTTCATGTGTCCCAAAATTTTAATCACTTGTCACGATTTGATGCGATGTATGCACTTTAATCCATGGAAAGAACAAAGGAAGTAATGTACAACATATTTATTTATTAAAAGAATTCAATTTTTCAAAAACATAAGTTGATATTATATATTTTGTTACATCAGAGGTTTGCAGCAGTTTTCCATTATCCATGTTTCTTATATGCACTATTTTTTGCTCCGATACGGTAGCATCAGTACTTCTATCAGCAAGAATGGAAAGGAATTTACTGGAATTCAGACTTTCCCTAACTTCTTCTCTCAAGACTTGATTGATTGATAATTATAGAATGAAGTTTCTTTCCACGAATCTGTTCTTATAATTGGTACCAAGTTCAACAGCATACTTCTCTTGGAGTGCACACAGAATTTCCATATTAGAAAATTATTTTCCATAATGGGCTAGATTGTTGCCTGTGTTAAAGAGAGCTCTTATTTTTTTTTTCATTTCAATCTCCTTTAGTTCTGAAAGGCCCTTTCCTAGTGTAGTGTCAGCAATTATAACCTCAGAGAGTTTCTGCACATGCTGGCTAGTGTCATGCATATACTGTGCTGCACCGGCCTTGTGAGGTCCAGAATTGTCATGAGACTTGATTGTTTCAATCCTGATTTTATCAGTCCCATTGACAATACACTGGTTGAATTTCCAACCTGTGCCAGTTTGGGATATTGTTTGCAATAACTGCAAAACATTTTTCCATCTGAGTCAATGAATTCAAGCCAGACATAACTATGCAGCTAAGAATTTCTGTCTCTTAGTAATGCCATATTTGACATTTCTTGTTGCCCTGGAGTCTGGCTTATGTCTCTTTGGAGACAGTTACCTTAAACTCAGTGGCAGTTTTACGTTTTACCCCTCCACTTCCACATACATTTTTGTTCTTTGAACCTTCCTTATTAACTTCATTGTGAAAATAATTTAGTAAACTCATTTTATCCACATAGTAAATATCACCTTGCTTGACAACTACTTCTAAAGCAATCATGACATGCATTTTGTCCTTTAAATATGAAGAGAGGCAGCTCCTTAATTAGCGTAATTGTTTTTGCTTCAAAAGCAATATCAGATGTGGAAGTTAATCCTCTGTATAATCAATTACACTGACATTTAGTAAGTTCATAAAGGGAACTAGCACTAATGTCGGTAAAGTGCCTTTCATTCATTTAATTGGATGATTGACTCGCTGGATTGAAATCAATACAACGAAGCTGTTTAAAACACTGCTAATTGATCATACCAGCATTGTTTTGTTTCACGTTTTTTGATTGGCTAATCATTTTGGTTGGTCGCATAACCCAATATGCAGTCAAGCAGTAATAGAATGTGCACATGGAACAAGTTATCGGATGTTGTGACATTGCATGTGCTATCAGGTGTACATATTTCAAGCCCAGATTGTTTGACAGTTAACTACAATGACCAGTTTCCACTAGGTCACATTACATCATAAGTCCACCTAGCATTGATTTCATAACTGAAACGATCTTGCTTCAGTCAGATCGAAAAATGTAGTTACAGTGAAGAGTATCCTAATGATAAAGTGGCAGCTCTGAATATCTTGTAAATTAAATAGTTCACGAATGAGTATGGGTGACTATATCTGGATCAGATTTAGCATATAGTTAATTGTGTTCTCAATTAAAATCCTTACATTTCAAGCTATGACATAACACTGATTTTAGTGAAGAACATTTATCTAAAGGTCAGTAATGCAAATAAGTTTGTTTACTTCAGGTTCAGGTGGATTAGAATTACAAGGCCCATGTTTTGTTTTCTTTTTGTTAGTACAATCATTAATGCATTATAAATGAAGATTGTACATTACAAATAAGAGTAGATAACAGAAATGATGACTATAATACATTTAGATTTTTCTCCAAATCACCGTTGACATGTATATATATATATATATATATATATATATATATATATATATATATATATATATACAATTCACCAGAAAATTTATTAGAATGACCCTCAGTTTGTTTTATGCATGTCTTTCATGCTATATAAATTAACAAGTTAGATCAGTATTATGAAACTTTGTACAAAATGAAAAAAAAAATACAATTGAGCAAACGGCAGGGACAAAATGGATGTCCAGATTTTAAAATATTTAAAATTGTTGTGTTCTATTTACATCTGATGTCCTGAAAGTAAGTTGACATTACTAGACATTATTACCAGTTGATGTAAGCAGTGATAATTGTAGAGAGTGGCACCAATGATGCCACACTCATAAACAATAACTCTACCTTCTTTACTGAAACTCAGTTGTTTTTCTTTTTAGAGGAGGCAATTGATAATGAAAGTCATAATTAAACTACTATTTTATTTTTAATAAACCAAATGACTCATTGGATGTATTTAATAAGATACTTTCAATGGTATATTACTGTAAACTTTACCTCCTATACAATTTGACAAAACTTGACTTAAAGCTTTTAAGAATCTATCTGGACACAGACATTCACAGTATAGAATTACTAAACACCAATGAAACGTATAGGATGTGGATAAATCACCCCTGTGAACTTATACCCACTGGAATAAGACCCAACATTAATCTGATAGATGTGCATTAGGAATTAGCATTTGATTTTGTTCTCATTGCAAACAAGGCATCAGAAACTAGCCTCCGCTTTTTGCTTTAATACTATCATTTGTAACTGACAGTTGAGCGGCTCTACTTCTCCTTATGCTAATAAACTTTTTCAGATGACAACTACAGAACTAGCAAGGAGTATGGAGACTGTGGTCAAAGTCCCCCCGATTGCTGGAGAAGTGATTCTGGATTCTTGCAGTGCCTCACCTAATCTTGCCTTGTTTCAGCCTAGCCTTGTTTTGCATTGTAATAACCTAACCTTGCTTAGCTTTGACTAACATTGCCTAACCTAACCTTGCATTGCTTTACCTTAACTCACTTCACCTCGCTTAGCTATGCCCTGCCTAGCCATTCCTAACATCGCCTTGCCTTATTTTCCCTTGCTTCACTTTGACTCGCCTCATTCTGCTTAGTTTCACATGCCTTGCTTAGTCTTGCATTGCCTCATTGACCTTGCATTGTTTTATATATTATCTCATTTTGCATGGCCAAGTCTTGCATTGCCCCACCTTGCGTTGTTTATTCTCGCCTTGCCATATTTAGCCTAGCTTTGCCTAGCCTCACTTTGCTTAGCCTCATTAGCCTCCCCTTGTTTTGTATCATTTTTACTCATTTTGCCACATTTCGCCTTGCCTAGCTGTGCTTTGCATCTTTTTATCATACCTTGCTTATCCTTGTGTCACCAGGATTGCCTCGTACCATTCCTCGCTTAGCCTAGCCAAGCCTAGTCTCACCTTGCTTAGCCTTGCGTTGTGTAGCCTCAAATTGCTTTGTTAGCCCCGGGTTATCTTGTATTGTCATCTCATTTTGCCTTGCATCACCTAGCATAGCCTCACCTTGCGTACCTTTTCAAGCATTATCACGCTTAGCATTGATTAACCATACCTCACCTATTGTGTATCTATCTCATTTTGCGTGGAATAGCCTTGCATTGCCCCATCTTGCGTTGTTTAGCCTTGCCTTGCCTTATTTAGCCTAGCTTCACCTTGCTTAGTCTCATTAGCCTCCCCTTGTTTTGTATCATTTTTACTCATTTGCCACACCTCGCCTTGCCTAGCAGCGCTTTCCATTCTCCTGAGATGTACTTGACATTGGGGTTGATGCATTTGTGGCCAAAATGCGTTTTATTGGGGTTGAGCATCTTCCCCCCTTGTTATAATATCCACTGTACAATAATTATTTATTTTTTCCATTTTCCTCAGATATACTTTACATTGGGTTTGATATGTGTTTACCCACATACAAAGTTTACAGTTAGATTATATATGTGCCCTCATTTACATTGTTTACATTGGGGTGGACTTTGTAACCCATTTTTTAGTCCGCTGAAAACACCTCATCGTCGAGTGGTGCCCATAGTCAAGTTGATATGACGTGTCAACAATCAGTGGAGACGAATTCCAGTATAAAAAAGTGTGGGATAAGATACACTTCAGTGAGCCTTGCTCCAGAAACAAAGATGTCACGAAGATGTTCACACCACCCTCAATTTCCCAAGAAACCACCCTCCCCCGAAAAAGGCAGCAAAAACAATGCCTTTTCGTTTAGCTAAACATTGGTTTGTTTTGTCAGTACTGACCAAATCCAAAGTTCCGATGCGATAACAAATCATTCAAAAAGAAATCAAAGAAATCATCGATACCGTGTGTGAACGTTGTTTGAATGTTTTGAAAGGAACGGTGCTTTTGACCAAAGTACAGAAACAACGATTAGGAAACACCAGAACTTTCTTCGGCTTTAGACGAGAGAGCCAAACCTAATTTTACTTCGGTCAAAACAAAGGTTTCACTGGTATCTGGTGTCAGGATACTCACAGAAGTGAGCAAATATAATTTATTGTTGTTTTTTTCACAGACATAGTGCAGAGAACTGTGGGATCAAAAATCTACTTGCCATAACCTAAACTTTAATAAAGATTCGCAATATTTTATATTTTATTGTAAAGTAGTTTTGATCCTAATCTTCAACATAAATATGGTTTAAAATAAAGAAATTTTTAGGATTGTGCTATCCTTTAGTTTTCTTCACTTCTAAATTGTCCTTAAGATTTCTGCCTTCCCCAGTAAATTGTATCATTATTCTAATTAGAAATATAAATATCCACATAAAAATATAAACAACCATTGAATGCAGCAGTAATATAGTATCTCCAGAACGCAACTTTAGTTTTCACAATTTGGAAATTTGCCTGATTAAGTTATTTAGTCCGTAAAAGAGATTTCACCTTAACGTTAAAATTGTTAATGTCTGATTCCCGCAGCTGGACTGGGAATGGGGTTTGAAGTAGACGTTTCTGTAGGCAAAATAGAAAGAAAGAAAAAACAAATATCGTGATGCTTCTACAGAAATTATGTTCGCTAACTTATTTTATTCTTTGTAACTGTGCAAAGTGAATTTCAATGCAGTTTACGAGTTCAGTATAGAGAAACATGATAATTTTTGTTACAAACTATTTAACTTACATTTCTACTACTTGATTCTTCCTTCCTAAAACTTTTGCATTTCTCTGTTTTAGTTCAGTTTCAACTCATCCAGTGTTAGCGAGCCGAAGTTTTCTGCCATCTAAACTCCTCCAGTATAGCCAAACGAAGTTTGATGCCAGCATAACTCCGCCAGTGTTAGCAAACCGAAGCTTGATGTCAATCTTAACTCATAATTTTCCTAACATATCCAGTACTGACGTGAATGTATCTGCCTTTCTATAGAAATGAGTTCTGAGGGGGCTTGCTTGTACTGCCGTCTAGTGGTATTAAGGAAAGTAATTCACCTCGATCCCTTAATGCACTACTATACAAATGTAATTATGTAACATAATGTTTGTTGCAAATAAATGCTAGATCCGCACCAGTTGTTTAACTTTGATATGCGGGCAAAATGGAATTGTCATGGTGATTTACGTGGATTAATGTGTAAACCCGGTGATACATATGTTTTCTAAATGATTGTATTCGTTAATCAGTGACTGTTGTATTGTTGCATAAATGGATAATGATAATTATTATTAAATGTTTATAACAGATTTTCATGAAAATCTCACCAAAAGTTTGAAATATTTTCTGTTAAAATTGGCTTGGAAAATTAAAGTCATGATGTATTTATGAGAAACTCAGTCGTCTTTTGTGTTAGATTCTAAATCTTTGTATGTTATATCTCACTGGTAGAACTCATGAAAATTCCTAAGCATTTGACTTACTTTGTGGCAGGTAACATCACTGTTTCATATACCCGAAATCCCCTGTATACGTTCAAAACTAGTTATGAAATGGAGCCCAAACTTTGTCATTTCAAAACCTTCATACTGGATAGAAAAGGATGGTCATCTATTTACTATTTTGAATTGATAATTGTATTTTGCATCACTCACTGATAAACACACGAAGAAAAAAAATCAAAGATTTAATTATTCTGATAATTTGTATCCAGCGTCATTATATGCTCTTTCGCTTCCTTCTGACTGTTAATATAGCTGTAAGATATTATGATAGGCTCAGACTGTCACTCAAATGAGTGTTGATACAATGCATTTTAAAGTCTCTATGCAATAAATCTGCATATGTTAGCATAGCAAAACTATTTGCTTATGTTTAGAAAGGTGTGTTGGTTTTGTTTGGGGCCTCGGCGTTTAGTGGCACATCAACACAGGTAAGTTTATTTGAGAAATCATGACATATAGGTATCTGAGAACCTTTCTTCAGATTATATCCCTGACTTAATTGAACTACAATCATCAAATACTGAGCTTAATCTTAGATCTACGACTAATCATTAACTCCAGATCTTGAGTTCTAGACCTAACCATTTAGAAAATTGTTTTACTCATTCAGCACCTACCTTTTGGAATTCCGTAGCCACTGTCGATACGTCATTCAAATTCCCTTGCTTTATTTAAACCTTTATTAAAGAAATTCGTTTCTGGCTAGCTGAAATGATATATTAAAGTCTCCCACTACATAACTGTATCATTGTATTCCTATATAATGTGAGAGTGTGTAAGTGTGCAGTGAAAATAATTCATGAGTGTTCCTAGACATTATTTGTATCCATGATTGTTGATCCAAAGTCATGTGTTTTTTATATACATGAATGTCCATATGACTGCTAACATCTTGAAATGTGTATACCTGTATCGTACATATTAATTTGTGCATCTGTTGAACACGAATGTGTTATATATATATATATATATATATATATATATATATATATATATATATATATATATATATATATATATATAACAATTTAACATCTGTGTGATTACGTGTGTTAGTATATCTGAGTGTGTGTGTGAATTTATTATATCATAACCTGCAAATATTTTGGCGGTTGGGTCTTTTAGGACCAAGTATGTTATGCTCGTTCAATAAAGACTATTATTAGCATTAGTCCACTGTGACCGATCCACCCTGGTCAGAACAGGATTCGTATCCACACCTTCTGGTCGTGAATCAGGCGCGCTAACTTCTGTGTCACACTTCCATGTGAAAGAGAGACAATTGGAATAGACACTTAGTCTACACTCAACACTAAATGGATTTGTCTTTATTACAAGTTATAACTAATAAAATATTTGTCAGAGTAAATCTTTTAACGACTTTAAAAATTTCTGCGAAAAGTTTACTCCAAATAAACAGAACTTGGGGGCCATTTTATGTCTGAAGACTTTATGAACATATTGTGAATCCCAATTAGTCTTATGAAATTTGAAAAGATAGTTCATCAAAACCTTCTATACAGTGATGACAGAAAGTTCGTAAATTTCATCAAAACTTGTTTTTTTTTTGCCTCTAAAGGATATGAGGTTGTGTTGTAATTTTTTTCAACATTGTATGAAGCTCTTCCCGTGCACGACAAATGATGTAAATACATTACATATAAAAAGTTTAATATAATGCGATATATACTTATCTTTAAAAATCATGAAGGCTCCTGAAAAGTAAAACTCTGCTGTTGTTATTTTTATATTAATTAATACATAAGATGCAAAATGATAGACTAAAACAATACATTTTGTTATCTAGCCGATAGCTGGAAAAGTCTCTTGTTATCAATATTCCTTCTTTCATGTTGAAGCAAAAACATCATAACAAATAAAGATAAGCATTATCCATTCTATTTCAGCTAATGGCATTACAAGGTCAGTCTTCTCTTTATGCATCGCAAGAATTAAAAACAATTTGCTGTTTTTCACTCTGAATTTATTGTGGATTTCATATTCAAGCAACAATTTTCTGTCCTTCACAAACAAGGAAATCAAATTTGCTTATTTCATTCAAAGCCAATTAATATCAGCATCTACTCGGTTTTGGTCCAGAGAGTTTTCCAGAACACTGGCACTGCCAAGCCTTGCTAGAGAGGGGACACCTCGAAGAAACTTCCCTACAGGTGCCGGTGCCGTAACCTTTACATTTACATCTGTCCGCACAGGATAACCAGATTGTTCCTGTTCCCGCGGAACTCCATCTGGAACACCGGCTCCACGTTTCCCAGCAGTCTGTGAATGGGTCTGCCTCAATAGATGGCGCCATTATCAAGGCTGCAAGGGCCATGATGCTCAAAATAACGGACAAAGTCTTGAATGAGGCCATTTTATAATTGTTTTCTGAAGAACAGAATAAGACTTTTGTGCTATCCAATAAAATAAAAGTGAGATAAAGGAAATATATATTACGAAGTATACTATGGATTTGAAGGAAATGTCAGTGATCCAAGATTTTCAGCATAACTTACCATAAATTAAACTCGAGAATGTTGCAATCATGCTCGTATCTTACTGCTACTGGTTTAGCTACATAAGTTTTATGGGACTCTTCTCTTATTTACTAAAGTATCGATTTTCGCTCCCTTTGAGTTGATAATCGCTGAAGTTGTTTGAAGAGGTTAGAGAATTTACCAACAACTGAATTGTGTCAACCTAAAAGGTTTTGTTTCCTTGTTATGTCATATGGTTCACCTTAGAGTTTGCTAATCGTCAGCTATAAATTACGCTTTTAGACCTACACAATACGATCCAATTACAAATGTCACAATCTCGTGTCTGAATTTTTTTTTCTGTCTTTGTGGAAGTGTTAGGTGTGCAGTTTAAAGTGCTAAACTCGCTCTTGGCTTCATCTACAAGATTTCCAAACAGTTTTAATAAATGGATCAGATAAGCCAGTATTTCAGCGTATTCTTTTTTTCGACTGCTTTTGGGCTATTTATAACATTTTGTTCCTTTTGATTTTGTAAAGAAGCACCCAATTAAATGAGACAAATCAGCCTATATAAAATTAGAGATATTTGTTAGTTTTCCTATGTTGTGTAATTTGCATTATAAAGATTAAGATGTTAATTATGTACGAATTGTTGTCCTCACTGTTGTTATTACTGATTCATATTCTTGCCTGGCTGCAAGGTTTTGCTTTAGAATGCTTACAATTTTACCGAGAAGAATTATTTGCGTGAGATAAGCTGTCAATCATAGATAATGGAATGAACAACACATGTCTCTACCAGGTATACACGTATGTCAAAATGACTCCCACATTTATCTCTACCAGGTATACACCTATATTCAAATTACTCACATAAGTATCTAAAATAGATGAACATTTTTCATTTGCATTTTTTATTTACTTTATACCTTGAGTTTTCCTTAGCATGTTCAACGAAATACAGACACCAACACATTAAAGATCGCTTCTGGCTCAGTACTTGTGAACACACATCCGTTAGAATTCTGAATTCTAGATTTCTCCATTTGGTGTATCTAATATAGTATGAAGACTAACTTAGTCTTTCCTTATAGCTCTTCTCTATTTCCACATGGGAATACCCAACATTACTGGATGGGATTGGAGGGGGGGGGGCAATGGATACGTCGGGGGAAAGGGAGGGGGAATATAGCATAAAAGCCCGACATAGACACATGTTTGGCAAATAAATTTAACGCTTGTCCCGTCCACCCCCTGCTCCCCAGTTTGATTTAGATTGTTACATGAATTTCAATGCAGAGTGAAAATTATTATTTCCAGAAGTCCACAAGTACTAATGAGCTTCTAATATTTCAGAATTTCACATTGAAATGTATCAGTGTGAGAAGAATTGATATCGCCTCAGTGGCGGTAAAAGTGTATCTATCGCCACGGTGGCGATATCACCTCTGGAACTACTTCCTTTTCACATTTAGGAAATACATCTGTCATTAAGTATGATATATTTCCATATCAAAGACAAATTATTGTTTTCTTCTTGTTTCTATTTCTCTCTCTACATCAGGATGTAGAGTTATTAAACTATGCCAACACTGTCCGTTTATTGTATGATGGCGGCTTTCTCGTCTGATCTTTCACGTATCTGAATCCTGTTCGTACTTTATTTCTGTTTTATTTTTTGGGGTGGGGAGGGAGCAAACTTACTGGATAAAATTTAAACAGATTGCAGAACTTACCACTAGACTGATACAGAATGGCAGTGAACTCAAGAAGGATCGGTGAACTTTTTGGACAACCAATAACTTGCCAACTGTTTTCCTTAACACCAGTGAAAATACAATTGCTTCTACAATGAGTCAATTTTAGAAAATTGACGAAATGTCTTTTTCGATAAAAGTAATGAAATGGCTTTGGACAAGATATGGCGGAACTTCTCACGAGACCCCAAGAGCTATCGTATATAAACCTCATGCTTAATGTTAACTTTAAAATGCTTGTGTCACAATACACCTCTTAATGTTCTTTCTTTCTTTAGTCCTCTTTTTTGTTGAAGTGCAGGTATACAAACCAGTATGCTACACTCGAATTCGAAAATAATTTTCGGCACTCCAATTCGGCTTGAGGAAGGAATTCAGACAAATGGACATACTTTAGTATCTATATTTGCAGATGTTTATTCTTGTTTGTGCATACATTCGATGAGATTTTGTCTAGAATCTTTCGATTATATGCAGAGAGATGCAACACGACAGCCCGGATCAAATTATATGCAGAGAGATGCAGCACGACAGTCTGTATCAAATTATATGCATAGAGATGCAACACGACAGTCTAAATCTAATTATATGTAGATAGACGTAATATGACAACCTAGATCAAATTACAAATATTCCTTTGTTTCCCCTATGTATGCTTAATGTAATTATTTGGATCATTTATCATATTAAGAAAAGAGATTGTTATTATCTTTGTTATATTTTTGGGTAATTTATTCCTGTCGAACCGCAAAATTTTAGTTTTTATATAAGTATATCATGATTTTATTAGGACAAAGAAGAAAGACTAATTTGCAACATTCTTGGACAGAGGTTTTCAAAATTCTTGTATGAGTCTACCAGCTTTGAGTAGAAGTCAGGTTTGCTTTTAGAATAGAAGGTTCTTTTTCCGTCCTTGACAAAGTTGCAACATACCTTGTTTCTTTTCACGGATCTTATAAAGGAATACAGTATGTAAGGACTTAATATTTAAAAGTGTATTTGTTGGTACAAATCAAACCTTATAACCAAAGTGTAATCCACAATTAGATAGTTCGCATCTGCAAAACTTTTATTAGTCTTCAGTAGCCATTGTAAACATTAATTACCATGCAGAAAATAAGTTCAGACTAAGGTGATCTTTGATAAAGAAATGTTGGCCCTTTTTCTAATTGAAGCTGTTTTTGTAATTAGTTCTCTTTACATACTGACTTTTGATCTA
This sequence comes from Margaritifera margaritifera, assembly GCA_029931535.1. Lineage (NCBI taxonomy): Eukaryota > Metazoa > Mollusca > Bivalvia > Unionida > Margaritiferidae > Margaritifera > Margaritifera margaritifera. Next base: position 1,872,290 of record JAQPZY010001368.1, on the reverse strand, counting down.
TTAAAATTTAAAATGTTAACTTTTAATTGGCACTGTATGGTCAGTACTGTACTGATATACCATTGAACCACCTACTTACCTATATTCGCACCCAGCTATCGACTGTGACAGGACATAACACCCATAAGAAAACAAATATTAAAAGCATGTTCTTTGAGATTAATGTATAATGAGTTGATAAACACCAAAAGTTAATGTTGTTTATATTATATATATATATATATATATATATATATATATATATATATATATATATATATATATATATATAAGGGAATCTATGTGGTTATAAACACAAATACTTAAACCATGTTAATAAAAAATAAAATGTTGATCACATTGACCTTCTTTGGTTGTGAGGGGGTGTAGTACTAACATAGATGCATACAATTATCAAGTTTCTTGATTGGAGCATAAAAAGCGCGCAATAAATGATATTTAGACATAAAATATTAACAAAGTCACTAAAAAAGAAATATAGGTCACATAGAGCTCTTTTTGAAAAAAAGGACATAAAACTTATCAAGATGCATCCTCTCGCCTAGTTTGATGATTATAGGCAGGATACTATGCATATATCATGCCAGAAACTGATATAGTCATGAGGTAAAAGCAAAGACGTAACCACTAGCATTAAAAGATGAAATATAGGTCACGATGAACATATTGTGTTGTGCTAATAACAGGGATGCATTTACTTATCAATTTTGCGACTCTAGCATGAACAATGAATGAAATATAAACATGAAACACAAACTTTAACCCAAGTCAGTTAAGCGTACAATATACACCAAAATGACCTACTGCAGAAATGAAGTAGTCTTCATCAAGTTCGTCATCTCAAGAAGTTTCATGATTCTAGATAAGATAGAATGCAAACCTGGCAAAGATACAATGTGGTAATGACTTAAACACAGAAACTCTTAACCTAATCCAGAAAAATGCGAAATGTAGAATCAAAGTGACCTTTATTGTATGGTTGTGTTACCAAGAAAGATGTATATGGGCATCTAGTTTAATGATTCAAACATGAACAGTCAAAACACAAAATTTAACCAAAGTCAGTGATGTGAAAAATATGCGTCACAGTGACCTACTTTTAAGATGAGGATGTAGTACTCATCAAAATGCATCCTTTCACCATTTCATGGTTTTAGGCGTAATTATATTATAGAGGAGTTAAACAAAAGCTAAACGCATCATGAGCTAAGCGCATAAATTCAACATAAACCAGTAAAATGCAAATATAAGTCACAGTGAATTTCTTTTGTTGTAAGGGTGTGGTACAAATAGAGATGCATGCAATCATATACTTTGACTGTTCTAGAATTGACAGTACTTGATATTGAACCCAAATCAATTAAGCATGAAATATGGATCACATTGACCTACTTATATGATAAGAGTATATCACTCATCAAGATGCATCCAAGTTTCATGAATAGAAGTATATACATCGTGCAGAAAACTATTTGGTCATGAACTTTACACAAACTATACCTAGGCTAGTACGGTGTCAAATGTTAGTCACAGTGACCTTTGTTTGTTGTAAACGTGTTGAAATGTGTTGTACTAATAGAGATGCATACAATCACCTAGTTTGATAATTCTAGCATGAACATTGATTGACAATAAAACTTACAACACACAATTTTACCAAAGTCAGTGAAACGTCAAAAAATATGGATCGCAGTGACCTACTTTTGCAACAGGGTATAGTACTCATCAAGATACATCTCCACAAAAAGTTTCATGATTCTAGGTGTAACAATATATATAGGTTGTGTAAAAATTCCTGATCCGAACGTCAAAACGTAAAACAAAAGATGTACAACTAATTTTCGTGTATGTACTAACTTAGCCCCCGCGTCTCATCACCGTTTCAAGGGTGTAGGTGGAATGAAAGACACTTTAAACTGCTGCATAGGACCTATGAAGAAAGAATTGTTGAGATTCAGTGAGGCTGTACATATGTATATGCTTTTATCTGGGCGGACGCTGACGCCGAAGCCGCGGATAATACAATAAATTTTCCTATACTGCAGAGGTGGGCTAAAAATCAGTTTTGCTAATAATTGAAACAATAAGAAATACACAAACAAGAACATCAAGAAACCATTTTTATTGGATGGAATATAAAAACATAACCGCTTGTGTTTCAAAAATATGAAGAGATTGTATAAACAAATGTGGACGTTTTCAAGTTCATTGATATGTATTTCAAACTACTGAATTTGGAGAAAGAAAAACTTGGTGTCTTGGAATTGTTAACTAATTGTAACTATTTTATCTCATAAAGTGAGTGAGAAAGGGAAGTTCTGCATAAATGCCTCTTGAAGTTCACCTAGAATCAGGACGACCACCATTCTCTCGGCTAAAAAGGATGTGTCGTAACACAGGCAATGCCAAGCATCAATAGCGAAGGGACACTTTGAAGGGACTGCCGAATAACGCCTCTGGCATAACCTAAACATATTCATCTGTCGTTACAGGACAGCCTGTTGTCAAAGAACTCCAATTGGAACTCGTGTTCAAAGTTTCCGAGCAGTCCATACTGAGCTGTCCTTGGACAGAAGGTTCCAATATGAGCGCTGCGAAGACTTAGGATGCGTATTTGTATGACTGAAGTCTTGAATGAAGTCAATGAGAAAAGCTGATATCCCTGACTAAGGAGAGATGGGTACATACTCTAGAGCTTTTTTCACTACAATATTTTACTTTATGGTTGATCATACATGGGTGGGATTCTTTACTCATTTCTTTTAGTAACGTTCTAGCTTGTTTGTTTTTTTTTTCTCTTTGGAACTTTATTTTCCCCCTTATTCTGATTCTGATGGTGATATTCAACCCAAAATATATATTAAATATGAATTTCTCCAGAAACGTATCTATATCATGAAAGCATCAAGTTGAAACTACCGACTATTTGCGTATTGTTGTTGTTGTTACAGACGAATTACAAGGTTTGAGGACAACTACTTTTTTATTTGAGCAATTACAGGGATGGAGTAGGTGTAAAATGAAAAGAACAGAAAATAGTGGAAATAGCAAAAAAGACATAACTTGAACTCACAAGAATACCCACAATTCGGAGAATAAACTATATCAGGCTGTGTTAGGTGCATGACAAAGAAAGGGATCTTCCTCGAGATCACCTACTAGTTTAGGTTGGTTTTTTTTGGAGGGGGGGGGGAGATCAGCACCTTTGAACACGAGCAGTGCACCACTCCGCAGCGTCTTTGTCGTTGGCGTCCATTTAATCCAGCTGAGAATTAATAATACCATGCCCCAAGTAAGGCGTTACTGCAGGCTACTACTGAAGCTAAGCTAGTCCATATTTGTTCCTTTTTTTTCGGAGGGGGGGGGGGCTCTTCGTCCTAGACAAAAGGATCCGCCTCTGAAAGTAACTGGTCTAGTATTACGTTGCAGTCCTTTGCCTTTCTAGTCACGAGCTAAGCATGCACTAGTGTTATGATATGTCCGACCCAGTGGACCCAGTGTCTGAGTCTAATGTACTCACGCACCCGAAGGACCGCGATGACCAAACTAATGCCGTCTAGTGGTATTAAGGAAAGTAATTCACCTCGATCCCTTAATGCACTACTATACAAATGTAATTATGTAACATAATGTTTGTTGCAAATAGATGCTAGATCCGCACCAGTTGTTTAACATACTGCTAAGCCGCAAAGGGGGACGGGGGTGGCCATGGTGATTTACGTGGATTAATGTGTAAACCCGATGATACATATGTTTTCTAAATGATTGTGATCGTTATTCAATGACTGTTGTATTGTTGCATAAATGGATAATGATAACTATTATTAAATGTTTATACCAGATTTTCATGAAAATTGCACCAAAAGTTTGAAATATTTTCTCTTCAAAATGGCTTGGAAAATTAAAGCTGTGATGTATTTATGATAAACTCCGTCGACTTCTGTGTTCGATTCTAAATCTTTGTAAGTTATATCTCACTGGTAGAGCTCATGAAAATTCCTAAGCATTTGATTAACTTTGTTGCAGATAATATCACTGTTTCATGTATCCGAAACCACCTATATATGTTCAAAACTTGTTATAAAATGGAGCTCAAACTTTGTCATTTAAAAATCTTCAATCTGGATAAAGAAGGCTGATCATCTATTTACTATTTTGAATTGATAATTGTATTCCGCATCACTCTTTGATAAACACATGAAGAAAAAAAATCAAAGATTTAATTATTCTGATCGTTTTCATCCAGCGTCATTAATTGCTCTTTCGCTTCCTTCTGACAGTTAATATAGCTGTAAGATATTATGATAGGCTCAGACTCTCACTCAAATGAGTGTTGATACTATGCATTTTATAGTCTCTATGCAATAAATCTGCATATGTTAACATAGCAAAACTATTTGCTTATGTTAAGAAAGGTGTGTTGGTTCTGTTTTGGGCTTCGGGGTTTAGTGGCACATCAACACAGGTAAGTTTATTTGAGGAATCATGACATATAGGTATCTAAGAACCTTTCTCCAGATTATATCTCTGACTTACTTGAACTACGATCATCAAATACTGAGCATAATCTGAGATCTACGACTAATCATTAACTCCTGATTCTGAGTTCGAGACCTAACCATTTAGAAATCTGTTTTCCTCTTTCAGCACCTACCTTTTGGAATTCCGTAGCCCCTGCCCATACGTTATTCAAATTCCCTTGCTTTATTTAAACCTTTATTAAAGAAATTCGTTTCTGGCTAGCAGAAATGATATATTAAAGTCTCCTACTTCAGAATTGTATCATTGTATTCATATATAATGCGAGAGTGTGTAAGTGTGCAGGTGAAAAGAGTGTTCTTTGTATCAATGATTGTGGATCCAAAGTCATGTGTTTTTTATTATAAATACATGTATGTCCATATGACTGCTGACATATTGAAATGTGTTTGCCTGTGTATATAGTACATATTCATTTGTGCATATGTCGACCACTAATGTTATATATATATATATATATATATATATATATATATATATATATATATATATATATATATATATATATATATATATATATATTTATCTATTTAACATCTTTATGATTAAGTGTGTTAGTATATCTGAGTGTGTATGTGAATTTATTATACAATAACCTGCAAATGTTTTGGCGGTTGGGTCTTTTAGGACCAGGTACGTTATGCTCGTTCAGTAAAGATTATTATTAGCATTAGTCCACTGTGGCTGATCCACCCTGGTCAGAACAGGATTCGTATCCGCACCTTCTGGTCGTGAATCAGGCGCGCTAACCTCATGTGGAAGAGAGACAAATGGAATAGACACTCAGTCTACACTCAACACTAAATGGATTTGTCTTCATTACAATTTATAACCAATACAATATTTGTCAGGGAAATCTTTTAATGGCCCTTGGAAATTTCTGCGATAAGTTTTCTCCAAATAAACAGAACTTGGGGGGGGGGGGGTATTTTAAGTCTGAAGACTTTCTGAACATATTGTGAATCTCAATTAACCTTATGAAATTTGATCGCATAGTTCATCAGAACTTTCTATACAGTGATGACAGAAAGTTCGTAAATTTCATCAAAATTTGTTTTATTTGCCTCTGAAGTTAATGAGGTTGTGTTTTAATTTGTTTCAACATTGTATGAAGCTCTTCTCGTGCATGACAAATGATGTAAATACATTACAAATACAAATTGTTATATAATGCGATATTTATTTATATTTATTTTACGTAAAAATCACAAAGGCTCTTGAAAAGAAGAACTCTGCTGTTTATATTTTTATATTAGATGCAAAATGATAAACTCAAACAATACATTTTAGCATCATTTTGTTATCTAGCCGTTAGCTGGAAAATACTCTAGGTATCAATATTCCTTATTTCACGTTGAAGGAAAAACATCGTAACAAACTATCGACAAGCATCATAGATTCTATTTCAGCTAATGCCATCACAAGGTCAGTCTTTTCTTTATGCACAGCAAGAATTTAAAATATTTGCTCTTTTTCACTCTGAACTTAATGTGGTTTTCATATTCAAGCACAAATATTGTGTCCTTCACAAACAAGGAAACAAAATCTGCCTATTGCATTCAAAGCCAAATAATATCAGCATCTATTCGGTTTTTGTCCAGAGAGTTTTCCAGAACACTGGCACTGTCAAACCTTGCTAGTGAGCGGACACCTCGAAGGAACTTCCCTACAGGTACCGGTATCGTAACCTTTACTCTTACATCTGTTCTCACAGGATTGCCAGAGTATTCCTGTTGCCGGGGAACTCCATCTGGAACACCGGCTCCACGTTTCCCAGCAGTCCGTGATGGGGTTTCCCTCTATAGATGGCGCCATAGTCAAGGCTGCAAGGACCATGATGCTCAAAATAACGGACAAAGTCTTGAATGAAGCCATTTTATGATTGTTTTCTGAAGAACAGAATAAGACTTATGTGCTATCCAAGAAAATAAAAGTGAGATAAAGGAAATATATATTACTAAGTATACTGTGCATTTGAAGGAAGTGTCAGTGATCCAAGATTTTCAGGATAACGTATAATAAATTAAACACGAGAATTGTTGAAATCCTGCTCGTATTTTAATGCTACTGGTTTAGCTATGCAAGTTTTATGTGATTCTTTTATTATTTACAAAAGTATCAATTTTCACTCCCTTTGAGTCGATACTCGCTGAAGTTGTTTGAAGAGGTTAGAGAGTTTACAGGCTACTGAATTGTGTCAACTTAAAAGCGTTTATTGATTGACACTCGCCGGCCGATATTGATTCTTTACCAGTAAAATATAGTTTTAGTAACAATTACAATTTAATACATATTTTCTCCAGGTTTTGTTTCCTTGTTATGTAATATGGTTCGCCTTAGAGTTGGCTAATCGTCAGCTATAAATTGTATTTTTTATACCTGCACAATATTATCCAATTACAATCTCACAATCGCATTTCTGAATTTTTTTTCTGTCTTTGTGGAAGTGGTAGCGGTGCAGTATAAAGTTCTAAACTCGCTCTTGGCTTCATCTACAAGATTTCCAAACAGCTTTAATAAGTGGATCAGATAAACCAGTATTTCAGCGTATTCTTATTTTCGACTGCTTTTGTGCTATCGATAATATTTTGCCCCTTTTGATTTTGTAAAGAAGCATCCAATTAAATGAGACAAATCAGCCTATATAAAATTAGAGATATTTGTTAGTTTTCCTAACGTATCTATGTTGTGCAATTTGCATTATAAAGATCAAGATGTTAATTATGTACGAATTGTTGTCCTCATTGTTGTTATTACTGATTCATAGTCTTGCCTGACTGCAAGGTTTTGCTTTAGAATGCTTATAATTTGACCGAGAATAATTATTTCCGTGAGTTAAGCTGTCAAACATAGATAATGGAATGAACAGCACATATGTCTCTACCAGGTATGCACGTATGTTCAAATGACTCACACATTTGTCTCTACCAAATATATACGTATGTTCAAATGACTCGCACATTTGTCTCTACTAGGTATACACATATGTTCAAATGACTCATACATTTGTTTCTATCAGGTATACACGTATATTCAAATAACTCACATAAATATCTTAAACTAGATGAACATTTTTCGTTAGCATTTTTGTTATTTAATTTATAACAGGAGTTTTCCTTAGCATGTTCAACAAAGTACAGACATCAACACATTAATGATCGCTTTTGGCTCAGTACTTGTGAACACACATCCGTTAGAATTCTGAATCCTAGATTTCTCCATTTGGTGTATGTCATATATTATGAAGCATAACTCTAGCCTTTCCTTATAGCTCTTCTCTATTTCCACATGGGAATACCCAACATTACTGGAGGTGGGTCAATGGGTACGTGGGGGAAAGGGAGGGGAATACATCATAAAAATCCGACATAGATACATGTTTGGCAAAAAAAAAAACGCTTGTCCCTTCCACCCACTACTCCCCAGTTTGATTTAGATTGTTATATGAATTTCAATGCAGAGTGAAATTTATTATTTCCAGAAGACCCATAACTACTAATGGGCTTCTAATATTTCAAAATGGTACATTGAAATGTATCAGTGTGAGAAGAATTGATATCGCCTCAGTGGCGGTAAAAGTGTATCTATCGCCACGGTGGCGATATCACCTCTGGAACTACTTCCTTTTCAAATCTAGGAAATACATCAGCCCTTAAGTATGATGTATTTCTATATTAAAGACAAATTAATTTTTTCTTCTTGTTTCTATTTCTCTCTCTCTCTCTACATCAGGATGAAGAGAAATTAAACTATGCCAACACCGTCCGTTTATTGTATGATGGCGGTTTTCTAGTTTTATCTTTCACGTATTTGAATCATGTTCGTACTTTATTTCTGTTTTTATTTTTCGGGGAGGGGGAGGGGAGCATACTTATGGGATATAATTTAAACAGATTGCAAAACTTACTACTAGACTGATAAAGAATGGCAGTGAACTCAAGAAGGATCGGTGAACTTTTTGGACAACCAATCACTTGCCAAAGTTTTTCCTTAACACCAGTGAAAACAAAATTGCTTCTAGAATGAGACAATTTTAGAAAATTCGACGAAATGTCTTTTTCAACCAAGTGATGAAATGGCTTTGGACAAGATATAGCGGAACTTCTCAGGAGACCCATGAGCTATCGTACATAAACCTCATGCTGTATGTTAACTATAAAATGTGTCAGAATACACTCCTTAATGTTGTTTCTTTCTTTCTTTACTCTTTTTTGTTTTGTTGAAGTGCAGGGATACAGACCAGTATGCTACACTTGAATTCACAATTCATATTCGGCACTTCGATTGAGCTTGAGGAAGGAATTCAGACAAATGGACATACTTTGGTATCTGTATTTGCAGATGTTTATTCTAACTTGTTCTTTTCATTCGATGAGATTTTATCCCTCTGATTTTAGCTACAAGCTTTCAACTATATGCAGAAAGATGCAATACTACAGCCTAGATAAAATTATATGCAGGGAGATGTAATACGACAGCCTAGATAAAATTATATGCAGAGAGATGCAATGCAAAAGCCTAGATCAAATTAAATGCAAAGAGATGCAACACGGCAGGCTAAATCAAATTATATGCAGAGAATTGGAATACGACAGGATAGATCAAATTATATTCAGAGAGATGCAACACTAGAGCCTAGGTCAAATTATATGCAGAGAAATGGAATATGACAGCCTAGATCAAATTATATGCAGAGAGATACAACAAGCGAGCCTATATCAAATTACAAATGTTCCTTTGTTTACTTTATGTTTGCTTAACGTAATTATTTTAGAGCATTTTTCAGATTAAGAAAAGAGACTGTTATTATCTTTGTTATTGTTATTGGTAATTTATTCCTGTCGAATCGGAAAGTTTCAGTTTTTATATAAGTATATCATGATTATGTTAGGACAAAGAAGAATAATTTGCAACATTTTTTGGACAGAGGTTTTTAGAATTCTTATAGAATAAAAGGTTCTTTTTCCGCCCTTAACAAAATTGCAACATATATTAGTGCACGAAAATAATTTAACGATAATCCTGAAATAATAAAAATATACTACTACTACTATTGAACCATCAATATAACGCAAATAGAAAATGCAGACAGAGAGATCACATTAGAATTAAAAAAAGAAGAAGAAATTTTGGCAAACTTTTTAACTTATCTAACGCTTCTCTTCTTGCTAAGTTGACGGGCACAAGTTAATACAAGAATAGCGCTTCCTTTGTTGCTAAGCTGATGAACACAAATGAATACAAGATTTGATATGATATTTATACATGTCTATTCCAAACAAGCAGGACAATTCTGGATTTTTTCAACAGAATATGTTCTGTAGTCCACCTGATTTATGGGGTGTTTTTATGTTTATCATCAGCTAATTAGTCGTAAATTATCTCAAGGCACGTGCGTTTGCATAATATATTCAGGTTTGACCTTACGGTAAGAAAAAAGAAACAAAAAACAAACAAACAACGACTGTCCAAAAATCAGTTTAATTCACGGAAGAGGGGGTTGGTTAAATTTCCAGGAATAAAGAATGCGACATCGTTTTCTTCTAAAACAATCATTTATAACTTTGCAACCTAGAGCGTATTTGTTGTAAGACACTGTATGAAGTTACAAGTTTCTGGTTTTTCCCCCTTTATTTCTCGCATTACTATAAAAGAGAAACAAACCAAATGATAAGGGCCACTTCTTCTTTTCTTGCCGTTTTTGTTCAAAGTTAAACTGCCGAGACTACTATTATGGGTCCCAGATAATGCAGTTCTCAAAACACTCTCTTTGTACCTGTCAGTTCCTAGTTCAATCCCCAAGTCCGGCATGTGCAACAGTTATTTTGGCCTATCTAAGGTAAATACTTTTTTTTAGAGTTCTATGGTTCATCCATATCCAGAATTTTAACGTACAGGTAAGACAGGACTAGACCATAACATGAAAGTAGTTTAAGTATCATCACAGATTTTTAGGATTCTGAAGTAGAGCTCGAAGTTCTTACTCATAACACTGTGATAATATGGGCCCACAACTTGTATGTTAGAGGTAACTATGGAATATGGGCCCACAACTTGTGTGATAGAAGTAACTATGGAATATGAACTGCCATAATTATTGTATCTGTTGACACCATTGCTGATTCGATAGCAATAAGAAGAACAAAAACAAGGTCTTCTACTACTAATGATGTTGCTGCTACTACCGTATATATGCTTTTTTTCTTGATGAACATTTGAATGCTTTGTTATATCTGTACGCTTATTCAGATTCAATGCTTTATGAATGTTACAACATAAATTATAAAGTACATGAATAATTTCCAATCTGTGTACAATTTGAAAAGAAAGAGATACATAAAGGAAGGCAGAAAGAAAAGAATGAATGAATGAAAGCATAAATAATAAATAAATCTTGAAACGTAAAAATTACTAAGAAATAAAACAGAAAACAACTTTTGTAACTGCCACTTCACCTTCATCATTTATTTGTTATTCCGGTAAGTTGACTGATTAATTACTTTACAGTCATCTAAAGGTGACAGGTAGCCTATAAAACGTCACTTGATTAATAACATGGAATGTGAGTCAAAACATATATAATCTTTTGCCTTTATTTTCATCCTTTTTACTAGCACGAACTAGTTTATTTCGAAACAATCAATGAATAAAGATACTTATGTTAAATATAAACTAAAGTTACAATTAACGAATGTGATTTACGACCGCAGTTTACATTAAATACTTAGTTTTGTGCTTTGTGCAACATACCTTGTTTCTATGCACGAGTAGGATCTTATAAAGTATGTAGTGACTTAATATTTAAAATTGTAATTGTTGGTACAAATCAAACCTTATAACCAAAGTGTTATCAACAATTACATAGTTCACTTTTAAGAAACTTTTATTAGTCTCCAGTAGCCATTGTAAACATTAATTACCATGCAGAAAATAAGTTCAGACTAAGGTGATCTTTGATACAGAAATATTAGCCCCGTTTCTAATTGAAGCTGTTTTTGTAATTCTTTCTCAAAATGTTAACTTATAATTGGCACTGTATAATCAGTACTGTACTGATATACCATTAAACCGTCTACTCACCTCCAAACGCACCCAGAAATCGACTGTGACAGGACATAACAGACATAAGACAAATAAATAAGAAAAGCATTTTCTCTGAGATCAATGTATAATGAGTTGATAAAACCACAAATTAATGTTGCTTTTCTATATATATATATATATATATATATATATATATATATATATATATATATATATATATATAAGGGATTAATATATGTGGTTATAAACACAAATACTTAACCCATGTTAATAAAAAATAAATGTAGGTCACAGTGACCTTCTTTGGTTGTAAGGGGGCGTAGTACTAACAGAGATGTATCCAATTATCAAGTTTCTTTGTTGGAGCATAAACAGCACCCAATAAATGAATTTTAAACATACAATGTCTACAAAGTCACTAAAAAAGAAATATAGGTCACGTAGAGCTCTTTTTAAATTAAGGACATAACACTTATGAAGATGCATCCTCTCGCCTAGTTTGACGATTATAGACAGAACATATGCATGTAGCATGCCACAAACTCATGTGGTCATGAGGTAAAAGCACAAATGTAACCACAAGCAGTAAAATATGAAATATAGGTCACGATGAACATATTTTATTGTGCTAGTAACAGGGACTCATTTAATCATCAATTTTGCCACTCTAGCATAAACAATGCATGACAAAATAAACATGAAACACGAACTTTAACCCAAGTCAGTTAAGCGTACAATATACACCAAAATGTCCTACTGCAGAAATGAAGTTGTCTTCATCAAGTTCGTCATCTCAAGAAGTTTCATGACTTCAGATAGGATATAAAGTAAAGCAGGCAAAGATCCAATGTGGTTATGACTTAAATACAGAAAATCGTAACCTAATCCAGTAAATTGCGAAATGTAGGTCACAGCGACCTTTATTGTAGTTGGTTGTGGTGCCAAGAAAGATGTGTAGGGGCATCTAGTTTAATGATTCAAACATGAACAGTCAAGACACAAAATGTAACCATAGTCAGCGAAGTGGGAAATACGCGTCACAGTGACCTACTTTTAAGATGAGGATGTAGTGCTCATCAAAATGCATCCTTTCGCCATTTCATGGTTTTATGTGTAATTATATGCTACATTAGTTTAAAAAAAAACTAAACGCATCATGACCTAAACGCAACAATTCAACATAAGCCAGTAAAATGCAAATATAGGTCTCATTGAATTTCTTTTGTTGTAATGGTGTGGTACAAATAGAGATGCATGCAATCATATACTTTGACTGTTCTAGAATTGACAGTACTTGAGACACTGAACCCAAATCAATGAAGCATGAAATATGGATCACATTGACCTACTTATATGATATGAGTATATCACTCATCAAGATGCATCCAAGTTTCATGAATCGAAGTATAACAGTGTATATATATATATATATATATATATATATATATATATATATATATATATATATATATAGACACATCGCAGATAAAACTATTTGGTCATGAACATAACGCGAAACTATACCTAGGCTAGTATGGTGTCAAATGTTAGTCACAGTGATCTTCGTTTGTTGTAAACGTGTTGAAATGTGTTGTCCGCAGATGCTCGCGCTGGGCGCTTCGGAATAGCATTTTTGTAGAGCGCACTGATGAACCTGTCATCTTTAAGGTTGAGTTGTATGTCATTGATGACGTAGAGGTACATGTGCAATAGGCTCGCCACTTTTTTGTAATCTGAATGGTTTTACATTGTCTGTCGTTCTCAACTCTTTCCACTGTCGTAAAGGACGTCTTCGTTGTTGAAGCGCATGTCCAGCCACAGGGCGTACTTGCCCGTAACGTCGGTCAGATGCAGGTCTTTCGCCACCATGTACAAAATAAGAATGCATTATACATGAACGAAAATGTATATGGATTTCGTTGCCGAGTAGAGCATTACCCAGGGGTGTATTAATTTTGAGCTCGGCGATTTATAGCGCTGGAAGCGTGTAACCCGTTTTATCTCGAGTCCTCTGGCCGTGGATGTGACCAGGATCATAGTATTTATCAAACAAATTCGCTCGGAAACATTTTTGGCCGATACCGAGAAACGTTGTAGAGGCGGGGAAGTTGAAAATTCTTATACACGAAAGGATTCATGGACAGGAAATTTACCACATCGGATGGTATAAATTTCGTCCTATTGGTTGTCCACCAGAAATTCAGGTTCCATGTACTCAGAGTGGCACACGGGTCCGGTATAGCAGGTCACTTAGGCGTGAGAAAAAAAATGAAAATACGATAGGGTGTTGGCCGCATTTTATTGGGCTGGTGTGAATAGCGACATTGCACAATTTTGTCGATTGTGCGATGTTTGCCAGAAGGCTATGTCGAAAGGATAAATAATCAGAATACCATTAGATAAAATGCCTTTAATAGATACCCCATTTAAAATGGTGACCGTCGATATTGTGGGTCCCATATTGCTTATTACAGATCGGAAAACCAGGTATATTCTCATCCTGGAGGATTACGCAACTAAATACCTAGAAGCCATAGCATTACACACCAAACGTGTGGCAGAGGCACTTGTTGACATGTTTAGCAGTGACCCAATTTTATGAGGACCAATTTACTTCTGAATTTATGGCGGAAATTAGAAGGTTGCTATCAATTAAACAGACGAGCACAACACCAAATGCTACGTCCGATGTGCGCGGAGAGATCGCGAGAATGGGACCAATGTTCACACGCGAATTTATTCGCGTATCGTGAGGTATTGCACGAAAGCTTGGGATTTTCGCCGTTGGAGTTGTTATACGGTAGGGCACTTTGTGGTAATATGCAGATTCTGCGCGAACTATGGTCGGGTGATGTCGCAGACAAGGAAGTAAAAACAACCTACCAATAAGTTGTCGACTTGCGCGAAAGATTAGAGAGTACTTGCCGGATAGCACACGACGAGCTCGTAAAGTCGGGTCGTAAATATGCAAAATATTATAACCGCAGAACGCGAAATAGGAAATTCTACATAGGTGAGCGAGTTTTTGTGCTTCTCCCTACTAGTAGGAACAAGAATTTGTCCAATAGAAAGAACCATATGAGGTCAAACAGGCCAAAGGCGATATGTACTACAGAATAGACATGGAGGGTAGGTTGAGAATATGTCATGCAAATATGTTAAAACGATACGTCGAGAAAGTCTGAGAAAACTATAGAAAAAGGGGTATTGAACGTAGTATGTACCGCGGTCATCGAAGACGAGTCGAGTGGCGAACTAAAACTAGACCCCAATACAGAAGTTCCCCTAGCGTGACCCATGGGGGTAGGAAATAAAGGTGTAGATAAGGTCAATGTGTATCCAGAGTTTCCCGAAGGTCAGCGTCGATCACTCGTGGAGGCTTTAAATAGGTATCCAGACGTGTTTACAGACAGATCGGGTCACACTGGGTTAATCAATTTAAGTACCTCAGAACAAATCAGAATCAAAGATTATCCAAAACCCTTTAATGCACGGGAAACAATCAACGACGAAGTAAGTAAGATGCTAGACATCGGGATGATTGAACCCTCAAACTTCCCGTATTTGTCCCCCGTGGTGCTGGTCAGAATGAAAGATATAACAAATTGTTTTGTGTATATTTTCGTCGATTAAATAAAATCACTGTGTTTGATACGGAACCGATGCCAGATATCGAAGGCTTCTTTCCAAATTGGCAGGACACAAATGCATTTAAATATTAGATCTCGCTAAAGTATATTGGCAGGTGTCCATCGCTGATGATGCCCGCACGTTAACGGTATTCGCGACCTCTAAACGTTTATATCATTTGAAAGTCATGCCTTTCGGTTTGGTCAGCACAGGCGTGTCGTACTGTTTGATGTTCCATTGTTGAAAGACATGGAAAACGTAGATAGTTTTGTTGACGACATTCTTGTGTATACGCATACCTGGGAAGACCATATTACGGTATTAATCAACTTGTTCGACAAACTCCACAAGGCCAGTCTCACAGAAAGACCCACTAAGTGTAGAATAACATATTCTAACATGGAATACTTGGTCCACCTAGTAAGTGGGTCAGGGCAGTTGAAATCTCACCCTGACAACATAGAAACTAGAAATCTACACCAGAAACCAATAAGCAGATTCGCTCGTTTTTTGGGTTAGTATGATTTTGATAGAAAAGTCGTTCCAACTTTCGCCGCTTAGTTAGTCCATTGATGAACTTGACTAGAAAAGGACAATCCAATAAAGTTTCTTGGGGTTCATGCCAGGAAAGAGCTTTCACGCTCTTAATGGAAAGTTAATCAGTTCAACGATCCTAAAGTTATCAGAGTTAACTAAATCATTCGTATTAAGAACGGATGCCTCTAACACGGGATTATGATCAGTTGCAGGAGTAAGAGGGGGTAAAATTACTTGATGCTTCTGCAAGTAGGAAATTGCTGCTTCGGGAGGGGAGCAAAACTACTCCGTGATCGAAAAAGAGTGTTTGGTAGTAGTGTGGCGAATAGGAAAATTGTACACGTACCTTTTCGGAAGGGAATTTGTTCTTGAAACGGACCACCACCCCCTCATTTATTTAAATAAAGCGAAAGTCGCCAACACAGGATTGATGCGTTGGGCGCTGACTTTGCGGATTGAGTCAATAAGACGATCGGAAAATGTAGGGGCTTATTACTCGAGTAAAGTGGGATTTGCAGATTTTCTTGTTACTATCGTGTCCTGGTAATGTAATCAGTAAGTATCAGCTTGTAGTTTCTTGCCCACATTCCGCGATTTTCTAAAAGTGCTTCCACTTCTTTTTATGAGGGATGTATTGTCACTGAATTGTGTGTACAAAAATGAGTATGAATTATATATAAACAAACATGTAGATGGGTTTCGTTTCCGCGTATAGCATTACTCCGGGTGTATTCATTTTAACCTTCATTCGCTGTTGCACACACAAATCGCCGAAAGCGTGGAACCCGTTTTACCTCGAGTTCTCTGACCATGGATGTGACCACTAATATAGAACTTATAGCCCAAATTCTCTCTCTCTCTCTCTCTCTCTCTCTCTCTCTCTCTCTCTCTCTCTCTCTCTCTCTCTCTCTCTCTCTATAGTCACAATGGAGATGAGTTTTGTCAGGAAACTGTCCACTTTACTGAAGCAGTCTTTAGCTGTAAAGGAGCCGTCGAACTCTGTGGATTGTGTACTGCGGTCAATGGTGATGTTGGTTCGAGGGACGATACTGGTTAACTCACTGTGAGGGACCAAACGTTCTGGACCAACGGATCTGCTGAATAGAGAAGTTCTTGAGGATTCCTTTGGCAGGCTTGGAGGAGCGCACCACACGGGGTCGTTCCTTCACCATTTGTCGGAAGCTGTTGATGCCACGAGATAAATATCATTATTTAGGTTTTGAACCTAAAAATAAATGTCATTTTATGTGTGAAAATCAGTCTAATACAGCATCAATACATTGATCATAATTCCAGACATCAGTGGCCGGTATCATTGGAAACATCATCTCTTAATTCCTCAACTTTCAAGGCGATGTAACTGGTTGGCTCGCAGAAAATGTATGGGTGCTTGTTACAGCCATCGGCTGGCTACTGCTGCTTGCTGCACGTGTGTGGATTTCATCCGCTTCAAGAGCTACAGATCCAAAGCACGGTTAGGCCTACGGTAACCACACCAAAAATTAGCACAGCGCGCTCAGCGTCTGCTTTTTCTTACAAAGTAGTGGTCGCGTGGAGGACTTATCCATTGGCTGTACCAGGGGACAGGGGCGTATTTGATATGGTCACTAAGCCCCAGGGTAGATATTGTGATCTCGTTGTTGTCGACCTGGATGGTGCTATTGCACAGCTCCATGTCGCTCGGGAGCATGTAAAACCCAATGCCAAACACATAATCAACTCTGAAACGGGCATAGCGGAGCACGTCTTGGTAGCGTTTAATGCAGCTGGTAAGTCTATAGATCTATGAAAGGCATCTTTCACGTTCGCTGGAAGTTGCTTCTGTGCGGCAAAAGCTGTGCCTGTTTCCATGATGCTGGTCATAGTCTGCAACTGTGCGCCCAGGATAGCTCACGCGTACGTCCGAATCGAATCGTTAATACTCTCAACACCAGCCTGTGTAAAGTCATCGGATTTGTTAGCCCTGGAGTCCTGAGGAATATAGTTTACGTTTAGGTTACTGCAGGTTTCACTCATATATGTCAATTTGGGGTTTATGGCTCACCAATTGGGGTATACCCAGCCCCTGATAGTAGTTGTAGGCCGCACCGATAAAATAATTATTGATGTTTTTCAGCCTCCCGTCGGTTATATGAGTTGTTAAAGGCGTTGCAGACACTTAAGCTCTGTAATAATTCACACTGTCTGGTAGTAGATACGGAAGGTAAAAAGAGAGTGCGATAGCAGCTCGCTGCGTGTTCCACTTGCACTAGTGGTAAGATGGTCCTGCACCGACACACCGCAGTAGGTCGTTGCACACCAGACTTCATAATTCAACTGGTTCTGCCATAATATTATAGGTTGGTTTGCGAATTTCGTACTGGTTCGGGGCCGTAAATAAACGCTAATCTGTACTTGATAAAACTGTCAGGAAAGCGTACAGTAAACCTGCTCGACCCCGTGGTTTTGACCTGTATACTGGCCGGTATGAGGTCCCTTCACTGAGGTCCCTCCCAACCAGTATTGGCTTATATCGCATTTTGGCTGAGTATAGAAAACCTTTTTTAATAGATAAGGGCGTCTACTGACATCTTTTGTTTTAGCATCACGTTTATTACATTAACGGGTATCCTAAACGGGGAGGCATTGCCACTGCTGCTGTACATTGACAACCGTTCGGGTGTCTCGTGGCTGGAATTGGATCTATCATCTACTGGGTTGAGTGGCAAAATGTAAAGGTCGACGAGTCCTTTCAATGGTAACCCATTAGATATTTGGTGAGTAAGTTGGTCAAAATCGAGCCCGGCCTCTACGGCTTTGACATGCTTGGCAAAGTAGATAATTGGCGAACTTCCAGATCTGTCGCTAGAGGCGTCCAAAATACCAATAAAAGTGGTGGTCCCTACCAATTATGAGGTGCAACTTGGCCCTGACTTGCAATTCCTTCTAGGACTAAATGATGTGGGTAGGCCGTTATACCGGAGGCAGACCAGTTGATTTTTCCAAGCAAAAGGCCCTCTTTAACAGTCTGGTCCAGGTTTCCACTACAGACAATGTTGTCTACAGGGCTTCCTCCACACTGCTATGAATTGTTCCCACACCCACTTTCGAGTTTGGCGGTGCCACGAACGTAGAATACACCCGGGTTTACTTTAAGCAGCTGCAAGGTGGAACAAGTAGCGAGACAAACATTCTGGTCAATGGCGAACAACAATACACCCTTGATAACAACTTACAGCATTTACAATAGTACTTGGGCTTGTTGGTAACAACAAACAATGAACATTTACGGCCCAGGGAAGAGCGACGGTTACAAAACAGAAAGTGACCGCCGCATTTGCAAGACTGTTGCTGAAAAATCCACCAAGGTATCCAGGTCTGGGGACACCATGATAGGAGACCTCCACATGGCCGCAAAAAAGAATACGAAATGTATCGCCTTATCCTGTTGATACTAATGATGCCGCATCAGCAGGTTTTGGCATTAATGAAAACCTTACGACTCAAGAAGCGGCCGTTCTTTGCTACGGCATACAGGCAGTGACTGTGCAGCCACTATATCAACAATATTGTGTACTCCGCAAATAATCAGGAAGCCACTACAAAGGCCTATGTTGGCCTACTTGCCAACACTCTGCGTGGCCTGTACAATCAATCTGTGGAGTTTGTTATGTTCGAAATGCTCATTATTGGTGCTAATCATTGAGATGAAACGGGAAAACAGTACCCTCGGATGCAAATTAAATAATCATACCCAAAGGACTCTACACTATTCTCCTGACTGGTGGCTGTGGTACAAATGGAGATTCAATATCCTATGGCATAATCTATCTTCAACCCTATTACGGGTGGGTGTCAATACACAGGAAACATAATGATTATTTTTCACGGACAATTATTGTCCACGCTGAAGAAGACACAACTTTCCACCTCGCGGCTAAATAAACAAAGGTAAAAAGTATCTACATATAAAGGTATCATTGCTTATACCGGAAATCAGATTTCCCAATAAATAACAATGGATGACTAACCCATTATTGATTTAGATTCTTCCTAAGATTTATCAAGATTAAACAAATGTGGCACTTAGAGTCAGTCGTTCCAAATTCGAGTGTTTATCCAGAGTTTGCCGTCACGGCTCACGTCGCGCCTGGAGTTACAGACTTCAGCAAATCACCATGTACGAGAGGCGATGATAGATCTTTACATTGAGCAATCTGAGGTGCATAAATATTAACATTGTTTAAACGTGTATACATTGACTAGAATTTCCTACCATGAAAAGATTTGTTCACATTGGCTAGAAGTTATGTCCGAGAATGTTATTTTGGAAAAGCAATGAAAAACATGCGTTCCAGTAATAATTTTTTAAAAAATCTACAAAGAGTGAGGCCGGAAATAGGGTTGGTGGTCGCGGTTAGGTCAGGCGCTTGCTTCACAGTCTTTGTATGTTTGTACTAAAGGGCCAGCCAGAGGAGTGGGACGGGTTTTGGGACGCGTTCCCCCAGAACCTCTAACTATCATACACCTATAAATGGAAAACAAACAATAATGGAATTGGCAAGAGTTGCACTGGGGGAATATAGTATATTTTTTCAGGATACAGTTTTTATTTTTATACTCAGTCCATTCATTTCATGTGTAAAATAAAGTGATTTGTGTAAAACGTCGTCATTTTCCTTAATAAAAACTGGTTAATGCATCCTAATTCTAGCTTCTGTTTTGTAATTTCATCTAGTTTGACATTATCGTGTAAAATGGAAGGGAGAGAAAAGTAATTAAAGAAAGGATAATCAAATCATCATCGTCGTCGTCTTCTTCTTCCTTTGATACTACTATTTCTGTCACATTGACTTACTTTACTACCACAACTGCTGTTCCTACTTCTGTTGTTGTTACTGATGTCACTAACAGAGTAGGTCGTAAAAATAACTATATCGAGATGCATTTCAGATTACTAATACTACTACTGCGACGACGACGATACAGGAAATATAAGTGTGTTTTGCGATGTATATTTTTTCCGACACCCATTTTTATCTGGACAAGTTATAGCTCATTTTATTTGTCTTTTGGTACTATTTGCCGATTTAAATCTGACAATTGCTAAATAAATAAGTTATACTATGTATGTATGTACCGGGCTTATGTACAAATCACAATCCTGGCAATAATGTGCCAATTAACATTTAAGTTAAAGAAGATATAAACTTAATAATCGTAATAAACTTAATTAACCTTTCCTGACGGTATCGGAAATGAACAGCGGTAGTTCAGTTGTTAAGGTTCAGGATTCGTGACCACAAGGGTGCGGGTTCGATGATCCCCATCAGATCAGTCTGCCCGGATTGGTTACCGTGGAGTGTCCTTGGGGAAGGCACTTTACTTGACTTGCCTTAGCATAATCTTTAAAGTAAGTAATTAAGAAAGAACAGTGGACAGATGGGTGTGAAGGAAAGTAAGTAAGTAAGTAAGGGTTTTATCTTAAGCTTTTTAACTCAGTGACTAAGGAAACAAGCGAAAAGTATAACATTAAGAACTCTAATATACAATAACCCAAATCATTCTCTTCCCCGGCTCGATTTTGTTTTAGTCGTGTGTTTTCATTCCTTTCCCACAAATGAAGGGAATGTAATACGCTATTCTCATGTACAGATAACTAGTGGTATATCCTGTTACGTCTAGGGGTTAGAAAATGTAACAAAAGAAAGAACGACTCAAACATGCTTTCACAATTTCTAAAACATAAATTTAATTTCCTAAAATATTAAATATTTCAAACAAACAAAGTAAAAGAATTAAAAATAACTTACAGTTTAGAAATTCCTAAATAATCCTAAATGTCCTACTGAAATTTGATAATCCGGAAGTTAATCCAAAGTATTCCGAATGAATGAATGTTCCGAATGAAGTCGCTAAAGTGCTGATATGCCACAATAAACACAGTTTTAAATTTCAACTGTTATTAATCCCAGGTAAATACCTGTGAATGTAGAATATTGTTAAGTTCCTTGAAGAATAGTACTTAAATCCAAAATGTACTATTCAGATAATAGAATTTCACCAGCTGATTTTCAAACAACAATAATCTTCCTCAATAACCTTATTATTCAGATGAACTGCCAAAGAATGAGTGTTCAGTGGTTATATTTGTATTATATAATCTCTTACTGCGCAAAAAGAGAAAAACCCCTGCTACTTCGTTCTAGCATTTTCGTGTAAACAAATTATTCTAACCAATCAGAAACTAGGTCGCGCATGATATTGATATAAGCGCCATTGCGCTACAATTCCATTACCTTATTTCAAATCAACAAGATGTTGATATAGGATTTAGGTCATGATTTTGCACGCGCTAATTCACGTGGTTCACCATTGTGGGTTAAGCTGACCGACATAATTATTTATTTTTTCAAGGACATAGCGTGGCTCATGTAAACATGTTGATTTGTACTTTACTAATAGCATAGGCTATTGAACTAAGGAATTATAAAACAATGAATATATTCCCAAATGAAAACTATTATAATATTAATACATAATGCCGCAACAATCCATAGACATATAGCTATTTATTGGAATGTAAAGCATGTTCCTGTGTGATGCAATTTACCATTCGCATTCAGTGGCGAATTCAACCTTCTTCCCCCCCCTCCCCTACTACTCTTGCTGTGTCTGTATCGGAGGGGTAGATTTCTGTCCAAACCGTAATGAATTCTGAACCTATCACTTCTTTTATGTTACGATTGAGACAGACATTCAGTAACAATCTTCATTTATTTCTTTACCTTTATGAAGGTGTGAGGTACGTATGTCATACATCAGACCCCATTACTCACTTCTGAGGCACGATGGATCTGCTACTGCCCAATGATGTGCATATATCTTTCAATGAAAAGCTACATAAAATAAAAAAACAAGCAGGCAATCTCTCCCTCTTCCGTCTACAACCGCGCGTGCAGATACGGCTACTTAGCAGATTTTGTGAACTCTTAAGGGCGCTTGAATTTCACAAGAGTTATGTTTCGGTTGTACGATACAGTTTTTGTGCGGATGTGCCATTAAAAAATGTCTGAATGTTTATACATGCAATTATATTTTTCCTTAAATTCCAAACATTTCTTTTTTATTTGAGTTATTTCTCTTCATGAACTGTAAATGGGTGATTTCTTTTTAGTATTCCTTCAGCAAGATTATTTCTCATTTCTTGAAACCCACTTTTACCTGGTAAGCTTTTCCTTTCGAGGTTCTTTGAGCATGATCACAGGGACAAAAATCAAAAAGACCGAGGACGTAGTTCGATATTGATGCTCTCCTTTAAAGAGCAAATAGGAACATACATCATTGTAAGCGAAATCGGGTATCAAGCTGCGAGGAAATGGTAGGACATAATGCGTCTTGGTTGCTGTAGAGGCAGTGAAATGCTCTGGACGGTCATAAAAAACGGTACATAATTAAACACGTAAGAACGGTGTGAAACTCATTTAGAAGGATAGCGAAAATCCAATAAATTGGTTCAGTAGCAAACGGTGCATAAATGGTGCGTTAAACAAACGGAACGCTCAGTCGGTTGCATTTGATATTACTAGTACTCTACAACGGTTCTTGAATGTAAACGGGTTTAATTTTTCCTGAAATTTAGAACGGACAAAATAGAAAAATGAAAATACATTCTTGAAGATTAAAAGTCTGTGTACGAGGAGGGTGTGTACAGATCAATATTATTTTCATAAGTGGCCAGCGTGTGCTATATTATCCGTAGCAAAGCAAACACGTTTCTTTCTGTATGCATCCATACATAAGTACATAAGAGTGTGCATGCATACATGTCTACTTACCCACCTACTTACCTGGCTACCTACCTACCTAAATATATATGCATGTATATGTTTGTATATGTATGCATGGGTTTAAGGGCAAGTCAGCACAATACTGACTATGTGGTGCGATTTAAAAGGTAGGTTTTAAAAATGTAAAGAAATAGAATTGCAATAAAGAAAAAAACTTTAGGAACACAAACCCTTCAAAATAGACGTACACATGTGAGAAAGCAAGACAAAAGACGAACTCTAAAAAAGATGTGAACACATACCTATACACATACATACATAATACATTCATACATACTTGGACGCGGAAATAAAGTTTAAATTTGCAGGTGTAGACGGTAATTCTATGTGGCAGTGACCCTGAAACATATACCATTGTACTCATTGGAATAATACAGAGTCGTAAACATACTGTATTTTTATATTGTTAAAGACATTAAGGCATTATTGATAAAATACAATACGTGTTTTCATTCATCGATAGATAATAAAATTATGGTGATAAAACTTGCATGGTGACATTTTCTTTAAAAAAGATGACAACGGTAATTTACGACATTTGATAAGCCGTTTTATAGTAGAACAATAATACACAGTTTACACAAGATCCAATATTTTGATTTAAAAACATATATGCTATGTGGCACATATATTAGTTCCATATATGTTCTGTGGCACATATATTATTTCAGCTCAGCTGTGTTTATTTATCTAGAAATGTGTAATTATACCGAACTTTAAAAGATGCAATTATATAACATTATAAATGTAATTATAATACATTGTGTTTTCTACAGAAATAATGCAAGCGCCTCAACAGTCGTTTAGCATCCTGCTAAAAGGGGTAAGCTATGTTACCATGGTGTTTTATGTGTTTTTCGACATTATCTTGTTCAGTAATCAATGAATGCTGTATTATTCCATTTCTGGATAAAAATGATATAGTTATATGTTTTTTTAGAAGATTTTCATACCAAATGTAATGGAAAACATTTTACGGATAAATGGCATAGGAAATTAAAGTCATTATATATTTTTTTATAAACTCCATTGTCTTATTTCTATGATTCTATATCTCTGTAAGTGGTAAAACTCCTAGAGATCCCTAAACAATTAATAACTTCATGACAGATAACTTCGATGTTTCAAGTACATCAAGTCACCTTTCTATATTCATACCTAGTAATAAAAAAGAGCTGAAACTTGTTTCTCATTTCCAAAGATTCATATTGAGAAAAATAAGTGTGTGGCCTATGTTACTGTCTTGAATTCATAATTGTATTCCACATCACGCACTGATCAACAATGGTGTGCGGTTTTATATATTAGTATATTGTGGTGTTGATCTTGGCGGTACGTATACCGTGGTACATTGGCATTTAACCTGTTTTTGCGATATTTCTATAAATAGTACAACAAGACAATTTCCACTTCGGCCTTCATTTGTTTTGTTGGATTGTTTTGTTTCTTTAAAACCTGTTTTTTAGAAAAGAAAAACCAAGAAAATGCTTGAAATACTCGTTACATTCCATCTTTTGCATAGCAACGACCAAAAATGGAGAACGCGGAGCCTGAAGTCTTGCATGATCTTGACGGACTTGACTGCCAACGCTCGCCTTCATTAGCTCTCTGAGACCATCTGAGGTTTTTGCCCCTATCTACATCTTACTAAATAAAATCACAATATTGATAAAAGTTGCATGAAAATAATTAAATTCCTTCAAGTGTTTTAAATTTTGAAACCAACCTTTCGCATTTCGATAGAAACACTATCGTTGCATTTCCATTCCAAGCGAGAATTTTGGCTAATGTTAACTCCGTGATATCTTAGTCCGCACACTTGGATGTTTGTTGAATGCAGACAACCCTCAAGCGTATAAATTTTAGGCGAATGAGTCAGTTTGTGCTTGAACGAGTGAGCTATTTCATATCTATTGGTAAGATTCGGATATTTCCCTAAACAACCGTTAGCAAAATCGGTTCGTTTCTATGGTAGTCACCCCTTCTCAAAAATAGACACATCCACCACCCCATCATGCATTTGGATGAAGCTAGTCAAGATTATCAAGAAGTATTTTAGGTTCCAAATTCATGGCCCGGAATTAACATTAGCAAAGTCGTTCAATTGTAGTGTGAATGGCTACGATAGTATTTGCATAGAGGTGAGCAAGGATGGTTTAAAAGTTCAAAATATTTAAGGGATCTAACTAATTACGATATGAATATACAAATATTTACGTCTGAGTAAATTATCTAAAGTCACCTGGCAAATGTTTTAGCTTAGATTTTTCTTTAAAGAAACTGAGCCTAAGAAGATCATTTTATATGTCAAGTCGTTCTCCACTTATGATGAATCCCAATTATTGTCAAGAAATTGGAAAATACAGCTAATCAATAAATGTTGTACAGTGATGACATAAAGCTTGTTAATTTCATTCAAACTTGTTTTATTTGCTATAGAACATATGAGGCTGTGTTGCAAGTTGTTTCAACATTATATGCAGTTATTCCAGTCCACAACAAATGATTCGACTGTACTGTCTACGGAAATTTCGTTTGACACGATATTTATTTGTATTATGTATGAAATCAATAAAACTCACCTGTTCATGTTTTTAATTAATACAAAATATATCAAATGATAAAGACAAACTTGAACGTTAAATCGTATGTCAAAACTTTAACATTATTTACTTATGTAGCCAGTCGCTGGAAAAGACTACATATATCAATATTTCTTCTTTCATCCTGAAGCAAAAGCATCATATCAAATAATTGTAAGCATTTAAAAATAATGTTGATTACAACGTCTGTCCTCTTTTCATGCACCTCTAAAACTTTATAAAGTTGCATTGTTTTCAATCTAACATTTATGTGGTTGTCATATATAAACGAAAATATTCTGTTCTTCAAAAGCCAGAAATGAAAGTCTGCTTATTTAATTCAAAGCCTATTAGAATCCGCACCAAAGCGGTTTTGATCCAGAGCGTTGACCAGAACACTGGCAATGCCAAGCCTTGCTAGTGATGGGACACTTCAAAGGAACTTCCCTACAGGCACCGGTGGCGTAACCTTTACATTTACATCTGTCCTCACAGGATTGCCAGAGTATTCCTGTTGCCGAGAAACTCCAACTGGAACGCCGGCTCCACGTTTCCCAGCAGTCCGTGATCGGGTTTCCCTCAACAGATGGCGCCATAATCAGGGCGGCGAGGACCATGAAGCTCAACAAAACGGACATAGTCTTGAATGAGGCCATTTTATGATTATTCTCTAAAGAAAGGAATAAAAAGAAGCATACACTTCTGAATTATTCACAAAAAAAAAGATGAGAAAAGGGAATATATGTTACTAAAGTATACTGTGCATTTGGAGAAATTATCAGTAATTCAAAATTTTCATCACAACTTATCAGAATTACTCTCTGACATTGTTTAAATTATTTTCTTATCTTACTGCGGTTATTTCCCCTACGAAAGTTATAACTGGTGCTCTTAACAGAAGGGATACGTTTTCATAAAGTATCGATTTTTATTATTTTTAAGTTGATTATCCTGGAAATTAGTTTAAAAAGGTTAGAGTAAGAGAATTGGTCAACACTGAATAATATCAACCTAACGTGTATTTATTGGACAACACACTCTGTCCGATATTGATTTCTTACCATGAAACAAAAATTAGTTTTAATAACTATTACAAATTAGATCTTTTTTCAGAACTTTTTTTTTCTTTTGTCCGCATTATGTCATAATACTTACCTTAGTGTGTATTAATCGTTAGGTCTAAACCATATTTGATACAGACTCAATAAGAACCAATTACAAACATTTTCTGAATGTTTCTTCTCTCTACGTGGAAGTGCTTGTGTGCAGTCTAGTGTGCTAAACTCGCATTCTCCTTCATCTAAAAAAACTCTCCATACAACTTAAATAAGTTGATCAGACAATCCATTATTTCTACCTTTTCTTATTCTTGCCGGCTCTTTGCATTTGATGCTATGTTGTCCATTTTGTGCTTGTTCTATAAGCGTCCAATTAAATGTGATACTGATTCACATTTTTTGCATGCCAGCATATTTTTTATTATATTATTTGGAATGCTTAAACTTTGACTGAGAAGAATAATTTGTGTGAGATAAGCTCTCAAGAGTAGATAACAGAATGAAGAACACATTTCTCGCTACCAAGTATACGCGTATGTGCATGTTAAAATGACACGCATAAATATCTTTGAATAGATGGACATTTGTTATTTACATGTTTCTTTATGTAGTTTATAACAGGAGTTTCTTTAGTATATTCAACGAAACGCACACACCAAAGCATTGGAGATCTCTTCTTACTCAGTACGTGTGAAAACATGCCAATTATAAAATTAAGGTTAACATTTCTCTTTTTTGTGTGTCTAATATAGTATGAAGCTGGACTCAAGCAGTTCTTTATCGCTCTTCTCCGTTTGTGCATTGGAATACGTAACATTACTAGAGGGGTGGGGGACAGTTGGTGGTAAAATAACATAAACAAAAATAGATGACATAAAAACAGGTACATATTTGGAAGAATTGTAACACTTTCCCATTCACCCCGGCCGTTTGACATTTTAAAGATTGTTCTATGACTTTCAGATGACAATAAAGCATTAAAATATCTTATTTTGCATGTACGACAGTTGTTTACAATTGAGGGAAAAATGCAGAGTAAAATATATTATTTGCAGAAGTCATAACCAATAATAGATTTCTAATATTTAAAAATAATATACTGAAATCATTGAGAATAAAATTGAATATAGCCTCAGTGGCGGTACATTTCCATATTTAGGCCTAAGTAATTATTTTTCTTTTTTTTCTCTTACTCGCTTCATGAGGACATATGCTAACACTGTACAGTTATTGTATGACGGCGGCTTTCTCGTCTAATCTTTCGGGCGTTGAAATCCCGTTCGTACATTGTTTTTTTTTTCTTTTGGAAGGGGGGGGGGTCGGAGGCAGGGGTTGGGACAAATCAATCATAAATGTTGAACTGATGATGCTGGGGCAGTTGATACTTTTATTGACTTTCACTTTTGGCACTTTATTGGAATCGTAAATCCGGGATAGAATGTACATGGATTGTATAACTTGCCACCAGATTGCTAAAGAATGGCGGTGAACTCAAGCGTAAGTGTATTTTTTGTACAGCAATCACTTGCCAATTTTTATTTCTTAACGCCAATGGAAAAATAAATTGCTTTTAGTTTGGTAAATTTTTAGAAAATGCGACGAAATGTATTTTTCGACAAAATGATGAACTGTTTTGTTGTTTTTGTTTTCTTTTTTTTTTTCTTTCTTGAAGATATCGTCCAACGTCTCAGGAGAACCCACCATATGTCTTATGCAAACATTATGTTATATGTTAACTACACAAGTCAAATATACTATAATAGCTTTTACCAATCATTTTCTGCACCCCATTTCAGCTTGAGCAAGTTATTAAGACAAGCGGGCATACTTTAGTGACTGTATGTGCCGAGTTTTAATCTTGCTTGCTCTTTGCATTCCATGACATTTTATCCCTTTGATTGTGGTCCAAAAGCTTTCGATTATATGCACAACAGAGATTTAATACGACAGTCTAGATCAAATGACACATATATGTAATACGACAGCCTAGATCAAATGACACACATATGTAATAGGACAGCCTAGATCAAATGACACATATATGTAATACGACAGCCTAGATTAAATGACACATCTATGCAATACGACAGCCTAGATCAAATTACACATATATTTAATAATACAGCCTAGATCAAATGACACATATATGTAATATGACAGCCTAGATCAAATTATACATATTCGTTTGCTTCTGTTACGAATGATTATCGTAATTAATTTATGCATTTTTCAGATTAAAGAAAGGTTACTATCTCTGTTATTTTTATTTTATATTCCCCTCTAACCTTAAAATAATAGATTTTTGTATAAGTATGTCATGCTTATCTTAGGACAAAGAAAATAAATTTGTTACATTGTTCGACAGAAGTTTTTAGAATCCTTATATGAGTCTAGTATTGTCTCAGCAGAGGTCAATTTTGCTTTTCTGTTTGCAACAGAAGCTTCTTTTTTCTGTCCTTGAGAATGTTACAAGTTACATATTATGTGTATAAAAAACCTTTAACAGTAATCCAGAAGTAGAAAATAACTAGTACTAATTAATATAGCACAACTGAAAGAATAGACAGAAAGAGCAAATTAGAACTAAAATCAAATTCTGGCAAACGTTGTAACTTAGCTAACGCTTCTCTTGTTCCTTAGCTGATCGTCACAAACTAATAGAAGATTTGATGCCCTATTTCTACGCATATATCCTAAAGAAACTGGAAAATTCTGGACTTTTCAAACCGTATGTGTTCAGTAATCAAACTGATTTCTGGCACGTTTTTATGTTTATCATCATCTCGTTTGTCGTAATCAAATCTCTGGCATGTGATTTTGGATAATATATGTAGGTTTTTCCCTGGCACGCGACACTGAACTCAGAAAAACAAATAACGATTGTTCAGAAATTAGCTTCATTCGAGCCAGGGGGTGGGTTGTTGGGAGGTTGGTTAAATTTCCAAAAATAATAACGCAACATCGTGTTTTCTGAAGAAAAAAAAAATTCTCCATCATTCATGACTACAGCCTAGGGTGTGTGTGTTTTTGTTTTATAAAACATTATATAAAGTTCAAGTTTGTTTGTCTTCAGGATGACTATACAAGACAAACTAACCAAATGACAAGCACAACTTCTTATTCTGCAGTTGAAGCAGTCATTAGTTACCTATGTAAGGTATATGCTTTATCAGTGTTCCTTGGTTCCTCTATGTCAACAATTTTAACATACAGGCAAGACATCCAGACCTCTGTTTCCAGTGGATGATAAAACATTTGGTTTATTTGAGTCTTATCCTTCATCTACTCTAAAACGATCCAATTGTGTTTTGATACAATTTATCAAATTAAATTTTGCAAATCTTTGGAATAAATATTAACGTGATATTTGCAATAAATGATTAGTCATGAAATTACAATAGCAGTTATTGAAGGATTTCAGGATTTGATTCATCATAAAAAATAGGGATGAAAACCGAATCATTCACCTTTTCGAATGAACAAAATAGCAGTTTGTGTTTGGTTGAATGCTAGTGGTAATATAATAGTAACATTATGGATAAAGACCACTCAAACTCAAAGTCGGAACAAAATGACAATGTGTAATCACAGAACTTTCAGAGTCGTTGCAACTTTAGATCCTGTACTAGTATGCTAAATTTCCATGACACATATATAAGTCTAAGAATCATGTTTAATTATTAGGATTCTGAACTAGAGATGGACTTTCTTACTCATAATGCTTCGAAAATATGGAGGTTACAGCCTGTACGATCGAGGTAACAATGGAATATGTCCTACCACGATCATGTCTGTTGCTGTTATTTTTGTTTTCCTTACCACTATTTCTAACTCAATAGCAAAAAAATAGAAAAACAACGATAACACCATCTGCCACTACAACAACTGCTATTGCTACTACTACTACTACAACGATGCCGACTATGACGAGATCGAAGATAACACTATAAAGATGACAACTAAAAGAACGCAGCAAGTTTCTTGCGCAACAGTTGGATATGTTATTTACATCACTTTTGAAATAACGGAATTTTCTAGTTGAATATTTGAATGCCGTATATTGATTCAGATGCAATGCTTTTTAGATAATACAATATATTACTTGCAAAGTAAATAAACATTTTCCAAAACGCGTAGAAGTTGACGGTAAATTATAACATAAATGTAGGTAGGGACAAAAGGAAAGAATAAATGAATGCGTAAATAAATAACTTATGAAAGTTGAAAAATACTAAGAAATAAAACTGAGAATAACTTATGTAACTGCCACTTCACCTTCGTCATTTTTCATTCCCTTTAGTTGGCTGATCAATTACTTTATACACATCAAAATGTGACTGGTAGGCTATACAATATCACTTATTATCATGCAAAGCAGGTTTAAAAATATTTTGCACTTATTGATAGGCGGCTCTGTTTTGACTCACTTTCACAAACACACGGGGAGGTAGGATGCTTACGTTAAATATAAGCATAAGTTAAAATTTAACAAATGTCATTTATGACAGTAGCTTATATGAAATATTGTGTGTGTGCTTCTGTGTGTGTGTATGTTTTGCACAACATACCTTGTTTCTTTTGCTCGAATAAGAGTTTGCAAGTTATAAAGGGTGCAATACCTGATAATTTAATATATAGAAGGTCCAATTGTCAGTTCCCAGTTCTTTTTACCTGTGAGGTTACATCCGAGAATTGAAAAACATAAAAATGAAGCAAAGCAATTTATCTTCGGCTATGGGAAGAAGATGGAATTTGTGTATCACCTAATTACTATGACTACTCAGATCAAATTTAAATTGTCAATATATATATATATATATATATATATATATATATATATATATATATATATATATATATATATATATATATATATATATCGTGTGGATTTGTAGCTACAATCTCCCACCCACCCACCCCCCTCTGTCTCTCTCTCTCGTGTGGTTTTAACACAATGACCTTTTCTGATTTGTAACCGACTCAATTCATTCCAAAACACCATGCAATTATTCTTCGTTATTTTCCTGTCTAAAACACATTAATGCTATCTAGTAATTCCTTTTTGTAACAGTAACATTTTTTCATCAAATTATATCAACTCTCAAGAATTCTTTCGGATGAAAACTCTGTATGAAGAAAAAGAGCTTATTTGCATGTAATGATGAATATAAAACCCCTTTAAACAGTCAATGGTTAAGTGATACATTATGCACGTTTTCAAATACCGTGTATTTCAGTCATATTAAATGGTTGTATACTGATAAAGTTCCCTTAAACTTAAACTTAAATTTTCCGTATTCATTTATAAGTCTCTGTTACACATGTATGGATCTGTATAAACAGGGAAAGAACTTTCATTTAGTGAATCAGATATCGACCGTTGACTTTAGAAATACAGAAAACAAGTGAATGTTTGTGTATGAGCAATTAATATTAAAACAGGCGCATCGATAAATGACATTGGTTTCAAGCAAAGATATAACAGTGGTACATGTACTTTTTAAAAACGTATCAGGAGAGAACGCGAGTGTAATCGCATGAAACAGGGTTATTATTGTGCTTCCCATGCAAAAAAATAATACAAATTAAAAATTTGTTTTCTCCTTTGGCACATATCATTGATACAAATTTGAAGGTATGTGCTATAATGAAGCAAGAGGAAGTTCTACTGAATGCTGTGTCTGGCCTGCTTCACCAGTACATAATGCAACACCTTAGTGTAGACAGTTTTAGGGAAAAAAGTATGTTTCATGGGTGCTACCATTAGTGACGAAGATGAATCCACACATCGAGCTTCATGACCATGTATGCATCAGTATATAGGAAACTGAACTACTTGTAAATCCAACAAAATGAAAATATTTAAGTACATGTAGGTCATTACAACCACAATGTAGCTGTATGTGCCTTCTACCTGTGATGATTTCCAATGTGAACACACCTTTCAAATGTCATGACTGTAAATACAAAAGTATCTGTTATCACTGGAACTTGTAAAGTAGGTCAGCGTGACTACTTTTGCCGATACTGAATAGTACTCTTCAAAGTGTTCGTACTATTTAGTTTCATGATTGTACACGCGCCAGTACAGAAAACAGCTAAATGGAAAAACGTAACGTTATCACTGAAGCATGAATAGTAGATAACTGTAACCTTCTTTGCCTTTTAATGGGAAGCATCTTGAAAGATAAATACATTCATAAGGTTTCAGGACTGTACATACAACAGTGTTAGAGAAAGTGAGCTACATGCAAGAACTTAACTTGTTGACTGAAGCGTGAAATGTAGGTCAATGTGGTATAGTGAGCATCCTTTAAAAAAAATAAGTACATTAAGTTTCATGAATGTACATACAACGATGTCCGATAAAATGTAAAAATGTACTGACCATGCTATCGGAGAAGTGTTACACGCCAGCACTATTGTTAATCAATCAGATCTTATATGGTGTCTTAAAGAAGCTGACTGCTGTCAATTCGATTTTATTCGTAGGGTTACAAGGGTTGAAAATTATATTAAATTTTATGCTTGATCAAAATACAATTTTTGTAAGACTTTCTGAACAGCGTTAAGTTTTATACTAAATTCTTGCCTGACACCACGTCAAATATATCCTCGTTCGGAATTACCATCTGCCACTCTTACTATTTCTTCCTCTTGTATATATAGTTTGGTAATGATTCTTTTGTCTCTCCAATCCACGCCAATCTTCTTCAGAATTTCCATCCGCTTTTTCCACTTAACCCGGTCAAATGCTTTCTCAGAATCGACAAAGCAAATGAAAAGCTCCTCTTTATGTTCTATCCTTCGTTTACATAGGATTTTCATCACTACTATTGCTTCTCTCGCTCCACATCCTTTCCTAAACATAAACTGAGTCTTGCAGATCAATTTGCTTTCGCTTCTAACAGGTTTATCAACACTTTGGATGCATGCGAAAACAGACTGATTGTTCTGTGGTCTGCACATTCTATAGCATTTGGCTTCTTTTGTAGCTTCACAATTATTAATTTTGTAAAATCCTGAAGCCACTCACCTTTTGCATATCTTTCCACAGAACACTCAACTCTTTTTCAACTTTCTCTTAGAGACTTTTGATAAACTCTGCTGGTATGCTGTCAACTCCCTCTGCTTTTCCAACATTGAGCTCCTTGATTGCATTCCTCACTTCCGCTTCTATTAGTTCAGGTACTTTCTCGTCAGCCCCAACACTTTATGCATTTTCGAGATGTATGTCCTCCTTTCTGGGTTTGCCTTCTTTATCATACAATTCTTCAATGTACTCCTTCCAATTATTGCGGATCTTTTCAACTTTTGAAGTAAGACACTATTTTTGTCACACTAGACGTATACATCATTCTTTGTCACACTAAACGTATGCAGCATTCTATTCAATTACATATCAACAAACTAAACATATGCACCATTCTATTCAATTACACATCAACAAACTAACCATATGCATCATTCTATTCAATTATACATTAATAGACTAAATGTATACAGCATAAATCTGGATCAGTCATTATATGAAAGTTCTCTCAACCATAATAGGATTGCTAGCAGAAAATGCGCACTTACATTTTACACATATTGTCATCGGCCATCAAAGAGAGAGAGAGAGAGAGGAGAGAGAGGAGAGAGAAAGATTGTACACTCATATATCTAGAAACAGAAGGATACAGTAGAATCTATAGTGGAAGATGCAGTTTGTAACAGCCGTGATTTTTGAACATATGCCGAAAAAATATTATTCTTCCTCTGTTGGAAAAATATTGAACAGTCTGTTCTCTGCACGTGAGTCCAAGAAAATAAATGTGATAAAAGGGAATGTATCTTATGGAACTTTAAGGTGCAGTTGAATGATTTATCAGTGATCCAAGATTTTCAGGACGCCTTACCATAATTGAAATTAAACTCTGATATTGCTGAAATCCTTCCCGTATCTTATTGTTGTTATTTCACTATATCTCGTTTCTAAACCTTTCTTCTCTCTTTGTGGAAGTGTTAGGGGTGCAGTATAGAGTGCTAAACTCGCTCTCGCCTTCATCTAAACGACTTCCATAAAATAATTCAATAAATTGATCAGACAAGCCAGTATTTTTACCTCTTTATATTCGTGCACTCTCTGTGCATTTGATGATATGTTATCTGTTTTGAGTCTGTCTTAGAAGTGCTAAATTAAATGTGATGCATCAGCTACACACACACACACACACACACACACACACACTGTGCTATTTGCGTTATATATAAAAATATCAGTTACCTAAAATCATTGTCATAGATGTTGTTATTACATTATTACATTCTTGACTTACTGCACAGATTGATTGCGTTAAATCCCACACTAAATACTGTTTGCAAATAAATGTAGTTTTGTCAGTCCTGAACAACCTTGACAGTAGTTCCTTAAAAAGGTCGGGAGACCTGCACTGCAATATCGAGGTGCCTATTATAGCTCTTGTAAGTATCTTTTCCGGAAAACATATTGTACCTGCACATTTAAATTACAGTTTTTTAAGTTAATAACTTATAACTTTTCACTTATTGCGTACTAAAAGTGATATATGGCTATACCACACCCACCCACCCTATTAAGCCTATTCGCATTACAAATAGCCCTTAAGACGATAATACCGAAGAAAGATACCCTTTGAAAGAATAGGCATAATAACAATAATGCTTGATATAAACAACTAAATATACATTTATTAATTTAGTAGATGTTTTTTTATGCTTATCTGATTTGAGAAAAGCAATATTGTACACGATTTTGTGTTGTACTATAAGTTTATTTCCCAAGCAAGCAGCAAAAGTTCCTAATTTTCAAACCGGATGTGGTCTGTAATCCGATGGATTGATTGGTGTGACGTGTTATGTTTATCGTCAGCTATTTAGAAGTAACTAGACTCGAGGCAAGTGCTTGAACGGATTTGCAACACTGAACACAGGAGTGAAAATCTTTTAGAGAAATAGTTTTAATTGCTGCCAGAGGGAGCTGGATATATATGCAAGAACAAGTGATACGTTAGCTTTTTGCCTGTATAATCAAATGTCTCCATTATTCCATAATATGTAATCTAAAAGAATGAAATTATTATTATTATTTACTAGTATGTATTATTATTATTATTATTATTAGTATTATTATTATTATTATTATTATTATTATTATTATTAAAACACATATTTTGCATTTTTCAGTTCCGGGTTCTGTACCTTATCCTGGCACGTACGATAGTCTGTGGTGTCCTATTTAATTTTAGTGTTTCATTGGTATTCATTAAAATACCACCTACAGCCGCCACTTCAACTAATTAGAGTATACACGATGCCAGAAGTTATAATGGTGCTGTTACTTGAATAATAGCAACAACTACCACCACCCCTCGTCCTTCATCTACTGCCAATATCAAAAGCACCACCAGCACTACAACGACCACCACGACAAATACAATAACCACTACTGCTACTCCTATCACTATATTACTACTACTACTAGTACGGAGACGACGCAAAGATAGCGAGGGAAGTAACTTAACGTTTGACAACAGAAAACATTATATTAAACTGGCTGCAATATCAACATACTGCCTCAAATAATAATATTATATTATCAACAAAAACCTTTCATATTCGTTTCCAAAAGGCGCAAAATTGAGTGCGGAAAATATATTTATTGATTGATTGGTGTTTAACAGCACATCAACACATGAGAGGTTATATCACGCCGAGACAACTGAAGTTAAGTGCCTTGTCCAGAGACATACCCTAGCAGCCCATCCGGCCTGATCTGGCAGGATTTCAACCGGAACCCGTCTGGTCGCAAGTCCAGGAAGGTGACCACTCGCCCACGACTCCAAAGAAAGAAAGAAAGAAAGAAGAAAGAAGCAAGGACGATATGAAGAAGGAAAGAAGAAGGTACAAATAAATGAAAAAAGATATACATATGTGTGTATATGGGTGAAAAAGCGAAACTAAAGGGATCTTAAGAAGTAAAGCTGAGGTACTTGTTTTATTACTGATTCTTCTCTTCCATCATATTTCATTCCCTTACTTTGATTGAATAATTACTTTGTCCTCGTTTAAAGGCTACATGTGGGCTATACAACGATATAAACAGCATATTTTGCACGCAAAGCGGATTCGGTTCTGTTTGTTCGTTTGTTCGAGGATGTGCTATAAAAGGATATTAACATTTATGTTGATACATCTGAATATTGAAAAACAAACTGTCAAACTCCAGCTATGGGCAAGCACATGTATTTTTTGTATTCTATTGATATTGATACTTAGAACATACTGTAGTTTAACAATTTAAGTGACAAACAAAACGGGATGGGTGGGTAAGTGCGTGGGTTGTTTTTATAGTTGCTACTTCGTACGGATGTATAACCATTAATACTTCCATCCGTTCTTTCTCTCTCTTCCATCGGGATGGTTGCAGTACTAAACACCTTTTCCTCTTTGGATTACAACATTCACTTTTCTTAACAAAAATCCGATTCATCGCAAAGATTACATTGCAGTCGGTCGCAACATCACATAAAAAATCAGAGCAAACTAATAAGTTTCCTTTTTATTATTCTCTGTTCAATTACATTAATCTGCGTTAAAAAAAATTTAAATGACAAGGATGTTAAATGTGTAAACTTTGCTAAATGTGTAAACCATACTAAATGTAGAAACCTTGCTAAATGTGGAAACCTTGCTAAATGTGGAAACCTTCCAAATGTGGAAACCTTGCTAAATGCGGAAACCTCGCTAAATGTGGAAACCTCGCTAGACGTGGAAACCTTACTAATAGTAGAAACCGTACTAATGACACTTGGCAAATGTTTTAGCTAAGATTTTCCTTTAATGAAACTGAGTTTGAGAAGATCATTGTGTATGTCAAGTCTTGTCTTTTTCAACTTATAATGAATCCCAATTATTATCAAGAAATTGGCAAAATACAGTTAATCAATAAATGTTGCACAGTGATGACATAAAACTTGTAAATTTCATTCAAGCTTGTTTTATTTCCTATCGAACATGTGAACTGTGTAGCAAATTGTTTCAACATTATATGCAGCTATTCCAATCCATGACAAATGATTCGAATGCACTATCTACGGAAATTTATTTTTATACGATATTTATTTATTTAATGCAAAATATATAAAATGATAAAGAAAAACATGAACGTTAAATCTTAAGTCAAAACTTTAACAACATTTAGTTATGTAGCCGGTCGCTGAAAAAGACTACATATATAAATATTCCTTTATTCATCCTGAAGCAAAAACATCATAATAAATAATTGTAAGCATCACTGACTCATTTTAAAATAATGTCGATTAGAACGTCAGTCCTCTTTCCATGTACCTCTAAAACTTTATAAAGTTGCATTTTTTCAATTTAACATTTATCTGGTTGTCATATATAAACGAAAACATTCTGTTCTTCAAAAGCAAGAAATGATAGTTTGTTTATTTCATTCAAAGCCTATTAGAATCCACACCAAAGCGGTTTTGGTCCAGAGACTGTACCATAACACTGACACTGCCAAGCCTTGCTAGTGAGGGGACACCTCGAAGGAACTTCCTTACAGGCACCGGTGGCGTAACCTTTACATTTACATCTGTCCTCACAGGATTGCCAGAGTATTCCTGTTGCCGGGGAACTCCAATCGGTACACCGGCTCCACGTTTCCCAGCAGTCCGTGATGGGGTTTCCCTCCACAGATGGCACTATAATCAGGGCGGCAAGGACCATGATGCTCATCAAAACGGACAAAGTCTTGAATGAGGCCATGTTATGATTGTTCTCTTTAGAAAAGAATAAAAAAAGCATACACTTCTGAACTATTCAAGAAAATAAAGATGAGAAAAGGGAATATATGTTACGAAAGTATACTGCACATTTGGAGAAATTATCAGTAATTGAAGACTTTCATCACAACTCATCAGAATTAAAATTAAACTATGACATTGCTAAAATCATGTTCGTATCTTACTGCTGTTTGTTCCCCTATGACAATTTTAACTGGTGATATTAAAAGAAGGATACTTTTTCATAAAGTATCGATCTTTATTCTTTTTAAGTTGATAATCCAAGAAATAGTTTAAAATGTTAGAGTAAGAGAATTGGCCAAACACTTAATTCTATCAACCTAAAGTGTATTTATTGGACAACACTCTCTGCCCGATATTGATTCCTTACCATGAAACAAAAAATAGTTTTCATAACTATTACAAATTAGATCTTTTTTCTTCTGCATTACGTCATATTGCTTACCTTAGGGTGTATTAATGGCTAGGTATAAACCATATTCGATTCAGACTCAATAAGAACCAATTAGAAACATTTCTGAATGTTTCTTCTCTCTACGTGGAAGTGTTTGTCTGCAATCTAGTTTGCTGAACTCGCATTCTCCTTCATCTAAAATACTCCACATAAAACTTACATAAGTTGATCAGAGAAGCCATTAGTTCTACCTTTTCTTATTCTTGAAAGCTCTTTGCATTTGATGCTATGTTGTCCATTTTGTGCTTGTCTTATAAGCGCCAATTTAAATGTGATACTGATTCACATTTTTTTTCATGCCAGCATATTTTTGATTATGTTATTTGGAATGCTTAAACTTTGACTGAGAAAAATAATGTGTTTGAGATAAGCTTTCAAGAGTAGATAACAGAACGAACAACATATTTCTCGCTACCAGGTATACGTGTATGTGCATGTTCAAATGGCTCGCATAAATATCTTTGAATAGATGGATATGTTTTATTTACATGTTCCTTTTTTATTTATAACAGGAGTTTTCCTCAGTATAATCAACGAAACACACACACCAAAACATTGGAGATCTCTTCCGACTCAGAACTTGTGAAAACATGTCAATTATAAAAATAAGTTTAACATTTCTCCTTTTTGTGAGTCTTATATAGTATGAACCTGGACTCTATCAGTTCCTTATGGATCTTCTCCATTTGTGCATGGAAATATGTAACATTACTAGAAGGGTGGGGGAAATAACATAAATATGTAACATTACAATAGGGGTGGGGGAAATAACATAAACAAAAACAGATAGCATAAAAACAGGTACATATTTGAAAGGATTGTAACACTTTCCCTAATCACTCCCGCCGTTTGACTTTTTAAAGATTGTTCTAAGACTTTCAGATGACAATGAAGCATTATAATATCTTATTTTGCATGTACGACAGTTGCTTACAATTGAGGGAAAAATGCAGAGTGAAATGTATTATTTGCAGAAGTTGTAGCCAATAATAGACGTTGAAATCCTGTTCGTACGTTGTTTTGTTTTTTTTTTTTTTTTTTTTTTGTTTTTTTTTTTTTTGGGGGGGGGAGGGGGTGTTGGGGCAGGGATTGGGACAAATCAATCATAAATGTTGAACTGATGATGCTGTGGCAGTTGATGCTTTTATTGATTTTCACTTTAGGCACTTTATTGGAATCGAAAATCCGGGATAGAATGTGCATGAATTGTATAACTTGCCACCAGATTTTAGAAAATGCGACGAAATGTATTTTTTTCAAAGTGATGAAATGAAGGTTTTTTTCCCCAAGATATCGTCCAACGTCTCAGCAGAACCTACTATATATCTTCTACAAACTTTATGCTATATGTTGACTATACAAATGAAATATACTATAATAGCTTTTACAAATTGTCCTCGACGCCCCATTTCAGCTTGAGTAAGTTATTCAGACAAGCGGGCATACTTTAGTGACTGTATGTGCCGAGCTTTAATCTTGCTTACTCCTTGAATTCGATGACATTTTAACTCATTGATTGTGGTCTAAAAGCTTTAGATTATATGCACAACAGAGATGTAATACAACAGCCTAGATCAAATGACATATATTTAATACGACAGCCTGGATCAAATGACATATATATAATACGACAGTCTAGATCAAATGACACATATACGTAATACGACAGCCTAAATCAAATAACACATATATGTAATACGACAGCCTAGATTAAATGACACACATATGTAATACGACAGTCTAGATCAAATGACAACTATATGTAATACGACAGCCTAGATTAAATGACACATCTATGACATACAACAGCCTAGATCAAATTACACATATATGTAATACGACAGCCTAGATTAAATGATGAAATACGACAGCCTAGATCAAATGACACACATATGTAATACGACAGCCTAGATTAAATAACACATATATGTATTACGACAGCCTAGCTCAGATGACACATATATGTGATACGACAGCTAGATCAAATGACACATATATGTAATACGACAGCTAGATCAAATGACACACATATGCAATACGACAGCCTAGATCAATTTACACATATATGTGATACGACAGCCTAGATCAAATTACACATATTCGTTTGTTTCTGTTACGAATGATTATCGTAATTAATTTACGCATTTTTCAGATTAAAGAGAGATTATTATCTTTGTTATTTTTATTTTATATTCCCGTCCAACCTCACAATTATAGTTTTTTTATATGTATATCATGCTTATCTTAGGACAAAGAGAAAAAATTTGTTACATTGTTGGAAAGAAGTTTTTAGAATCCTTATATGAGTCTAGTATTGTCTCAGCAGAGGTCAATTTTGCTTTTCTGTTTGCAACAGAAGCTTTTTTTCCTGCCCTTGAGAAAGTTACAAGTTACATATTAGTGTATAAAAAGAACCTTTAACAGTAATCCCGAAGTAGAAAATTTACTAGTACTATTGAATCATTGATATAGCACAATTGAAAGAATGGACAGAAACAGCAAATTAGAACTAAAAAGAAATTCAGGCAAACTCAGTAACTTACCTAACGCTTCTCTTGTTCCTAAGCTGATCGGCACAAACTAACAGAAGATTTGATGCCCTATTTATACGCATATATCCCAAACAAACAGGAAAATTCTGGATTTTACAAACCGGGTATGTTCTGTAATCAAACTGATTTCTAGCACGTTTTTATGTTTACCATCATCTAGTTTGTCGTAAACAAATTCTGTTAGAGAGGTATTCCAAGTCACCGACGGGAATCAGACGGAAAATAAATATTGCCGACATTGTCGGACAGGAAGAAAATTCAGTTTATCACATTTTTGTTGCATCTGATACAATTCAAGAATGTATAAAACAAAATATCTTAGATCGGTATCCCAACGTGAAAAATGGCCCCTGCCATTATGACCACGTCACTGAAATACCAATAAATGTTCCGGTCGGCATACGGATCTAACATAACTTGTCTAGTATATTCTCAAATCGTATCAGAAGTTCAAAAAAGAAATGTGATATATTCCGGTAGATTCGACCCTGCCAAACCCATATTCCCTTTCTGTCAGGCACTTTTTAGAATATTTATTTTTTGGGTCCTTTCTTGTTTAATATCAAATGGTTTTCCAGAATGAAGGGAAGCAAAATAGAATTAAAACAGTAGACATATTAATACAAATGCATTTGCTCCAGTGAGCACTTCCTCTCATTCCTCCACTATTTTATCAACGTCATTACTGTATTTAACCGATTAGAAGTCATTATTTTATCATTTTTAATAGAATACAGGGCATTTATCCCTAAAGGTCCTCTATATTCATTGGTCAATATAATCATCAAATGGTGCTAGACTTTGGTTTTAGAGAGATTTTTGCCGTATTTGACACATTTATTTCCACGATTTTTTTACTTTATATTAATTTCTTTCATTTTATATTTAATGTACAAGACATTTAGATTAATTCATTATGAATATCAAGATATACACCATAGTCATTTCTCTATTTCAAAAAATCCAAGGACTTTCCACGGACCGACCATCCGCCACCCCCCCCCCCGCCATCCCCCGAAAATTGAATGTTTGGTCCCTTTTGTTGCAATTTCATTCATGGTGATGTGCTGTCGTATATATATATATATATATATATATATATATATATATATATATATATATATATATATATATATATATATATATGTATATATATATATGTATATATATATGCAGTTACTGTTTTCAAAATGACTAACCTGTTCATTGCATTGTTTTTGTTGCCTATTTGTCATAATAACATTTTTTTATTATTCAATTTATCAAACGTAAAACAGAGTTTATTATATTTAGTCCTAGCCTCCCGCTACACACACACACACACACACACACACACACACACACACACACACACACACACACAACATGGTACAGAGGTATTCCAAGCACACACAACATGGTACAGAGGTATTCCAAGTCACCGACGAGAACCGTCGGGAAGCGGACGGAAAATAATATTGCTAAAAGTGGCCGACAAGAAGAAAATTAAGGTTTGGAAGGTTCAAATCTACCCGAATATATCACATTTTGGATATATTTTGTTACATCTGATACGATTCAAGAATGTGCTAAACAAAATATCTTAGATCGGTATGCCAGCGAGAAAAATGGCCCCTGTCAATATTCCCACCTCACTGAAAAACCAATAAATTTTCCTGT
This sequence comes from Margaritifera margaritifera, assembly GCA_029931535.1. Lineage (NCBI taxonomy): Eukaryota > Metazoa > Mollusca > Bivalvia > Unionida > Margaritiferidae > Margaritifera > Margaritifera margaritifera. Next base: position 1,828,569 of record JAQPZY010001368.1, on the reverse strand, counting down.
CGGCATACCAATCTAAGATATTTTGTTTAGTATATTCGCAAATAGTATCAGATGTTAAAAAAAGAAATGTGATATATCACGGTAGATTAGATTCTGCTAAACCTAAATTTTCTTCCTGTCAGCTTCATTTTGGGAAAAGCCTATTTTTGGATCGTTCCCGAAAGTGATTACGAATACCTTGAACTTGTAAAAGGATACTTAATTTTGCTTCAATATACAGGATATAATACATATCAATCTGTAAATAATTATCAATTTTATTATATAAAATCAAATTGATTTTAATTTTCTTCTCATAAGCTGACTAAATTAATTATGGAAGGACTAAGGCCTCTAAATCAGCCTAAAATCTATGGACTTTTAACTCTTTAGAAAACACCAAAATTGATCAAATAAAAGAATTGCTCAAAGATAAGAATAATCTTGAATCTGTAGCAAAATTGTTACGAAATATTCGAATAGAAGAGACGATACGTAGAAATTTTTGGGATTGAGTTGCCCGCAAAACAAACCAACAGATTACTGATTTGGTAACTTTTTAAACTTAACATTTTTGAAGAGCAACATTCCAGCAAGTTCACCAAATCATGTTGTTACGACGTAAAAAGAGCCATAACTATATATATATATATTTATATATATAAAACAAAACATTTCTGCAACATTATGTTGTGTTAACTGGGGGGTGGGGGGTGGGAAGGAAAATAATAATAATAAAATAAGAATCAAACGTAAGGTTCAGATAAGGCTCGAAACTATGCTCTTAATTTCAGTTTTGACTAAATGGTAAAGTCTTACCTTTACACCATCGCGAATACATGTTTAAGTGTTTGACAATTTACTGTATATAGATAACATGTGACCTGGTGATGTTCCTTACGGTATCAATAAATATATATAAAAAGACTGCAATTATGGAGGAAGGTATACAGATAACAAAAATATTATACATATAGTCGCATTAAAAGTAGACTCAAGTTGTACAGATTAATCCCTTTATTCAATAAATATTTCTTCGAAAACTGCTGTGATCAATTGTATTAGTCCGTTATATACCAGTGCTAGTAGCCTATGGAGTAGGCGTATAGAGATCTAGTCTACAGACAATACTTTGAAGCCATGAATTAAAATAGGTAATGAAATCGGTTAATGAAATCGAAATAAATGAACAATGATGCTAACGAATATTTCAATTTTACTGGATTCAGTGCTGATTTCATAACTTTAATGTATGAGTATGATTCACATTATTATTCATATTCTGATCCAGTTAACCTGAGTTCCAATATATATATATATATATATATATATATATATATATATATATATATATATATATATATATATATATATATATATATTAAATCATAGAAGGGTAGAATATAGATAATAAATTAAACTTAAAATGATCACAGTAATGAAAAATACACGGGGATATTTTTTCTAACCATCATTCCTTTTTTCAGGTCATTTTAGTCAAAAATGACATAATCGGCTGCTTCTTGTTTTTGTTATTGATGTGGATCTCATTCTTCATGCGCCTGTTGTATATTTAACTACTCTCATCCAAATATTACGAGTGATTTCGACTTATGCTAAAGAATGCCACTAGACGCGACCATAAACAAAAGAAAAGAATACAATCTCCCATACCAATTGTAATCGACATTTGCATGTCAGTTTTGTTTGAAGAAGCATAAAATGCCAGTTTGATGATACTGTGAAGTATAGGTCTATATGGTGACAAAAAGATATAACGGATGATTGTTAAAAAACGCAGTTTGTCTTCATTTCTCTGTACGTTAGGGATGAGCGTAAGCGAGACCATATATAAAATTTGCATATGTGTTAGATGGTTAGATAATGTGTCTTCTATGAAAGAATCAAACGTGTTATCGACTGCGCTGCTAGTTTTGAGGGCTTCGAAGATGCGGAAATTAGGCAAAATTTGAGTTTTGATAGAACAGACGCCTATTAAGGAACAAAATTAAGTGTTAATTTCACACTATTTCATTATGTCATGTGTACATATATTGCAGTAGACAAATAGTGGAAGTGGCATAACCATAACAAATACTCATACAGACACTTTAAGTTATCCCTATTGGGGGCCAAAACCAGCTTTTATCGAACCTTGTCCTTTCCAGAAACAATAATGCAACATCGTGTTTTCTGCAAGAATATATTTCTCCATCATTCATGAATCCAGAGCCTATGTTTTTTTTGTTTTTTTTCTTTGTTTTTTTTTTGTAAAACATTTGATAAAGTTCCATTTTTATTACTTCAGGCTAACTATACAAGACAAACTAACCAAATGACAAGCACAACTTATTCTGAAGTTGAAGCAATCATTAGACGCCTATGTATGGTATATGCTTTATCAGTGTTCCTTGGTTCATCTATATCCACAATTTTAACATACAGGCAAGACATATCCAGATCTCCGTTTCCAGTGGATGATAAAACATTTGGTTTATTCGGGTCTTATCCTTCACCTACCCCTAAAGTGTTCCAATTGTGTTTTGATAACAATTTCTCAAATTAAATTTTGCAATTCTTTGGAATACATATTAGCGCGGTATTTACAATAAATGATTAGTCATGAAACAACACTAGCAGTTATTGAAGGATTTTATTCATCATAAAAAAGTTTAAGGGATAAAAACCGGCTGAATCACCTCTTCAAATGAGCAAAATAGCGGTTTCTGGTTGATTGAATGCTACTGGTGACATAATAATAACATTATGGATAAAGGCCACTTACACTTAAACTCGAAACAAAATGACAATGTGTAATCACAGAACTTTCAGAGTCGTTGCAACTTTGGTTCCTGTACTAGTATGCTAAATTTCCATGACATATATGCAGTCTAAGAATCATATCTGATTTTTAGGATTTTGAAGTAGAGCTACTGCCTGTACAATAGAGGTAACAGTGGAATATGTCCTACCACGATCATATATGTTACTGTTGTTTTTGTTTTCCTTACAACTATTTCTAATTCAATAGCAAGAAAAACAACAATAACACCACTGTCACAACAACAACTGATATTGCTACTACTACTACAATGATGGCGACTATGACGAGATCGAAGATAACGACGTCAACTATAAAGATGACAACTATGAGAACGCAGCAAGAATTTGCGAACAGTTGGATATTTTATTTACATCACTTTTTAAATAGGCAATTTTCTTGTCGAACATTTGAATGCCGTATATTGATTCAGATGCAATGCTTTATAGATAATACAATATATTACTTGCAAAGTAAATAAACATTTTCCAAAACGCGTAGAATTTGACGGTAAATAATAACATAAATGTAGGTAGGGACAAAAGGAAAGAATAAATGAATGCGTAAATAAATTAAGTTATGAAAGTTGAAAAATACTAAGAAATAAAACTGAAAATAACTTATGTAACTGCCACTTCACCTTCGTCATTTTTCAATCCCTTTAGTTGGCTGATCAATTACTTTATACTCATCTGAATGTGACTGGAAGACTATACAATATCACTTATTAACATGCAAAGCACGTTTAAAAATATTTTGCACTTATTGATAGGCGGTTCTGTTTTGACTCACTTTCACGTGGGGAATACGGATTATTATGTTAAATATAAACTAAAGTTAAAATTTAACAAATGTCATTTATGATCGCAGATTAAAGGAAATATTGTGTGTGTGTGTGTGTGTTTTGCACAACATACCATGTTTCATTTGCTCGAATAAGAGTTTACAAGTAATAAAGGGTGCAATACCTGATAATTTAATATATTGAAGGTCCCATTGTCAGTTTCCAGTTCTTTTTACCTGTGAGGTTACATCCGAGAATTGAAAAACATAAAAATGAAGCAAAGCAATTTATCTTCGGCTATGGGAAGAAGATGATATTTGTGTATCACCTAATTACTATGACTACTCAGATAACATTTAATTGTCAATATATATATATATATATATATATATAGATAGATAGATAGATAGATAGATATCGTGTGGTTTTAACACAATGACCTTTTCTGATTTGTAACGGACTCAATTCATTCCTAAACATCATGCAATTATTCTTCGTTATTTTCCTGTCTAAAACACATTAATGCTATCTAGTAATTCCTTTTTGTAACAGTAACATTTTTCATAAAATCATATCAACTTTCAAGAATTCTTTCGGATGAAAACACTGTATGAAGTAAAAGAGCTTATCTGCACATACTGATCTATATATATACCCATTTAAACAGTAAATGGTTAAGTGATACAATATGCACATTTTCAAATACAGTGTAGTTCAGTCATATTAAATGCTGAATATTGATAAAGTTCGCTTGAACTTAAAGTTTACGTATTCAGTTGTAAGTCTCTGTTACATCCGATGGATCTGGAGAAACAGGGAAAGACTTTTCATTTAGTGAATCAGATATCGACCGTTGACTTCAGAAATATTTAAAATAAGTGAATGTTTTGTGTATGAGCAATTAAGATTTAAACGGGCACATCGATAATTGACATTGTTTTCAAACAAAGAGATAACATTGGTATATGTACTTTAAAAAAAGTATCAGGAGTGAAGAACGCGAGTGTAATCGCATGAAACAGGGTTATTATTGTACTTCCCATGCAAAACATAATACAAATTACAGATTTGTTTTCTTCTTTGGCACTTATAATTGATACAAATTTGAAGGTGTGAGCTAGAATGAACCAAGTGGAAGTTCTACTGAATGCTGTGTCTGGCCTGCTTCACCAGTACATACTCCAAAACCAGTGTGTAGACAGTTTAGCAAAAAAGTATCTTTCATGGGTGCTACCATAAGCGATGAAGATCAATCCACACATCGAGCTTCATGACCATGTATGCATCAGTATATAGGAAACTGAGCTACTTCTAAATCTAACAAAATGAAAATATTTCAGTACATGTAGGTCATTACAACCACAATGCAGCTGTATGTACCTTCTACTAGTGGTGATTTCCAATGTGAACACACCTTTCAAATTTCATGACTGTAAATACAAAAGTATCTGTTATCACTGGAACTTGAAAAGTAGATCAGCATGACCTACTTTTGCCGATACTGAATAGTACTCTTCAAAGTGTTCCTACCATTTAGTTTCATGATTGTACACGCAACAGTATAGAAAACAGCTAAATTGAATTACGTAATGTTGTCACTGAAGCATGAAAAGTGGGTAACTGTAACCTTTTATGCCTTTTAATGGGAAGCATCTTGAAAGATAAATAGATTCATACGGTTTCATGACTGTAAATACAGAACAGTGTTAGAGAAAGTGAGCTACATGCAAGAACTTAACTTTTTGACTTCAGCGTACAACGTAGGTCACTGTGGGCAACCTTTGCCTGCTGTTGGTATAGTGATCATCCTTTAAAAATAATAAGTACATTAAATTTCATGAACGTACATACAACGATGTCAGATAAAATGTAAAAATGTACGGACCATGCTCTCGGAGAAGTGATTCACACCAGCACTGTGCTGACGAGAGAAAAATCGCTTTGCGGGAACAATACTGCTAATCAATCAGATCTTGTATGGTCTCTTTCCGGATCTGAATGCTGTCAATTCGGTTTTATTCGTAGGGTTACAAGGGTAGAAATATTTATTAGATTTTATGCTTGATCGAAATACAATTCATGTATTCATGTAAGACTTTATGAACAGCGTAAAGTTTTATACCAAATTCTTACGTTTAGCCAGTCATTTCGGCTAAAGTTATGAAACAAAAATCAATTTGGAATCAGAAAAATACAAATAACACTTCGAATCCAGTTACATGAAGAACTGAAAAATGGAAACAACCGTATTGTTGACTGTGCACCAATTTCTCAAAACCAGCCAAACTCTTCAGAGCACTGAAAGTTGTGCCGTGCGTGCTCAACGTTTTCCCAATTAGACATCAACAGACTAAACGTATGCAGCATTCTATTCAATTATACATCAACAGACTAAACGTATGCATCATTCTATTCAGTTACACATCAAGAGACTAAACATATGCAGCATTCTATTCAATTGCACATCAACAGACTAAACGTATGCATCATTCTATTCAATTACACATCAACATACTAAATATATGCAGCATTCTATTCAATTACACATCAATAGATTTAACGTATCATCATCATTGGTTTTCTGCCCAAAGGCAGGTTCGAGGCATCCATCTCCTCTACTCTTCCCTTACCATGGCTCTACGTTTCATGTTCGCATATGAGCTATTCTCCTTGAGATCGTCCAGTAGAATGATTCTAGGCTTCCCTCTTGGTCGCTTGCCTTCCATTCTACCTTCTGTTACTTCTCTTAACAAGCTTTCACCTCTTAAAATGTGTCCGATCCACTTCTTCTTCCTTTTGAGTATAATAAAAGCTCCTCTTTATGTTATATCCTTTTCTATCAGAATTTCCATCGGCTTTATCCATATAACCCGGTAAAATGCCTTCTCAAAATCGAGAAAGCATATGAAAAGCCCCTCTTTATCTTCAATCCTTCGTTCACACAGGATTCACATCACGGTTATTGCTTCTCTCGCTCCACATCCTTTCCTAAATCCAAACTGAGTCTTGCGGATGAAATAATTTGCTTTCGCCTTTAACCGGTTTATCTATACTTTTAACATGATTTTGGATTTATGCAAAATCATACTGATTGTTCTGTGGTCTGCACATTCTACAGCATTTGGCTTCTTTTGTAGCGTCACCATTATCGATTTTGTAAAATCCTCAGGCCACTCGCCGTTTGCATACATATCTTTGCACAGAACACTCAACTCTTTTTCAACTTTGAGCTCCTTGATTGCATTCCTTCTTCCGCTTCTATTAGTTCAGGTCCATTCTCGTCAGCGATGTATGTCCTCCTTTCTGGGTTTGCCTTCTTGATCATACAGTTCTTCAATGTACTCCTTCCATCTGTTGCCGATCTTTTCATCTTTTGAAGTAAGACACCATCTTTGTCATACTAAACGCATGCAGCATTCTATTCAATTACATATCAACAGACTAAACATTTGCATCATTCCATTCAATTCCACATCAACAAACTAAAGATATGTAGCATTCTACTCAATTACACATCAACAAACTAAACATATGCATCATTCGAGAGAGAGAGAGAGAGAGATTATACACACATATATCTAGAAACAGAAGGATACAGATGAATCGGTAGTAGAAGATGCAGTTTGTAACAGACGAGATTTGCGAACATATGCCGAAAAAATATTATTCTTCCTCTGTTGGAAAAAAAGCCACATATTGAACTGTCTGTTCTCTGCACGTGCATCCAAGAAAATAAATGTGATCCAAGATTTTCAGGATGCCTTACCATAATTGAAATTAAACTCTGATATTGCTGAAATCCTGCCCATATCTTATTGTTGTTATTTCACAATATCTCGTTTCTAAATGTTTCTATAATAAAAATTGATCATTTGATCGAATGATTACTTTCTCCTCGTTTAAAGGCTACCTGTGGGTTTTAAAATGATATAATCAGCATATTTTGCACGCACAGCAGATTATGTTCTGTTTGTTCGTTAGTTCAAGGATGTGCTATAATAGGATATTAACATTTATGTTGATATACATCTGAATATTGAAAAACAAACTGTCAAACTCCAGCTATGGGCAAGCACATGTATTTTTTGTATTCTATTGATATTGATACTTAGAACATACTGTAGTTTAACAATTTAAGTGACAAACAAAACGGGATGGGTGGGTAAGTGGGTGGGTTGTTTTTATAGTTGCTACTTCGTACGGATGTATAACCATTAATACTTCCATCCGTTCTTTCTCTCTCTTCCATCGGGATGGTTGCAGTACTAAACACCTTTTCCTCTTTGGATTACAACATTCACTTTTCTTAACAAAAATCCGATTCATCGCAAAGATTACATTGCAGTCGCTCGCAACATCACACAAAAATCAGAGGTTACTAATAAGTTTACTTTTTATTATTTCTCTGTTCAATTACATTAATCTTCTGGGTGAATTTTTTTTTTTTTTGGAAATGACAAGGAAACATATGTGTAAGTGATGTTAAATGTGTAAACCTTGCTAAATGTGTAAACCTTGCTAAATGTGTAAACCTTGCTAAATGTGCAAACCTTGCTAAATGTGCAAACATCGTTAAATGTGGAAACCTCGCTGTGAAAAATGTACTAAATGTGTAAGCCTTGCTAAATGTGGAAACCTTGCTATATGTGAAAAACTTACTAAATGTGGAAACCTTGCTATATGTGAAAAACTTGCTATATGTGAAAAACTTACTAAATGTGGAAACCTTACTATATGTGAAAAACTTACTGAATGTGGAAACTTTGCTATATGTGAAAAACTTACTATATGTGAAAAACTTACTAAATGTGGAAACTTTGCTATATGTGAAAAACTTGCTATATGTGAAAAACTTACTAAATGTGGAAACCTTGCTATATATGAACAACTTACTGAATGTGGAAACTTTGTTATATGTGAAAAACGTACTAAATATGAAAGCCTTATTACTTGTGATAATATAACTAAATGTGAGAAAAAAAACTTATTAAATGTGAAAAAATTACTAAATTTGGAAACCTTGCTACATGTGAAAAGCTTACTAAATGTGAAAAACACACTACATGAGGAAACAATTACAACATGTGATAAACTTACTACATGTAAAAAACTTACAATATATGATAACCTTACTAGATGTGATAAACTTTTACATGTGAAAAACTTACACCATGTGAAATAATTACTACATGTGAAAAACTTACTACATGTGAAAGCCTTACTAAATGTGAGAACCTTACTAAATCTGAAAACCTTGCAAAGTGTGAAAACCTTGCTAAATGAAATGACGCCTTTATCAGATGATATATGGTGTTCCCTCGTTTGAAGATATATGTTATCTGGATTACAGATTTTTTATTCTTATATTTGCCTACATTCTAGCCACTAGAACGATTATGCTCGGAGTTGAAGATATGTTATATGGACTCACCCATTATTCTTATATTTGTCACATTCCAGCCACTAGAACGAGTATGCTCAGAGCAAATCAAAGTCACATTAAAATTGCCAGCCCTCTTGATTAAAGAAGAATCTCTACCAGATCCTCTCTTAACTATCTCATTTTCGGCTAGAACGTTGTCCATATTTTATGTCTGTGGCACTGAAATAAAGCCACGTGATTTAACGGCCCAAACATCTACAGCCGAAAAGATTTGATATCTTCTGGAAACCAGTAACATTGATTGGGTTCGTTCACATAGTAAATCACATTCACCGGTAAATCACATTCACCGGTTATCTACTCCATTGAACGCACTATTGTATTGATATTGACTTAGAAATACAGACAAGTAATTTCAGTTGACCATCTGAATCCTTGGAAAGATTTGTACGACTCTAGATATTTACCACTGAAGAGTTAAATACTGACAAAGGAGATACAATACCAGTATATGCGCAAAAGAGCGATAAGTAAACTCATATAGCACTTATATCATGTAATAATTGCGCTGTAAAGAATATAAGTTTTTATAAGGGGAGCCGAAATTTCCTAATGACACATCCACTAGATCGGTTATTATAAAGGTTCTCAAATATTCATCAATCTAATACAAGAACTCGCACTAAGAAGTCTCAAAATGTTGCGACCATCCATAAGAGAGAGAGAGAGAGAGAGAGAGACATTGAGCATTAATTAGAGAATCAAATACAGATAGAAAGCATAAGACTTCTGCCGTGCGAGAAATATGACAAAAATGAAGTTGTGATATTTTTTATAGGTCATGTAAGCTGCACTAAACATGCAACCCAGTAAACACCCGTATATATCCGCCTTTGGTGACCTTGCTTGCGTTGTCATGTTTAAGGCCGCCTGATTTCAGAGAGACCTCTTAACTTTGAGAGTTTCTTATGTTTATGGTCTTGCTAAATGAATCATTTCAAGATACAAACGGTATGAGAATTCAAAATCAAATCTCTATTTCAAAAGTTATTAAACCACATAATATGCAGCATTTACTACCATTGCAAAAAAAGAACAACAACAAACAAACAAACAAACAAACAAACCCCAACCCCCCTCCCCCCCAAAAAAAGCTCCACGGCTACCTACAACCTTAGTCCTGTCTTGGACGAGGGTAATGGACTTGTAAAGAAAAAACAATTGCCAAAAACTAATTTACAATTCACCGAAAGCAATTATTTGGAAGAAATAATTTTGCAGCTCATAAAAAATATAATACAAATAACAGAATGAATATGTAAATTTACGAGACCAAAGGAACAAATGTACTCCATGACACCTTGACAGTCATGTAACACATAAAGTCTCACATGAAATACAAAATTACAAATTGTTAAGGTGTGTGTGTGTGTGTGCGTGTGTGTGTGTGTAAGAAGGAATTCATCAGATCACCTTGACAATTGACTTATAGAAGGAGGGAAGATGCTTTACATCTATACCCTGAAGCCTTGGAAATATAGTTTACACCTATACCTTGACAGTTGACTTTTATAAACATAACAAAAAGGAAAGACAAAAACGAGTACATTTGTGAAATTATTTCACTAACATCAATATATATAAAGAAAAGTAAAGCACCCTTTGTACCATTCAAGAAGCATGAACATATGACACGAGTGTGTTCAAAATTGCAATACAATATAGACTATTATAATATATTTGCAAGTTTAGCACCATAACAACACGTGAGGTGTATATATATATATATATATATATATATATATATATATATATATATATATATATGACAAGCAGCATGAGTAATATAGCATTTGTCCACCAGGACATGTGTTAAGATTTGTGTACGTGATGTAAATGACTTCAATGTCATGCGAAGTAAATGACTATACTGGGATGAGAAGTAATTGAGTACACTGACATGAGATGTAAATAAATACACCGGCGTGCCAGGTAAATGAATACACTGGCATGAGAAGTTAATGAATACACTGGCATGAGAAGTAAATGACTACACTGGCCTGAGAAGTAAATGAATACACTGGCATGAGAAGTAAATGACAACAATGGGATGAGATGTAAATGACTACACTGGCATGAGATGTAAATGACTACACCGGCATGCGATGTAAATGACAACACTAGCATGAGAAGTAAATGACAACACTGGCATGCGAAGTAAATGATTACACTGGCATAAGAAGTAAGTGACTCCAATGGCATGAGATGTAAATGACAACACTGGCATGAGAAGGAAATGATAACACTGGCATGCACAATTCAAAGCAAGTTGTATTTACAATACAACATGCTATGAAAATATAGATATAAATACATTTAACAGTACATACCATCTGCATGGGTAAATACTAAACTCACTCTATGTAACACTAATTTGGGGCTCAAGAGAAAATTTCCCAAACATTCTTAACTGGGACGAGTGAGTTGTAAGAGTTACTCAACCCTGTCCTCATTCTACACAATACACACAATACACTTCTCTCCTACACTGCTTACGTTTTTACTAAAACAAACCATAGGTAGCAAGCTTTATACTAAAATGGGTCAAAACCATGAACATATTATTTTCGAATACATAGCTTCTTAGATAAACATACGATAAGAGACAAAGTTTGGAACTCAAGAAATTGCAGTTGCATACACATCCATTGATATTTAAGTATTATTCACGTTGACAGTGAAAAGTTTCAATAATCTAGGTGTCCTCATTTTTCTTTTTCAACGAGCTATCACACATGTTTAAGAGTTAGATATGGGAAAAGCTAAGAAACAGGGAATGTCAAAATGTATGATTTTCGTCTGGTCAGACATTGTTATGCTTGCCCCAGATCACCAGTATTTTCAAGAGTGTGCAGCGTTATTAATACATTGCCACTTTGACAAATGTCTGTCACTTGGATTTGAAAGAAGAATTCAAACATTGTCAATTTCCACCATCTTTCGTACTAAATGATCCATTCTGGTCAAGTCTCCATTCTTGAAACCTACACACATGCTCCATAAAAAGGAAGATTGCTGATTGGCAAAAATTGGAGCATTTCAAGGCCATGACTTCAACTAGATTTCAAACAATCAGCTGTTGTCTCGACACTCTCTGTTTTCTAAATGAATCAAAACATCATGCATTGTGTGAAAGTTGGTGGTAATCGGCTGGGACACTTAAAATACTCATTTCGAATGTAAGTTGGCAACCTTTCTCTTGTGAAAAGTAATTACATGCTTACAGAAATATATGCTGGCATCTTCCCTTTCGCTTGAAAATATATCAATAAAGCTTCCGTTGTGAAATACCGGTGACCTTGGGCAACTGTAGCATTGCCTGACCAGATTAAACCATTTTGGCATTCTCTGTCTCTCAACGTCTCAAAGTTCTGACTCAAACAGCTGTGTGATAGCTCGTTGGGAGGGGAAACTTTCCCCACATCAAAAAGACGCCTAAATTACCGAAAAGTGTTGCTGTAAATGCAACCACCATTAAGAAACCATGGGTTAAGTGTGAGACTTCAACATGATATGTTCATAATATTTACTCATTTTAGTTTCAAGCATGCATACGGTACCTCTAAATAAAGGTCGTTTTCTTTGCGACATGTTCTAGACTGACTACAAGCAGGTAAATTAAGCATCAGTTATAAAAATTAAAAGATGCTGAGCTTCTTACCTTCCTAGAGATAGAAAATGCACTCATATTCATTCTCAGAGTGTGAATCTGAATCTGCTTGACCCAGGGACGAGGACTTAGTAAAGTTTTACTAGACCCAGCCAATTTCTACCCGGTCAGGACGAGAGGGCGAGTGGTTGTCCAGAGCCCTATACTACTATTTCCAATCTGTGACATTCTTAAACTGTGAACAATAAAACTTCTTGTTTTCAGATGACTCAACTTGAATGAAATTGTAGGCATATGCAGATGTAATACAACTTGTCTACATACTTCATGATATCAAATAAATTACTGCATTAAACTACATGCACATGGACTACAACAGTATGGTAACATGAAAAAATTATGAAGATGCAATGAAAGAAAGCAAATGGCTACATCTGAAAACAAAAGCAAATTAATATATGGTTTATCAAAAGATGGAAATAAAAGGATTACATCAATATGTGACAAAAACTTGATTGAAATTAAAATATTATACACAAATAAAAATACATAAAAGGTGCATGTGTCAATACCAAACGTAAATCCTAAAGGTTACACCTCATTTAGTATGCGTTGAATGCAACAAATGAATAAAATTATGTCGTAAAACTTTTACTCATTTGAACTATTGGCTGATGGTTGTGCAACTGTCTGTGCCAACTCATTTGTACTATTGGCTGATGGTTGTGCAACTGTTTGTGCCAACTCATTTGTACTATTGGCTGATGGTTTTGTAGATGTCTCCTCAGGCATATCTATATTGTCCATCTGTCAGCCAATGGGCTGGTTATGTTGGTGTTGATGAATGGGCTGGCCTTCTTTTTCTTTTTGTTCTAGACGGTCCGATGCTGGAACTCATGGAAATAAAAGCAATCAGGAGAGGAACAATTAACTGACATATTAGCTATGTCCAATTGTGAGCGTATCTACTGTATTATAATGATATGTTCAATCATAGAACGAACCCTTTTAAACCACCCAGGACTAACGGTGAGAGATTATTAGTATTTCACCTTAGATAAAACTATGCGGCCAGGCTGATAAACATTTGTCAAAGAGAATGGAGTGGTTATCATGAGACGAGAAAAAGAAGGTTGAGTCTATCACCAAGCATGGATTCATCATCAGATAAAATACGGTAAGTAACCTACCAAGTTTAAGATAATATTGCTATATTTACAAATTGAAACTAGAAAAAGCGACAGAGTCACACATGGCCCTGCACTGAAGAGAGAACAGCAGATACAAGATGCATATAAGCCAATGAGACAATGTACATACTGAATTAAGCAATGCAAGTTACATGCAGCATCCTATTTGAAGACATGAAGTTAATTTTGAAGGACTGTAATTAACCCAGAATGGAGTTAAGGAAAACCCATAAAAGGCAAAATTAGATATATAAAACGATGTGCACGCCAAACTACATCCAAATATGCTGAACAGTTACTCAACTATGTGAAGTACATAGATATGCTGTAATGTAGATCTGAAATTGATAGAAGGGGTAACAACTCTGTCAAATTTGGATCCAAAGGGATGAAGCCTTTAAAAAGCTCATCAACATGCAATAGGCAATTCACATACAAGCTGACATCCTAATTACGTGTAATACTTGCATAGCTATGGTAGTGACAAGAAGTGTGAACAGATGGAAAAAGTGATTACTATATGACAGACTGGAAAGGCAATTACTATAGGACACATTGGAAAGTCCATTACTATAGGACAGACTGGAAAGGCGAGTACTATAGGACAGACTGGAAAGGCCATTACTATAGGACAGACTGGAAATGCGAGTACTATAGGACAGACTGGAAAGGCGATTACTATAGGACAGACTGACAAGCGATTACTATAGGACAGACTGGAGGTGCGAGTACTATAGGACAGACTGGAAAGGCGATTATTACAGGACAGACTGGAAAGGCGATTACTATAGGACAGACTGGAAAGGCGATTGGTATAGAACAGACTGGAAAGGCGATTACTATAGGACAGACTGGAAAGGCGATTGCTATATGACAGACTGGAAAGGCGATTGCAATAGAACAGACTGGAAAGGAGATTACTATAGGACAGACTGGAAAGGCGATTACTATAGGACAGACTGGAAAGGCGACTACTATAGGACAGACTGGAAAGGAGATTACTATAGGACAGACTGGAAATGCGATTACTAAAGGACAGACTGGAACGGCGATTACTGTAGGACAGACTGGAAAGGCGATTACTATCGGACAGACTGGAAAGGCGAGTACCATAGGAGAAACAGGAAAGCTGATTACTATAGACGTACACACGCAAAAAGCGATGACAAGAAGATAATCAAGGTCATACTAAGACTGATACTAGAGTAAAATAATAGTAATGTTAATAAAGAAAAATAGAACAACTGCGATGACTTGCCTTCACAAATCACCTACGTTTTGCTGCGCCTTCCAACACCTCTTGTAACCTCCACTATAAAAACTTAACCCAGTTCCAGGCAGACAATCTGAATAACATATTCCAACAACTCAAATCTCTTGAGAGATATAACACACTGAGTAATATATCATGAATATGATCTACAGTGAATAATATTGTACGAATCAGCTTGTAACACATGCTGACACAAATATTGGAAAAAATGAAATGAGTGATCAGCAACTCCACAAAGATTTAGTAACTAAATGGTGAAATAATTTACATTGACGCGTTTCCATATTTAGGAGAACGAATTTGTGCTTAACGGAGTGAGCTGTTTCATCCTCCATTTTGTATTTGGTTGACTACAGATACTTCCTTAAGTGACCGTTTGGCGAAATGGATTCGTTCATCCCTTCTTAAAAGTGTACTCATCCACCATCCCAGCATGCATTTGGATGAAGCTGGTCAGGATTAAAAAGAGGAATTATGGTTCCCAATTCATGGCTCAAGATTAACAGCAACGAAACCGTTCACTTGTATTGGAAACAGGTCCAATAGTATTTGCCTGAAGATGCGAAAGGTTTATTTAAAAGATCAGTATATTTGATGCAAATTTTAAGCAATACAGTGTTTTCATTTAGTCAGATGAAGATAGAGGTACAGAGCGCAGACGATACCTAATAAAACTGATAATGTATTCAGAATTCACAAGATTCAAACTCAGTCATGCTCCTACCACACGTAGCTTCGCCCACATGTAATGATATTTTACATTCATTGTTCACACAAAGAGATTTTGAAGAAATGGAAGTTACATGAAACTTTGATTTCTTGTTAAATATTATTTCCACTTTCTACAGATCTTCCCAATACATTCAAATACGTATAGTAATATACTGTCCTGTATCGCAATATATCGCGATACGAAAATTCTGACTATATCCACCCCTAATGATCAACATTAGAAAATTGTAAAGATTTCATTACACAGTCAATTTCAATCCAGCGTTAATTAACGGCTCATTCGTTTCATTCGGCTGTGTACATGCCGTTAAAATATTATGACCGGCTAAGATGAGTTGATACTATGCAATTTTTTCGTCAGTATGAAATACATACATACATATATATATATATATATATATATATATATATATATATATATATATATATATATATATATATATATGTTAGCATATCAACATTATTTAAGTATGTGTGGAAGTAGTTTAGTTCGGTTTGGTGGTTTGTCGTTTAAGGACACATCAGCATATGAAACATTACATCGCACTGAGGGAATCGGAGTAAAGTGCCTTGCTTTGACACACACCACAGGGCTGACCTGGCCTAGTCTGAGCGAGAATCGACCCTGTGCTCTTTTGATCGAGAGTCCAGCACGCTAATCACCTAGTCACGCTTCTTGTGAAAGGGAGACGATTGTAACAGACAGTTAAGCTACTTATACTAAGCTGAGTTGTCTTCATTACAATTTATGACTACACAAATGTTTATGTCAGAGTAAATTTATAATAATCCATGGCAAATTTCAGTTAAAATTTATCTTAAAAGAAAATAAACTTGGTGTCATTTTATGTGTGATGATGTTCTCAACATATTAGCAAACCCATTAATGTCAAGAAAATAGAAAGTTAATCAATAAATTGTGTACAGTGATGACAGAAAGTGTCTAAATATCATTGAAGCTTGTTTTATTTACTGTAGGGTACATGAGGTTGTGTTGTAAAGTGTATGAACAGTATATCCAGCTCTTCCACCACATGGCAAATGCCGCAAATGCACTATCTATGGAAAATTTCTTAGGATACGATATTTTTTAAAATATTTATTATGAATAAATCACTGAGGCTAGTGAACAACAAAACCCAACTGTACATATTTGTAATTTAATTCATGCAAAATATGTAAGAGGATAAACAAGAAGACGAAAGCCAAATCGTAGGTTAGAACTTTAATATCATATTCCTATGTAGTCGGGAGCTGGAAAAGACTACAGATGTAAATATCTCTTCATTCATTCTGAAGCAAAGCATAATAACAAATAGCAAGAAGTGTCACGAATTCGGTTCACAATAATGTCAATTACTAGGTCAGTTCGTCTTTTCAGGCACCTCCAGAAAGTGCTCTTTTTCACTCTAACTTTATTTTGGATTTCATATGCAAGCGGCAACTTTATGTCCTTCACAAACAAGGAAGCAAAATCTGCTTATTTCATTCAAAGTCAATTAGAATCCCCACCAACTCGGTTTTGGTCCAGACAGTGTACCAGAACACGGCACTGCCAAGCCTTGCCAGTGAGGGGACACTTCGAAGGAACTTCTCTACAGGTTTAGCCCTTACATTTACATCTGTACTCACAGGATTTCCAGAATATTCCGGTTGATTTTGGCCCAGGTTATTATTTTGTATAAATTTAAATCCATATAATTTGTACTTCAACACATAAATATATCACACTGTAACATAAATCTATATTACTACTACCAATCAAATCCGACACTCGTATAATACAACAATTTTGAATGTAAATCTAGGAACAACTTGAACATTGATATATATATTTACAAAAATCAATACTAGAAATAATATAAATAAAATATTATATTAACCACTATTCTCATCATCATTATAATCATCATCATCGTCGTCGTCGTCAGATACTACATCTTCATCGTTGGCATATAACTACATAAAAAAGCACAGTGCTCATGAGAAAAAGCTACACAGAACATATGCATTATGTGCCCATTTCTGATTCTTATTTATACATTTAACTTTAAACAATATGTGCATCGATTAATTATACTTTGGATAAGAAATGTACACATTTTACGAGGAATACAAATGTGTTATATATATATATATATATATATATATATATATATATATATATATATACACATATATATATATATATATATATATATATATATATATATATATATATATATATATATATATATATATATATATATATACATATGTGAAATGTCAGAGGTATAAAATCAGCTGGTATAATTTCATCTCAAGACCGAATGAAAAACAACACATACTTATCTTCTAATCACACTACGGACCCCAGATTCACTCTGAGTTTCACACTTATATTGCTTTTCTCGCTTCACACTGGTATGATTTATAAATATGCAGTTTTAAAACGTATATAGGCATTTCATGACACGTACTACAAAACATGACACAAACTCCCTAATATACAGAATTTATTCCGGTCTCAAATTAATTATGTCTCAAATTACTAAATACTTATACATGAGAATATCATGATAATTCATTATGTTAGGAAATTTGACGAGGACGTTTTAAAAAACTAATCCATGTTGCCAAAAATTCCTGTGAATACCGTTCACCAAGAATGACGTCAGAACTTAATAATTGGCTAATTATGCGGTTTGAGAAATATCTTCCCAGCGTCGATTGCACATAATCAAACAAATAATCACTAAAATCTAATAAAATTATAAACGGAGACGTAAATACAAATATGACATTCCCTAGGTTTGTTACAAATAGAAACATACCTGCTTATACAAACAATGATGACTCATTATTCATCAAAACGTTTAGATTTTAAATATAATTCTGAACTTCAGTAAGAATGGATCTGTTTACTGCATTTGGAGCGTATTCTCTACATCCAAAAAGTGTATGTAAGTCAATCCAGTCAACACATTGCAGTTCTGATATAGGATATCTCGATAATGACGATACAGAAAACATTCTAGCATGAAATAAAAGTAGTTTTCAATTGGTGAACCAAACGAGAAGGCAGGATTATCTTCATTTATGTCGCAAGCAGGTGAATATAATATTGTCACGACGATTTCTACATTAAACAATGTCTGGGCGCTATTGCTAGATTTAGAAACTGCGTGGTTAAAAATTTCGATGGATGTTAGATTCCTAGTTGACTGTTCACGATTTGTTCCAAGCGGTAATGGTTGAGTGTTTATATGAATGTGGTAAGGTTTGTTCTATTCATTATGATTACATGCGATCAACATTTCTGAAATTCGCGTAACTGATGCAATAATATAGCTATTGCCCCCCCCCCCCCTCAATAATTACGGAAGATTAATGTCATATATCAGCCAGCGTATATTAAACAATCCAATACCCCGTTCCTTTCTAAACTACATGGCAACATATTAATTGTTCCTAAAAATGGATTCCATATATTTTGGAGATGTATTGGACCACTAACAGACAGTGTATATTGTCAGATCTGACAAAAGGCTTAGCTTTACTCAAAACATAAATATTTACGTAAACAAAGCATAGAATGATCCACAAAAATTTGTTTAAAAGATTGGTCAGCTTTACTGCAGGACGTGCAGAAATGACCCAAAAGCGTCTTGCATTTGTCGCATGTTTCAAGCACACTGTTATTTCCATTTTTACTCTATAGTATTTATTTAGTAGAAGATTCTATAAAATCGAATTAGCAATGTAACAAACGTGATTTCTTTTTCGATGTTTTTAGCCAATGTCTCCTACTGAAAAAATAAAAATAAAATAAAATAAACATTGACTCGCCAGCAGATTATCAGATCTATTTAGACCTATAATGCACACATACTCGCACTGGTCAACCAGAACGAATTGACAACGATGCCAACGCACTGGTAACGATTATCCGACATAAAGTTAACGACGCTGCTGCTGGTAATAGTCACACCAAATGTTTGAAAGATTCATCTTTTGACTAATCACAGCATCGTAACATATGCGCATGGATGCTCTTATTCCTGTAGATCTGTTCGACTTGTTTCCGATGTTATTGGCAATTTGAAGGAATAGAACAGACAAGAAGTCGCACAAAATCAACGGACAAAAGAAAAATCAGCCGTATAGTGTACAAAAATTAGGCGCACAGAGTACTGGAGACAAACATTACAGAGAACATACCCCAGAGTTTACCTGTGTAACTTGTTACGGCCTTATGTATTATCTTTAAATTATAATAGGTTTCATTTGGGTTTATAATCATTGTATTATAATTCCTTAGTTCAGTAGCCTAAGCTATTTGTAAAGTACAATGTACCTCAACATGTTTACATCAGTCATGCGATGTCCTGGGAAAATCAATAATTATGTTTGTCAACTTAACCTTCAATGAAGAAATCACGTGGTACCGCGTGCAGATTTTATAACCTGAATCCTATGTCAACATGATGTTGAGTTGTAATAAGGTATTTTAATTGTAGTGCAAAGGCACTACAAGCAGTAACATGCGCGATTAGTTTCTGATTGGTTAAAGAAGGTTGTTGACAGAACTCATCCTAAGTCGCAGTATTGGAAGTTTAAATTCTCTTTTACGTCGTAAGAGACTATATAATGCCAATATAACCACTCGATGGGCATTCTTTGAAGTTCTCCAGAATCATAAGGTTATTGAGGAAGATTGTTATTGTTTGTAAAATCAACTGGTGAAAATCTATTATCTACATAGTACATTTTGGATTTAAGCACTATTCTTCAAGGAACTTAAAAATATTCTATATTCACAGGAGTTTACCTGGGATTAATAACATTTGGATTTAAAACTGTGTTTCTTGTGGTACATCAATACATTAGTGACTTAATTCGGAATACTTTGGATTAACTTCAGGATTATCAAAATTCAATAGAACATTTAGGATTATTTAGGAATTTCTAAACTGTAAGTTATTTTTAATTCTTTCACTTTGTTTGTTTGAAATATTTAATATTTTAGTAAATTAATTTATATTTTATAAATTGTGAAAGCTTGTTTGAGTCGTTCTTTCTTTTGTTACTATTTCTAACCCCTAGACGTAACAAACTGATCATAAGTTCATAGCTATGCTTGGTCGGATTTACAAGATTTTTATTTTTCGAGAATAATTTTGCAACATGTGGCCCATTTCCATCTTCATCATGACAAAGTACATAATTCTACATAATCATAGCAGGTTTCCGATCTTTCTGTTTAAAAACTAGTATTTATGCACGTCACATGATGATACATAATTTACACTATCTAAAATCTATCAGCTCAAGCTGGTCAATACATGACTAATAAAAGGCGATATAGAAACAAATATTTTACTACCACTTTTATTGCGTGCTAACGAATCGTCACTTAGCACTTTATAAACAATCTCACTTTATGGGACTAACAGACTTTACAATAATGAGTTAAAGTATCCAGAATATAACTTAAATCAAGTAGTTGATTTAGATGTCTGTATATAAAAGTAAGTTTTAGCCGGTAAATACCAATCAAACACGTAGGATTCTTGTGTGTGTGTGTGTGTGTGTGTGTGTGTGTGTGTGTGTGTGTGAGAGAGAGAGAGAGTGTGTGTGAGTCACGTGTCTTGCTATGAGTCAGCGGAAAGAACGAGTTTGATATGGCATAGGGATACGTCGAGACCGTCAGGCCGTAATGTATTCATATGCCATTTCAAACGAAATCTTTCCCCCGTCTCAATTCAAAACACAAAAGCGGTTTTATATTTATTACATACCCCCTTTTGTACGCTTTCAAAATAGTTTTAGCTTTACTGTATGAATGAAATTCAAAACTAACTGGGATTTATAAAACTTCGATCCACTGCGTCTAAAAATATCTACGCGCGGTCGTCCAAGAAGGAACATAAGTAGTCTGGTTTGTGATGCGGAAATAAGGATCGAAAGTTGTATCGAACGCTAGATCAAGCATGTAAGATTGAAAGGGTATGTAATAAAATGTCATATCATCAAGTGTATCAAGCGTGACCAACTGCGAACAGCGTATATCAACATCTAACTGCCAATTATGTATCGGCAGTTCAAGGTCTATGCTGTTCGTTCTATTTATGATAATGAACTGAAGAACATAGACCTTGATTTGTGATTGCAGTTTGCGGCAGCAGATCTAGGTCTTCGCTGTTTGTGGTTTGGTGTATTATACAGGGATATTTTATCATAGTCATGCTTCACATGTGACTAGTTCTAAGTCACATTTTCAGTGCAAATCTGTTACTATCACAGTAACCGAAAAGGGCGCCAGAACCAAGATACCTTGGCGACCATAACCACCCAATATTTTGCGCAATTTATTGATTTACATACTTTTGGCCGTCCCACCACTTTTATAAAGTTCCACTGCCTGCGAAAGAACCGCCCCACTTCAGAAATGGTTTTTCATGCCCCCATCTGATGTAAAGTGACAGAGACCCTTTCATTATTTTAACCCTTTCTAGAAATCTAAATCTTTCTTCCAAATGGCCTCAATTACTTTGCGCGAAAATTTTTAATATTCTCACTGATTCTATTTTGAATAATGTGACTTGCCCTCAATTGGAAACATTTAAAATGGATATATATATATATATATATATATATATATATATATATATATATATATATATATATATATATATATATAGTCTGATTAGATAAAACAAAGAAATAATATTGAATAAATGACACACAATATAAAAATCACTTTTAGAATTGTCGAATGATATATTCCTGGTAACCATGGTAACAGAATGGGTAATTTGTTTAAGGATATTTTCATGATGATTGATTTCTCGTTGATCTAGATTTGATTTGAACATTGCAAAACAAATGTAAGATAAAATAAGGAGAGGGAACAAAAGAACAATAAGAAAAATGGTATATCTAACAAAAGATCAAGGTCACAGAACTGATTGAAAACATTCCTAGTCTATGCAGTGGCCGAGTATGTAATCAGTATACGAATATAAGTTATAAGTGCAAATTTTCCATGTAAAAATAAAAGTAAAGTACATTGTTGATTAAGCCTTATACAAAAATAAAAATTACAACAAAAATAACAACATGGCTAAATTTCTTAGTTTATTTGATATATACCTGATATAAGAGAATCCAGGCACATACGTTTCAATACTGTGGTCATCATTTTTCAGCCATGCAGTTAATTTGTCATTGCTTTCAATGCCATATAACTCCTATTGGTCGTCTTGCAACAATAACACAAGTCCCCAGGTGGTGTTCGCTTAGTAGCTATCCATCACTGTTATTACATGTCATTTTTATGACCTGTTCTGCTTGTCAACCTAGCTCTATGTAGCTAGGGGGCATACTCATTTTATGAGAGTACAATTATATTTATGGTATAAAAAATCTCCTCATATACATAATTTCATAAATAGGTAGGAAAGTTACAATTTTAAGTTCCATTTCTATCTATTTTCTGCATAAATATCTAGAACATCGGTGGCTCAGTGGTTAGTGTGCCAGAAACGCGACCAGAAGGGTGTGGGTTCGAATCCTAACATCATTTCAGCCCTGGTTGTTTGCCGTGCTGTGTCCCTGGGCAAGCATTTTACTCCACTTGCCTCAGCCTTCATGTGTTGATGTGCTGTAAAACAGCAAACAAACAGACAATCAAGGCACAGCTATCTATCTAAGTAGAGGTGAAATAGAAATTTGTGCAAGATGGTAAAAAAAGTTTTAGCCAAGGGTTTAAATCGGTACCAAAAGCTTCTTGTTACGCGCTTGGGTGCGTGTCGCTGGCGGGGACCAGAGGCCAAACCTTTTTTTTAGCCCGGCTTGGGCACAGGGCTCCAGAGCTTTTGGTCCGCGTTTAAGGCGGGGCCAACAAATTTAAAGCCCTGCGAAACAATATAAAAAATTTTGGACCCGAATTACAGCGAGGCGGCTTTCTGTATAACCAGACACCATGCGCGCCAAATATTCAATTAAATAATTATTAAGTTAGGGTTTATTATTTACAACAAAATAAGTGTCAAAAACAGGTATGCCTCACTGAATGTTGAAAGAGCAGAGGTATGCAAGAAAAACTGTGTGAACGCATACTGCAAAACTCGTGCTGCGAAGAGTAGAAAAGGATGTGTGGTTTTAACACGCTGGAAATGTGGGGCTGGAGTCAGAGCTGAGCATAGGATTTGCAAGAGATGCGGAGGAAACACCATAGCAAAAATTTGAAAAGAATAGAATTAAAGGCAAGGAAGCAGTTTGATAAGGTGATTTGTGAGCTGAGTACTAAAGTTTCAATTTCAGAGATTATTGATACCAGAGTATATCAACAGACGAGGCAGAGATGAGGCTATATTTTCTTTTACAGATTGTAGGTGCTAGAGCATGATACATTTTGTGAGAGATTACTGATGCTATAGTATCCCCATGGACAAGGCAGTACGTGAGCTTACACGATTATCGCTCAGACCTATGCAAATGGGCTTGCAGCTCTTTGTGTGGAAACAGCATGGCCAGTTCCAGGTATTAGGCGCAGGGTTATCCCGCCAGCACCAGCTCCTAGGGTTGAGCCTCCAGCAGTTCCAGCACCAGGCTCAGTTCCGGATCTTAGTCGGAGGGTCGAGCCTCCAGCACATGCTCCTATGGTTGAACCTCATGCAGTTCCAGTACCACGGCCATTTCTGGCCCCAAGCACTGCCAAGGTTTCTAAGGTATAGGGGTAGAGCCAACGCGATTATTAGAGACCTTCTAACTCCAGCCACACATTTCCAGCATGGCAAAACCAAACATCCTTTTCAACTATTCGCAGCATGAGCGTTCTCTCTCTCTGCATTCTATATTCGCTTTTAGATTTGACCCCTGGTCCCAGCCTTATCGGAGTCTATTTACATAATGTGTAGTTATATCATTTTAAGCTTGAAATGGTGTTTTTACTTGAACGATTGTAGAAAGTAAATCCATATTTGTTTGTGATAGAGAGAAATGTCTTGAAAGTTTATTTAGCTACATTTGACCGAAGCATCTTGTAACGGGAAAAAACGAAAATGTTATGAGACACTCGTAAGGCAGAGATCTCACCCATCGACGCAGGAGTCCGGTTGAACAAGACTGCTTCCATTTGACTGATTTGATAATTAGTGCGCCCAGCTGTATAATTGCAATAACAGCCTCTCCGCGGTTTGTTTAAAGATTTTATTAGCTTTGGACAAATAAACAAAAAATAATAAAAAAGTGAGTGTCTTATTTCACTCATCTGAATAGAGAATATTCGGGCTAGAATAGGGTCAATATTATTATTTTAAATTGTGTTTGTAATTTACATATCCCAGCGCTTCACCATTTTGGCAACAAATCCGAAGATTGAGCTTCTGGGTAGGTCCCTGATGGTAAATATGGCATGGTTATGTTCACAGAGCACATTTGTCTTTACATGCCCAATATTTTTTGTACGTGGTTAAAGGGTGGAGATCTTGATAGTTTACCAGGTATGGCACATGTTTCTAAGTCCTAAGTTTGTACATGGTTAATGGGTGGAGATCTTGATAGTATTCCAGGTATGGCACATGTTTCTAAGTCCTCTTGGGAGTAAGGAAGGACCCTAGCGGTCAATAATGTCAGTCGCATGTATGATATTGTCTTCTGACTCCTATGACCAAAGGACTAACTGCCTGGTGATGGTAGTGGGCGGGATGGACCCAAGAACTAACTGCCTGGTGATGGTAGTGGGCGGGATGGACCCAAGGACTAACTGCCTAGTGATGGTAGTGGGCGGGATGGACCAGAGGACTAACTGCCTGGTGATGGTAGTGGGCGGGATGGACCCAAAGAACAATGTCTATAAAGTTATCTTTTAATTTCAAGTAGGAGTATATTTCCTTATTGGGGTCGAGTGGGGTGGGGGAGATCTCAATAATTTCTATCTTATGACCTTGGGGCTAAGTTCTTAGGGGCAAGGGAAAGACCCAAGCCATGACCCAGGGGTCCCGATCTTATATGTGTTTACAACTGAATCACTGATCAAAAGTGACAATTTTCAGACATGTCATACTTACATCTTGGGAGGCCATCATCAGGGGCAAAATTAAAATTCCCAAAACATTGGCACGATCTAAATCCATAGAACTGTCATTGCCTTAAGTTTCATGTTTTTATCCGTGAAGTTGTTAAAGTCATTACACATATACATACAGATAGACGGACGCACTTTATCTGACAATATGGCAGCATTTTTTTTTTAATGCATGGGTTAAAACTCATCCCCGTTATTCATTAGTTTTCAAATAAAATAGAAGATCAGAACGAAACCGCTGGAAAGAAAAATGTTTTATTGAGGCAACAGAATGATCAGAATTATTCGATGTTAGGTGATTTACATGCAAGGAATGATATGATAGTAGTAATAGGTGGGTAAATAGACCAATTGATGGCACTACAGACCTAAACGGGAGTTTAACGTGGTGGATGGCACTACAGACCTAAACGGGAGTTTAACGGGAGTTTAACGTGGTGGATGGCACTACAGACCTAAACGGGAGTTTAACGTGGGGCCTCTACAGACCTAAACGGGAGTTTAACATGGTGGGGCACTCTGGCTACGTACGGGAGTTTTTTAACTTGGCGGGAGTGTGGGTGGGGGTGTGGGGAGGGTGGAATAGAATTAATCTATCTTGAAAAAGGGTGGTCCTTAGAAGGACCGTTGGAGGAGGAATTATTTATTTCCTCCAACCTTTGGTAAAGAAGCTTAGGAAGGTGGTGGATCTTTTTTTCTTGGTTGGAAGTGTTGGTGAATCAGGTAGCCAGTCAGGATGTTTCATCCGTCGGAACTTATCTTGGATTTTTATCCAATTTAAATTCAGCCGTTGAAATTCCATTTCTTTCCTGGCTTCTTCTTTCTTCTTTCTTTCAAGAGCCCACAAGATTTTAATGTGGGCTACTTCTTGCTCTAAAGCTTGTTTTAACAATAGGGTTGTCGTGTGAAGATTTATCTCTTCACGCCTGACACAACTAGTGGGTGGATACGACCATTCATCTTGTTGAACAAGGTGAAGGAAGTATTTCACTTCATCTAGTAAGTCAAGGGATTTTTTTATAAAACCCACACGACAAGGAGCACAAGAAGAAGACGTTTTTAGTCTTTCCTCCACCAAAACATCATTCACCAACCTCCTCGCTGAAATGAGAGCCGCTAGTTGGCTGGTGACAAATGGTTTGGTGGTAGGATATCTCCACCAATACTCCAACCTTTCCATTAACGACTCCACATCCACCATCCTATCCCAAGCTTCCTGCAAGAGGTCTACAGTATTCATTCTTCAGTGTGAAGTGTGAATGGCGTCACTGTGGAAGGTACCGGTTTATATTTGAGAAGCGCGGACGTGATGGAAAACATCCCCCTTTTTTTCCAAAAAAAAGACACCACACTATTCTTTTTCTATATCAAACACAAAACACAAAACATACAAGGGGAGAAGGGATTTTTTTTTGTGGGTAGACTATTACAAAAAAATATACAAACATATATAAAACACACACACACACACACACACACACACACATAGATATAGGCAATCATTTGAAAAATTAATCTTTTCTTGGCCTTTGTTTTTTTTTGTTGTTTTGTGGGTTTTAGCATGCACATCTTTGGCTAGGTCTTCTTTTTCTTCTGCTTCTTCTAACTTCTGGTCCGAAGAGAAGGACTCTCTTCAAACATCCTTGACGTTCGATGTAGATACGCCTTTTCCATTCGGTGGATTCTGTTAGTTTTGTGGTAGCCCATGAGGCTTTCACATACATTGGGAATGCTGGATTAAACAGCATTCCCGAGACAATGTTCGATGCTTCCACGCTAACCCACATGATTTAGTCTTTTTGAGTGGTTCTGGAGAAAACCGGTGAAGCTTTATGAAACAAGCGGTAGTATATATACCTTACCATAGGATTGAAATGGATCGAAATCAACTACCAATCCAAATGCGCGTTACAAGTGGGTCGGGTTTTCTTCCAATGGGAAGAGAGCGGGGGTGTGACGTCATCTCGGGTATAAAGGTATCGTAGCGTTCGTAGGGTTTATTACTTTTTTCGACAGCCTTCATGGAGACTGGAAAGACAAGTAGTACAATGTATTGGAGTGAGACTTCAATGATTAATGCTGCTGCATTAATGAACTTCCGGCCGGAAGACTTTGATTTAGATTTACTAAATCAAGATTTTGAGAATACTGCTACTACTACTACTGCTACTACACCAATGGTGGATGAATTTAAAAAAAGGCAAATGGAAGAGATGGAAAATTTTTTAAAAAAGCAACGAGAAGAGGAAGAAATGTTTCTTCTTCTTCAACAGCAGCAGAAAGAAGAAGAAGAGAGAAGAAGAAGACAAAGTGAGGAAGAAATCAGGCAGCAGCAGCAGCAGCAGCAGTTACAAGAGGAGAAGAAGGAAACAGTAAAGGAAGGCATCAGTCTTGAAGAAAAAACCGTAAGTCTGTTAGAAGAGATATTATATGAGTTAAAATGGATGACCAATGTCTATAAGTATTCTTTAACTCATCAACCACCTAAACGAAAAAGACCATCACGGGCTAAACAACATTCTTCTAAGCCTTCCAGTTCTAGTGAGATGCCACCACCCCCACCACCAACGCCACCACCAGTGACTACCACCATAATCAAAACACCATCAGTAGCAGCAGCATTAACAGGATATGGATTGGGCCGTGGTAAAGGACTACGGCATTTGAAGTTGATTTGAAAGTTTTGTTTTGAAACCAAAAACAAAACAACCCAACGGTCCTTCTAAGGACCACCCAGATTTCTAGAAAAGAAATCAAATTGCCAAAAAATCAAGTTAAAACTTAAAAAAATCCCATGGTAAAGTGTGAGTGCGTGCATCTCTACTCTAAAACAAAATAACACAAAAACACTTACTTTTTTTCTCCAGTCTGGTGTATTCTTCCATTTTTTTTACAAAATAATTCAGCAATAACATATAACACCAAAAAAAAAACACACAACAAAAGTTCCTTTTTTTGTTCACTGTCTGTCTCTCTTTTGCTTCTTGAATTTCTTCTTCATAGGAACCCTTATCGTCACAGGAATCATGTTTTCCATTTCTTCTTCTTCATTCTCACTGTCTTCCATTCTTCTTACTCTCTTCTTACTTTTCTTGATGATATGTTCTTCTTCTTCTTCTTCTAGGTTTGAAGATCCTTCAGCTTCCTCCCTCTCCTCTTCTTCTTCTTCTTGTTCTTTCTGAGGGAATTCCGAAGACCAATGTCCTGGTCCTTTACAATGATAACAGGTATCTTTTGTTTTGTCTCTCTTTTGCTGTTGACGTTGTGGGCATTCTGGAGCCCAATGTCCTTTCTCTTGACAGATATAACAAGTATCTTGACTTTTATCTCTAGAGACAGAGGAGGAGAAGTAGTCCTTACTCTTACTGCTAGTATACGTTCGAATGACTGTCTGCAAATCTCTCACGAAAAAAGCAATCTGTCTTTTTGACTCTTCCATCTTTTCAGCTTGAAAGTTCAATCACCAAAGACTGATTCTGAAGGTACGAAGCTCTCTCTTTATATACTCTTCTCTCTCTATATAAAGGTACCTGGGTGAAAAAAACTGAATCAGTTTCAAAGTAAAGTTCAAGATGAAAAGATCACGCCCAAACCATGAGAAACCTGAAGAAGAAGAAGAACAAGAACAAACCAAGAGGCTACGACGACGAAGGTATTCCGTGCCACCTGAAACACCCTTAGAGGAACTACTAGCTCAAGTCCATACCAGTGACTTCGAAGACGAGATGAGTGAACCTGAAACCTTACCACCTTCCAAACCATCCAAAACAAAAACCACTACCAGAGCCCCTGACCAAGAAACACCACCACAATCCAGTACTTTGGCTCCTCCTGAAAATTACTATCGGATTCGAGAGACTCAAAAAATTACCTCTCGAAAATTTAGAACCACGGCGTACAATCACACGGTTCACTTCAAAGACTTTAAGTCCGAAGTACCTCCCGAGAAAGCGGCGGGGTTCATTAGCGATTTGTGGGAATCTATCTTAATCAACTTGAAACGGCAATGTGGAGCCAAAGAAGATGATCGCTTGAGACTGGCCATCCATCATGACAACTTGAAGAGCCCCGTTTGGATTGAGTTTAGCACTCCGGCAGAATTAACGCCAGACAAAGTCATGTCTAAAATAGAACATGTGCAACAATCCAACGACAAGTTTACCATCACCGATGGAAAGGCGACACTTTACATGACACACGTTGCTCCACCTCGAGGAAGTGGACGAAGCAGAAAACCGTTATTGGTGGACGATCTTCGTACTACCAAACATAGTGTCGTCCAAATCAACAATACTCAAGACCCAATGTGCTTGGCTCGAGCTATCGTGGTGGGCCGCACCTATGCTAACAAAAACGAGAGTAAAGAATGGAAAAAAGCCTGGCATAACATTCGATATTCGGAGAGACCCCAACAACGAAAAGAAGCAGAACTCTTGCTGAAACAAGCGGGGATCCCTAAAGAGACCGTGTGTGGCATTTCTCAAATGCAGCAACTTCAAGATGTTTTGGCTCCTCATTATACTTTGAAAATTCACCCTCAAGAAGTGCGCGGAGCTCTACTGTTTCGAGGCCCCGATTTTCCTGAGGGAAAATACATTCATCTCTATCACCATCAAGAACATTTTGATACCATTACTAGTATTACCGGATTTTTGGGACACTCTTACTACTGTGAGAAATGTGACAAAGGATTTAATAATCGGGAGCGACACATTCATTGCGGAGCAAGATGTCAGGGCTGTTTAGACGACCCACCATGCCTTCCTGAACCACAACAAAATCACGTTCATTGTGAAACCTGTCGACGAAGTTTTGTCAGTCCTTCTTGCTACCAACAGCATCGCAAGACACAAGGTCACCAACAAAAATGTGCTTGCGACTTATTGAAATCGTGTTCTACGTGTGGTCATCTCATTCGAACCAACAATACCAAGAGACACGTTTGTGCTGGCAAGAAAAAATGTTATATTTGTCAACAGATCGTCGATTTTGATCATCGATGTTTTATTCAAAAGTTTGACAAGACAGAGAAGAAAGAAATAAAGAAGAACAAGAAACAAGTAGATTTCATCTTTTTTTATTTTGAATGCATGCAAGAAACAGGCATTCACATTTCTAATTTCTGTGTAGCACATCGGGCTTGTGATCAGTGCATTCAAGAAGCCATTCATTTTCACTGTCCTCATTGTAGTCGGATTCCAGGAGGACGTGAAAAAATCTTTCGTGGAGTGAACACTTTGTCCGAGTTTGCTGAATGGGTTTTAGACCCTACCACCCACGACACTTGGAGCGAAGAAGACATTCAACGTTACGGAGATTGTCATCGGTATGCCACCGTCATAGCTCACAATTTTTCGGGATACGATGGGCAGTTCTTACTCAATTATTATTTGAACCATGGAACCGAACGTCCTGTAGTCACCATGAACGGAAAAAACCTCATCTACATGAAAGTAGGACAAGTCCAGTTTAAAGATTCAATGAGTTATTTGGCCATGCCTTTGAGTCGCATGCCAAAAACGTTCGGCATGACAGAAATGGCTAAAGGCTACTTTCCTCACTTCTTTAACAGGGAAGCTAATCAACAGGCCGTCCTACCTCATTTGCCTGACCTTCATGATTACGACCCCGACGGAATGCGACCCGAACAGCGAGAAGCTTTTCACGCTTGGTACCGTGCTCACCAGAACGATCCATTTGACTTTCAAGAAGAGATGCTCAAATATTGTCGATCGGATGTGGATATTTTAAGACGTTGTTGTGGAAAATTTCGAGAGTTATTTCTCGATCATGGGGAGGTCGATCCTTTGAAAGATGCAGCCACCTTACCTAAAGCCTGTTCTTTAGTCTACAGACAAAATTTCATGCCTGAGAACCAACTAGCCATCATCGACTCCAACACGGGTCTCTTTGCTAGTCGTCAATATTCGGTCAAATCTTTACGTTGGTTTCATTACTTGTGTGAAAAAGAAGACAAATGGATACAACATGCTAGAAACGGAGGAGGAGAAAAGAAGATTGGAGGTTATTCCGTGGATGGATTTGATTTAGAAAACCCGCACACCGTGTACGAGTTTCAGGGTTGTTTGTTTCACGGATGCCATACTTGTTATCCTGACCGAGACATGAAAAACCCTTATTCAGATTCTAACATGGAACAGTTATACGAACAGACTTGCCAACGACGACTTCACTTAGAAAGTCAAGGATACCAAGTGATAGAAATATGGGAGCACGAGTACGATCGACGTTTGAAAACCGATCCTGAATTTAAGAACATTACTCAAAGTTACGACGCAACCGACATCGAACCTTTAGATCCGCGCCACAGTTTATTTGGAGGACGAACCAATGCCACTCGCTTGCTGTACGACGTGAATGAATCCCAAGGAGAAGAAATCAAATACATCGACGTGTGTTCTTTGTATCCTTGGGTGTGTAAATATGCTCGTTTTCCCACCGGTCACCCTGAAATTTTGACAGAACACATTGACGTGGAACACATTCGTCAATACGAAGGATTAATTAAATGTAAAGTCTTACCTCCGACAAACTTGTTTCATCCCATCTTACCTTACCATTGTCAAGGAAAACTGATGTTTCCTTTATGTCGGACGTGTACCGAAACGTGCAACCAAGATCATCCCTGTCACCACACGAAGGAAGAACGGTCTTTGATAGGAACGTGGGTCAGTGCCGAATTGTTTCGGGCTCTGATCGTGGATACCGTTTGTTGAAAGTGTATGAAATCTGGCACTTTCCAACTACATCCCAATACCAAAAAGACGACGCCACCAATCATCCAGGCATTTTCTCGGGGTACGTCAATCAATTTTTAAAACTGAAACAAGAAGCTAGTGGTTATCCTTCGTGGTGTCAAACTCACGAAGACCAAGAACGATTTAAAGAAGAATACCGTGACATCGAAGGCATCACTTTAGAAGAGGTGGAAAAAAATGAAGGAAAAAGATCGTTTGCGAAAGTGATGCTCAATTGCTTGTGGGGAAAAAATGGCCCAACGTACGATCTTACCCAAAACGGAATACGTGGACGATCCTTATCGCTACTTTAAACTGGTGGACGACAAAAGTATTCTAGTCTAACACGTCGAAATCGTCCGCGAAGATTTGATCATTGTCAATTTCGAAGAAGAACCCAAGTTTGTCAAACCTGACAAGTTTAGCAACGTAGTCATTGCCGCCTACGTGACCGCTCATGCTCGTTTGAAATTGTATGACGAAGCGTTAGAAGTCTTGGGAGATCGTGTCCTGTACTTTGATACTGACAGTTGCATTTACATTCATCGCCCCGGTTGCCCCCACCCTACCATTCAAGGAGATCGTTTAGGAGCCTGGACAGACGAGCACCCTCAAGATACCATTTTGAGTTTTGCCAGCGGTGGCCCTAAAAATTATGGGTACCGATACCGAGACCCTCAAGGCCAACTTCACACCTCCTGTAAAGTCAAAGGGTTGACTCTGAACTATCGAACTAACCAAGTCTTGAACTTTGAGGTTTTAAAAAATGCTTTACTGTCTGGACAAGTGAAAGACTTTCAAGTAGCCACGTTAGAACCTCACAAGATTGTACGACTACCTAAACATCAAATTGTGACTCGACCTGTTCAAAAAGTGTATCGCATTGTGTACCAAAAACGAGTGAGACTTCCAGGTCACACGACTTTACCTTACGGACACGCCAATTTGGAGAAGTATAAAAAAAGGAAACCCTCTTGAACAGACAAAAAAGACAACACCAAAGAGATGACTTCAACATGGGCTTTGCCTGACTATGGTGAGTGTGACAGTCGCTTGAACACGTTCAAAAAATGGCCTAAAGGGAATCGATTACCCACTGCCATCTCTTTAGCCAGAGCAGGCTTTGTCTACTTTGAACAGGGAAGTTTAGTGAAATGTTTCAGTTGTGGTGCAAGCATTCGCATGAGTCCTAAAGATTCAGCTCTCGTGGAACATACCAGATGGTCACCAAACTGTGCTTACCTTTCTTTAGCGTTTCCACGGATGACATTACAATACTTTTCGGATGGTACAGTCGACAGGTATAAAAAAGGAACCCCTTCCAAAGCTAACCCTTCATTCTAACTTTCAACGTTAACCAAGAAGCAAGAAGAAAAAAAAAGATGAGTCATCACTTGGAGTGTGATGCAGTACCATGCGATGAAACGGATTCTGTACGGTTTGGTATTCCCGATTCACACGTTCAAAAGGATTCCGTAGCTTGTAACATCACCACCACTCATCGACCACCCTTTAAAGAAGCAGTACGCCCTTTTTGCTTCAGTGGAAATACTAAAGGAACTGGTATTGACGTTAACGACAACAAGGTCAATGTTGGTCCATATTCGCATGTCAGAATACCTGTGAGTTTACCTGGTTATTCCAAGTATGAAAGTCGACTCGAGTCATTCAAAGACAAGTGGCCAAAATTTCTACAAGGACCTAAACCGGAAGGTTTAGCTAGATCTGGATTTAAATACGTGGGAGAAGGAGATAAAGTTCAATGTTTCAGTTGTGGTGTGAAACTTCACCATTGGGAGCCTACCGACTCAGCTTACATTGAACATGCCAGATGGTCTCCGCACTGTCACTTCTTACCTTTAGTGGCTTTAGAACAGTACGGGTACGATAAGCCAGATGCCAAACAAAAGAAGAAGTAAAAAAAAAATTCCATGGCGGAGGAGAATACTTCTTTAGAAGAATACATTACTGGTTTACCTTTGGAGTTGCAAGAACATATTTTTCAGTATATACCTCCTACCTTAGAAGATCGCATTTGTGACTTGCCTTTGAAGTTACGAAAACGGATTTACGATGAGTTGGTTCAGATTCAAGTGAAACGTAAACTTCAAGTGATTCCTCGATTTCAATACTATGGCTACTTTCGCCGCATCAGAAATCTGATTCTGAACAACGACTATCACCAGTATCGTGAAGAATACAAAAGAGAGTTACTTCTTTCCAAATCGGAAACTTTACCCAAGTACATTTGTGGCATGCCTTTGGAAGTGCGCCAAAGGATTTACCGAGAGTTTGTCAAGATCCAAGTGAAACGTAAAATCAAAGTCATTTCTCGATTTTTAAACTATACCCTCTTCCAAGGGCATAGAAGAATGATTATGGGAAACGTCTATCGCTACTACTATCCTGAAGGAGACTGTCTCAAAAGGCACCAACCTTGGGAGCCTGGCTATAAAAACATGCCACCCAAGATACCTACCTTGGCCATCGACCCCTATAAAGAGGCGGCACGTCTGTACTGTTCACGTCACTCGTGAAACGGATTCCGTGGAAGGAAGTCAAACATGAGCATTCATGCTTTATCGGTACACGTCAAGTGTCTATTGGGCAGCCTGGCTATAAAAGAGTGGGTATGCCTGAACTCTACACGTCACTCGCGAAACGGATTCCGTGGAAGGAAATCACAGATCATGTTCAGACCTTAGAGGATTATAAAAAAGTGATACAAGAACTGTTTCCATTGAATTTTGGACGTTATGTGGTGTGTGTCTTAGTGACTGCTTATCTTGGAATTCGTTTTCCAGGACATTCGTTGTGGACTATTTTTGAGGACAAGTGTTTGCCTTGGATTCTTTTGGAGGATCCGTGGTTGTTTTGGACTCAATTGTTGAGTTCCAAAAAACAATATGACCCTGTGTTCTTTTTTGGACTTAGTAGAAGAAGAAGACTATAAAAACTTGATTTGATCAGTACACGAAAGAAACATTGTACGTAAAGCGTTGAGAGTGGTGATGAAAATCAGTGAGGAACTTCCATGTGAAGAAGACATTCGTCACACTTTATCTGTTTATAAAACATTTCAAGAAGTGTGTTTTGCTAGTGAGTTACACCAACACCTTTTCAATTGAAAAGATGTACGACCCTGGAGAAACCTTGGTTTCCAATATTGACTACAAGAAGTGGCTCAGTTTGCCAAAGATTTGGCAACTTGTCCATAAGGGTCCAAAAGTGAAAAAATGGGAACCTCCATGGGAAACCCTGAAAGAAGAAGAAGTACCTGACACCACTGTGGTTCAAATATCTCTTGAGGAACACAACCCTTCTTTACCACCGTCGTCAGAGGATTCAAAAACAAAGACGAGCAGAAGAATACCACCACCCCAAGCAGTGCCTAGGCCTTCCATTTTTTCTAGGACACGAAACTATTGTTGTACATTGACGTGTTTATATGACAGTTTGATTGTTTCAGTAGGAGCCTTAATTGTGTACCTGATGATTTTACTTTGCTATTTTATCACTCGTTGGCTTTAATGACTTGTAAAAAAAAATGTTTGGTTGTGTTGGGGTTTTTTTTAAATAAAAAATAAACGTGTATGAAACGTATAAAATGTCTTGGGTCTTTTGTCTTCTTCTCAAAAATCTTCTTACCTTAGACATTGCTACATCATCTTCTTCTACCTCGTCTACCTCCTCTTCTGCTTCCTCTGTGGTTAAAGTGATTGACGAAAACTTAGATCGTCAAAGTTGGAATGCTTTGTATCTGCGCCATCCATTTAACATGTTGATTGCTGGACCGAGTGGTTCAAGCAAAACCGAATTTGTCAAACGTTTGATCGAACACAAAGCTGATTTGTTTGATCGTCCACCTCAACGTATCGTGTGGTGTTACAAAGAGTGGCAACCGTCTTACACGTTATTGAAAGAAAGTCAAGGAGAAACCATTTCGTTTGTGGATGGTATTCCTCACGAAGACGATGGAATTGTGTCTGACGTGACTCAAACTCATTTGGTTATTTTTGATGACATGTTAGGAGAAGACGAAGAAGAAATTAAACTTTGGTTTACACGAAAAGGACACCATCGTAATGCTAGTATTGTCTACATTACTCAAAATTTATTTCAACAAAGTAAAGCCCATCGTACCATTAGTCTGAATGCTCATTACGTGGTCTTGTTTAAAAGCTCCAGAGACAAATCTCAAGTACAAGTGTTAGCCAAACAGTTAGGGGCTCCTTGGCTCAATTATGCGTACGACGATGCCACTCAAACCCCTCACTCATTGACTTAAAACCTACCACTCCTGACTATTTGAGATTTCGTGCCCAATTGTTTCACCCTTGGGGTCAAGAAGGTGGTCCTGTCATTTACACGTCCCCTTCAGCCCATTTTTTAAAAAAAAACTATAAAAACAGCCACTACGTCATTTCTGTCTCACACTCTTTTGAGAGATGGCTTCCTTTCAACCTCATCCTTCGGCTAAATTGATTCGTGCCTTGTATGGCATCAGTCGTGAAAAAAATGCACAAGTCCGTGCTCATTTGTTAGAAGCGAGTCTTAAAGAAGTGTTACGATGGTTTACTTTGACAGTACGTCAATTACTGCAAGGCATCATTCACATCCCTTATCAAACTCAACGTTTTTTTCAAAAACATAAAGGGGCATTGTCACAACTGGCTGATCCTAGAATCGATTAACGGACTAAAAAACAAATCATTTTAACTCCTGGTGGAAGTGGTTCTTTAGGAGGGGTTATGATTCGTTCCCTTTTGAAATGGGATCCTAATGCCCAAACCAAAATACCTAAAAAGAAGAAAAGTCCAAAGAAGAAAACCAGCCCAAAAAAAAAAAAGTCACCCACCAGAAAAAGAAAAGTCGTGCCCAGAAGAAGAAGAAAACCACACCTACCACCACCACCACCACTAGCACCCGCCGTAAAAGAGGTACTGCAGCCAGGACGCAAACGTACACCCGCAAAACACCACCCTTATCATCACCATCACCACAACAGTCCCTAATGATGACGAGGTCTCCTTTTGCGTCCACATCATCTTCCTCTTTGTCTTCTTCACCACCTTTTACCATGATGCCTGTCAAACCAGACTTAAGATCCGTTTTTCCTAATTTGATGCAAAAATGGAAACCTATTTCGAAAGTCACCCCGTCGGGACCGTCGACTTCAGCTGACTTAGCCATGGCAGCAGCCACCAACAAAGTACCATCCCCTAAAACCAAAGTCCAAGAAAGAACTGGCATCTTACAAAGTTTAGTGGATTTATCTAAAGAAGAATTGAGACGATTTAGTCCTTTGAAAACACCTCAACGTCGAGTGAGACCTGTCGTGAAGTTGGCACGTCGTGCAGACAATCAGTGGAGACGTATTCCAGTATAAAATAGAAGGGTGAAATACCAAAGACTTCAGACTTAATCCTCACCTCTAAGATGGCTCCCAAGCGTGCACACCACCACCACCACCAAAAAAAGAAGAAAACCAAAAAAGGACGACTTCCACCTCGTCTGGCCAAACATTGGGATGTCTTGTCTGTTTTGACCAAATCCAATCCTCCCATGCGAAAACAACTCATTCAAACAGCCCCTAAAGAAATCATCGATACCGTGTGTGAATGTTGTTTGAACGTGTTGAAAGGAACGGTACCTTTGTCCAAGATACAGAAACAAAAATTAGGGAAACATCGGAACGTTCTTCGTCAAATGGTAAATAAGAAAATACCCCTTCAACAAAAGAAAAAAATGTTGGTGCAACGAGGAGGATTTCTACCTATGTTGATAGGACCGTTGTTAAAAATAGCCGCTCCTTTGTTAGGAACGATTGCTGAACCGCTTTTAGGAGGGGTCATGCGATAACCAAAAAAAAAGAAGATAAAAAGGACCACCCTTCTCTGAAAAGACCACACCTTTTTGGTACCTTTGGATGAAATGGAAGGACGAAAACTGACTTTAGTACCTTACAAACGATGGATGGAATTTCATCGTTGGAACGAACAACGGATACCTCATTTACCACCCAATCCTAATCTCAACGAAATGTCTCAGTTACAACAAGAATTACAATCCCTGATGGAACAAAACAATGTGTCCGAAACAGAAAAATCCCAACGGTACGGTCAACTTTTACAACGTCTACAACTCTTTCGTCAAAAAGCGGTCAACGAAACAGCTCCACCCACTCTGAGAGATTTTAAGACCCTAATGAAAAGCGAACCTAAAGTCACCACCACCACTAAAACAGACACCGGTACAGGGATGACTGTCAAAGAAGAAAAAGAAGAAGAAGAAGAAGAAGAGTTACCAACTCCACCTCTTAAAAAGAAAAAAAAAGTTAGCCACACCCAGTGGGATAAAAAAGATGTTGTTTACCCCATTACCCTCAGATAAGAAAAAGAAAGAAGTGAAGTCAGAAGTCAAAACAGAACCGATGACCCCTGTTCAATCCACATCTTCTTCTTTTACCCCAGTGGCACGTCGGACACGTAAATAACAATCCAAAAAGATACCTCACGAAGAAAAGAGCATTGGGACTTGGTTGAGTTATTGAGAAAATCATGGAGAAACTGTTAGCTAGCCTTTATTACAATCCTGGTCATGCTGCTGGTTACGGAGGAGTTCAAAAATTATATCGAGCTGCTAAAAGTAAATTGAAAAGTGTACGTTTACCTGAAGTACGACGATGGTTACAAGAACAATCGACGTACACGTTACACAAACCCATTCGACGTAAATTTTCTAGAAGTACCACTCAAGTGGAAGGCATCGATCATCAATGGCAAGCCGATTTAGCCGACGTCTCTCATTTAGCCACTTACAATCGTGGTCACAAATATTTGTTTTGTGTCATCGACGTGTTTTCCAAATTTGCTTGGGTCGTGCCTTTGACCTCTAAAAGCAGTACCGAATTGGTACGGGCCTTACAATTGGTCTTGAAACAAAGTGGACGTCAACCTTTACGATGGCAAACTGACAAAGGCACCGAATTTCTAAACCAAGCTTTTCAAAAAGAATTGAAGCAAAGACAAATTCATTTTTTTACTACCGAAAATTCTGAAACCAAAGCCAGTATCGTGGAACGTTTTCAAAGAACTTTGAAAGAACGCATGTGGAAATATTTTACACATCAACATACTCTCAAGTACATCGACGTGTTACCTCGTTTGGTTAAAGCGTACAATCAATCGTACCATCGTAGCATCGGATGTGCCCCCGAAGAGGTCAGCCCTGAAAACGAAGTGACCGTCTTTGATAAATTATTTGGTTCACCCCAGAAAAAAAAGAAGAAGAAGAAAACCTTGTTGGAGTTAAAGACGGGAGATTGGGTTCGCATCGGAAAAACCAAACGTACTTTTGACAAAGGTTATTTACCCAACTGGACCACCGAATTGTTTCGTGTCACTACCCCCGTCCGTGGACGTGATCCTCCCGTCTATAAATTGGAAGACATGCACGGTGAAGTACTCAAAGGAACATTTTACTTGCCTGAGTTACAACGAGTGACTAAAAAAGAAGACGCCTTGTACGACATCGAAAGCATTCTCGAACAAAGAACACGGAAAGTAGGTAAACGTCGAGTAGAAGAAGTCAAAGTACGTTGGAAAGGATATCCCCCTAGTTTTGATTCTTGGATTGCTGCTTCTCAAGTCGTCGACTATAAAAAGAAAAAGAAGTAAACTAACAACATGCCATTCAACACAGCAGCAACCCAGACTTCAACGACTCCTTCGCAGAGTTCTTCTCTTCAAGAATTACAAAAACAACCGCTTTGGGTGTGGTGTGGAGAACGTGTGCCTAAAAATGAAATCGTCTTTTTCTGCCAAATCTTTGTAGTGTATTGTGTCATCGGAGCAGCCATTGCCAATTTGAGTTTACAACAAGGAGACAAACAATTGTGGACCATTTTACTGAGCAGTTGCATCGGTTATCTTTTACCCAGTCCCTCTTTGAAATTTACGACAACGACGGACAACAGTCACCACCAGGGGAGTACGAGCAACGCCAGTCCACCTTCTTCTTCCAGTCACCACCACCAAAATACCAGTCCTCTTTTGGAACCTTTTGAACATCATTCTTCTTCTGTCCACTTGAGTGACTCCTCGGACACCAGAACCACTTTGGAACTATGAATGACCAATTTTATTTAACGTTACCTAGTGACAGTTCCATGGATGTGTTTCCCAACAACAGATTATGTTGTTTCACCACCAAATTACCTCAATCCATCCAATTGGATCACGATGCTCATTGGGAAGTGGGTTTGGTAGAAATCATTCATCCTACGCAAATCATGAACATCAACAAAGGTCAAAACACTATCGTCGTGCAAATCTTGAACAAAAATATACAAGATGAATTAGAAAAAAACGATCCTAAAATCTGGGAAGGAGACAAAAAAAATCCAGACATGAAGGGAGCATTCAAAAAGTTATCAGATCCAAAAAAAGAAAAAGATTCTGACATAAGGGTCTTTGGGCATTATACCCTTAGAATTCCTACGGGGTATTATTTGAGTAGCCGACATTTGTGGGACACCCTTGAGTCCACCATTGAAAAGCAATTTGGTAAAGCCTTGGAAATAAACCAAAAACATGTACGAATCGGTTTCAATGAGGTGGCACGCCGTTTCCACATAGAATTTGCTATGTTGGATAAAGCTAATGGTGAATTCATTGACGACAAAACTGCTAAAGAAAGAAACATACCCTCCGAGGAGAGAAGATTCATGAGCATCGAATTTTCTTCTGGATTGTATGCCATTTTGGGTGGAAATAAAAAGTATACCAATCGAAACATCTCAACTGACATAGAATCCGCAGATGCTTTTAAACACCCTTTGGAATTGAACATAGGACTGAATTTAATGTTTGTGTACTCCGATGTGGTAGAGTACAACGTGGTGGGATACACATCTGCTCCCTTACTAAGGGTCATTCCTTTCAAAGTGGATACTGCTGCTGGTGCGTACGAAGAAGGTGGAAACACGTTTCACGTTCGCCGTGAATTTGTACATCCTCATTATCTTCCAGTCAGTAAATCGTATTTTGACAGTGTCCACATTAGTATAAAAGGAGATTTGGGACAAGATGTACCATTCATTGACCAAGGAAAAGTCACGGTGAAACTACATTTTCGAAAAAAACAAGTTCTCTAACGAATTGTAACATCCAAAAAAATGTATCCAGTGTACCGAGGAGTGGCTCGACAACGAGGACATGGTTTAGGAGATATGTTAAAATCAGCTTTTCGGACGGTAGCTCCTATTTTGAAACCGATGGTGACTCGAGGATTTCATGCCTTAAAAGATGCTGCTTTGACACAAGGAAAAGAATTTTTGCAAAATGTCCTCATCGACAAACAAAATCATAAAGAAGCTTTTATGAGAGCAGCAAAAATGTGTTGATGACCACTGGTAAAGATCTTTTAGGTCTCCGAGAAAATCCTATAGATACGCTTCACGCTTCAGGCTCTGGCATTACTTCACAGCAGCAAGGACAAGGTAGAAAGAGACGACAACGACATCGAAATCCTTTCAAAGTTCATAAAAGACCACACGGTAGTAGTTCCAGAAAGAATAGGAAAAGAAGAAGAACTGGTAGAGAATTAGACGTGTTTGATTATTAACTGTGAAAATGATGCACCGAGATTCTTGCGAATGTACCAAGTCCGAACTGGATATGTTTACCATGCCTCCCACCATGATGACGATGCAAGAATCCCAATGGGTGGAATTTTATCCTGTATCGTCTTTGTCGGATTCAGCTCCTATCGAATTTGAAATCAAAGGACAAACCGAAGATTACATCGATCTGAATGACAGCTACTTGTTCCTGAAACTCAAAGTGATCAAAACGGCGGACAACAGCCTTCCTGATGGCAATTCCAGAGTCGCTCCCGTCAATAATTTCATGCATTCCTTGTTCAGTGGAATAGATTTGCACTTGAATAACAAACTGGTCAGCAGCAGTTTGGATACTTACCCTTACCGTGCTTACTTGGAAAATCTCTTGACGTACGGAAAAGAAGCCAAGAACACTCATCTGGATGCTTCAGTGGTCTGGAAGCCTGACACCGCAGGAGAGAATACCTTCAACGACACAGAGGTGTCAGTACCGGCCAGGATTGAGGGTGTTGATTTTGATCATGCAAGAATAACTCCAGCAGAGCCGCACAATGTGGGATTTAACGACCGTCGAAAGAAAATCAGAGGGCACAGTTTAGAATTGATGGATCGTTTAAATTTGGACATGTGGTTGCAAGACAAGTATTTGTTGAACGGAGTAGATGTACGCCTGAGACTGAATCGCAGTAGTACCTCTTTCCATTTGATGGCTAATGCTAACGAGTGGAAAACTGTCATCCAAGAAACCAAACTTTACGTG
The DNA here is from genome assembly GCA_029931535.1 of Margaritifera margaritifera. Classification (NCBI taxonomy): domain Eukaryota; kingdom Metazoa; phylum Mollusca; class Bivalvia; order Unionida; family Margaritiferidae; genus Margaritifera; species Margaritifera margaritifera. The sequence continues at coordinate 1,785,522 of JAQPZY010001368.1, read as the reverse complement.
CGACGTGTAGAAGTCTTACCAAAAGTAGCCAACGACATCAGTCAATCCTTGAGCAGAACCACTGCTAAGTATCCTCTTAGACGTGTGGAAGTGAAAACCTTTACTGTGGCCACTGGACTCCGATCCATAGTCGAAGATCACATCTTCCAAGGGCAGCTCCCCAAACGTTTGCTGCTTGGTATGGTCAGAAATTCAGCCTTCAACGGAGTCCACGATCAGAATCCGTTTCAGTTTCAGCACTTCAACGTCTCCAAGATAGAAGTCAGTCGAGATAGCAAGACCTTGTGTACCAGACCTTTTGAACCTGACTTTAGCGTCAACGCAAAAAATTACTTACGATCTTACTTGACCCTGTATGAAGCCACAGGACAGTTAGGTACCAACACCAGCCACGGCATTTCGTACGAGGATTATGCAGGAGGGTATGATTTGTGGGGTTTTGATTTCACTCCGGACCAAGCAGCGATGAAGGACATTTCCACCCTATAAAATCAGGCCCCCTTCGAGTGGAACTTCAGTTTACAAATCCTCTACCTGAGACAGTGAACGTCGTCTTTTATGCAGAATTTGATAACACTCTAGAGATCAACAGCTTGAGAGAAGTCATTCTAGACTATTAGAAGAAGAAAAAAGATGCAGCACGAACAACCTATGGAGATAGATGAGGGATTTTGTGAAGTGATTCAACAATCACCAACTACCACAAAGGATGATGATGATGAAGAAGTCATTCATTCTGTACCTCGAATAGAAGAAAACAATTCAGTTCCTGTGTTTACTGGATTTATGGCTTGTCGATGGCCAGAACACGAAAAACAGTTAGTGACCTGTTATGCTCAGGAATTGAGTCCAATCATTAACAGTCTGATTAAAGAACAATGTTATGGATGTCAAAACGATCATCCCAGTCAGATACAACACGACAAATGTATGATGATGACAGGCGAAGAAAAATTGGATGAATATTTGGAAACGACCTGGTCACAACTCTCGGATGAACACGTGTTGAGACAATGGTATAAAGTCTTGCAGAATTCTTCTTTTCCTCCACTTACTCCTCTGGAGATCAAACGGATCGAAGAACTCATTCATCAGAGTGCAGAACCTATCCGACGTGAATATTCCTGGAATTACAAGACAGATCCATTCAAGTTTAAAGTCAGGTGTGAATTGGTGACTCATTATTTCCATTGTTGAAGACAAAAAAAAATGGATACCAGGGAACTTCATTAGCTATTGAATCGCGGTTCCTACACTTCTTCTTGGAATCCTGTGGTATGTGCTAAAGATGAACTACCTCATCGTAAACCAAAAAACGTTCATGCCTATGTCATCAATACTGACGACAGTGATTTACCAGGAACCCATTGGATTGCCGTGTACTTTCCCAACGCTCACTGTGTGGAATATTTTGATTCTTATGGATTACCTCCTTTGGAAAAAGACATCATCGAGTTTATGAGAAGAAATGCCGTCTCAACTCGATTCAATAATGTGAGACTACAAGGATCTGATTCCATGGTGTGTGGACAATATTGTGTCCATTATCTTCATCAACGCAGTCTTGGATATTCCTTAGAACATTTACTGACTTATTTTGATAGTGATTATGTTAGAAACGATGCTAAAGTACAACAATGGTTTTGTGAACGTTATGGTTATCTCTTGTCTTTAGCTCACAATCGTAGTGTGCATCAAAATGATGTCGATGTAGAAAGTTTGACATTTACTTTACCTTCCCAACGTTGTCAACCTTGTAAATATGTTCCTGTTTAATCTCTTGTTGAATGGTTAGTTTTTTTAAATGTTAGAATAGTTATTGTTGAATAAAAACAATGTTATTGTTCTTTGAAAAAAAAATGGTGTTGTGTGTTTTTTTTATTGAATTTGAAAAAAATAATGAATATGTTCTCTCTCTCTCTTTCTATCGATCTAAAAATGTTAAACCTCTCCTCTATCTATGATCTCCCTGTCGATCTGACACCTTACCATGTTTTCCATCGCGTCCGCGCGTTAAGCATATAAACCGGTACACTGGCCAGTGTAGTCATTCTCGTTGACTCGTCAAGATCTCAACAGTTCTAAAAAGAAGAAAGAAGAAGATGGCTGCCACCAAGATTACAAAGCTGAATGAAGCTATGGTGAACATTCAAAGAGTGAAGAATCATTTGATGGAGACCAACCCAGAGAGAAAGACGATGACGTTCATTCAAATGGCCAATGATCTAATAGAAGAGGTCCCGAGAGAAGAAATACTTAGAGAAAGAACAGAATGGGAGGCAGCACAACGACTACAGCAGCAGCAACAAAGACAACAACAGCAGCAACAGCAGCAACAACAACAACTTATGCAGCAGCAGTCCAGCAAACTATTTGACGGCGAAGTCAGTTGCAAGATTGACTGCGAAGAATTTGCTTTCTCTTTCACCCGAAAGAGACCTGCCTGTCTTAAAGCGGTGAGACCTATCGCTAAACGTGGCCGACCTGCTGGAGCTACTGCCACGGCTACATCAACCCTAAGACGTTAAAAACAACAACCACATAACTTCTTAAACCCAACGGTCCTTCTAAGGGCCACCCAATCTCTAGAAAAGATTACTACTCTCATATATTGCCAATATCTATATGTGTGTTTTATATATTTGTAATGTTTTTGTGATAGTCTACCCCACCAAAAAAAAATCCCTTCTACCCTTGTATGTTTTGTGTGTGGTGTGATTGATATATAAAAAAAATTTTTAAAAAAAAAGAGTTATGTGTGGTGTGTGAAAGTTTTATATAAAAAAATATAAAAAAATGTTTGTGTAGTGCGTGTAAGTTTTTAAAAAATAACAAAAATTAGGGATGGTATGGTGTGTATGTTTTATTTTTATTAAAAGTAGTTTCTTTTAGGTCCGCGCTTTTTAGAGTCAGGGGTCATGGAGTGTAAACTCCGCGAAGCCAAGAATGACGTCAAAGGAATGACGTCAGACGCGGGGTAGTGGGGTGATGTTTTTTTTGTTTTTTAGGTATAAGGGATGTTTTCCTTCACGTCCGCGCTTCTAGTATATTAAAACAACGTCTTCACAACTTAAGCTACCCAGTTTATTCAAGAGAATGAACAGATCTGAAATAATCAGACAAGTTAGAGTACATTTAGAGGTGGCATGGCACCTCCTCCATGACTTAGAGAAAAAGGAGAAGGAGGAGAGGGAGAAGGAGGAGAGGGAAAGTAAAATCTTTATCAAACCTCATCCAATGATGGAGGATTCCAATAAAGAAAATTGGAATCCTGAAGCAAACCATCCTCCCTTTGTTTTAAAAAAGGGTAACAGATGCATGAGTAAAGCAACCTGGAAGGGGAGCTGCCCTGCATGCAGGGCAAAGCCTGGGAGGTGCCCCCACCTCTAAATGAACTCTAAAAACAAAAAAATCCAACGGTCCTTCTAAGGACCACCCTTTTTCAAGAAAGATTAATTCTATTCCACCCTCCCCACACCCCCACCCACACTCCCGCCACGTTAAAAAACTCCCGTACGTAGCCAGAGTGCCCCACCATGTTAAACTCCCGTTTAGGTCTGTAGAGGCCCCACGTTAAACTCCCGTTTAGGTCTGTAGTGCCATCCACCACGTTAAACTCCCGTTAAACTCCCGTTTAGGTCTGTAGTGCCATCCACCACGTTAAACTCCCGTTTAGGTCTGTAGTGCCATCAATTGGTCTATTTACCCACCTATTACTACTTATGATCTTAAATCACACATATATATGTATGATAAAAATCAATGTACAATCGTGCAACATTTAATTTTAAAAGATCACTTTATATTTTTATGAAAAAATCTTGTAATGGTTACCCCATTAACCCTTTTAAAACAATATGACTTGGCTCTTCAGATCAATAAATTACTTCCCTTGATTCCAAATAATCACGTCTTCTAAAGGGCAAGATAGACAAAAGTGTATATTTGACTATAAGAGTAACTTCCCCTACTAAGCTAGCTTGTTTCCTCTAATTATTTTCAGGAAATAAACAACCTTATTTCTTTCAAATACGGTAATTAATAGTCCACCAAACATGGTTCCTTAGCGCGTAAAATAAGTAGTTGACTGTGATCATCATCTACTGTCAAATATCGTCGATTTTGTGGATTTGTAGTCGATTTTGGGATATGTAGTCGATTTTTGGGAACGTCGTCAAAAATCAAAGACTTTACATTATATACAAGGATATGTAGTAATTATATTTTTTGTGACATCACTGCGTGGAGATTTCTCCTCTATAAATCTGAAAAATTCGAGAATGTTAATTTATCATCAGTTAATTAAAAAATAATTGTACCGTCTTTTCGCACTTCAATCAGTTGACATAATATGATGTGTACCATGGGAATTAAAAATAAATACTTTGGTGAGTATGCAAATATATATGACGCAGATGTGTCGAGAACAATCAAACTTCAGGACTAAATAAAGTGAATGATTATACTAAGTTTCAAAGTAATAGCTATTATTCAAAACGAACAATTGCATTGTGAAAAGCGATCAGAAAGTGGAACAATATTTTATATATTCAAACTACGGAGGCAAGCATTCATGTACACAACGTGACCTGATTAAGATCGCATTCAAACCGACAAATTAAGTATAAAGAAATCAAGATCTATAAATACCTATAAATGCTTGTTATTTTAAGTGATCAAATAGAGTATCGATGAGTGTCCTTACATTTTAAATTTTCTAAATTTGGGTCTAACGCCGCTTAACTGAGCACGTGCTTTTTAAAATAGCATAGGGAAACCCCAAGTCTCTGCGCCTTTCTCTTAGAGATGTATTCACTAAGTTTCACAGCATACATCAAATGAATGTTTATTTTATATGCGTCAAAGTCATTACATACAATTTATAAATTATATGTAAACTTCCACAACATTATTTTTGGCATTCGATGGTTAAACCAAAATTAGTCGATTTGAGATCTTTCCCAATTCTAAGACTACATGTTGACAATGTTATCGCTAAATTTAACTACTTAACGGGCATTAGTTTCTAGCTGTCAAATCTCAGTCAGCATAAATTTGTGAATGTCTTGGGAGTTGTTTCAATTAAGTAAGCTGCAAATACGCGTTGAACTTCAAGGGCAGTCATTTCAAGTACATTTACATTACAACTGTACTTATTGAATTTCACTTGATAAATAAGCTAAAACTTGTTGCCATATTGTGTTGTAACTTTACCCATACTTGGAAAAATATGTAATATTTATTTGTCTTAAGCTTGGGTCAATAATATGGGCATTAATTAGGGAAAACAAGCCCAACTTATATGACGGGTGGTAAAACATTATACAAGACGTGTATCTGAGAAAACAAGTCAGTGATACCTGATGTGTATCGAAGGAAATTCGACTCTGACACCAAATATGTACATGAAGTTTAAATTGGTAATCAAAGGTCAAAGTGGCAGGCCACTCTCATTAATTAGCAACCTACACAATTGTCTTTTTGAACTCTAAACTCTAAAAGGCTAAGCACGGCCCACTCAAATAGTAATGATTAAATACAAATTTGGCGATTTATCACTTAAAATAAAAGTATAGTAATCTTCAAATTTGAACAGATTCAAAACACTAGTTTTTGAGCTATTCCAGCTCAAATAAGCTGTATATTTAATATATTTATGTTCCGATTGAGGGTACAATCCTCATATAATATCCAACAATATGTAACTAATCACATCGGGTCAGAGTTAATATCCCTCCACCGGCTAAAGATAATAAAACCAGGAGATTCTGAGTAAGGCTAATGTATGTGTCTGATGCGTCTATTTAATGGGTTCGGCTAATTGTTCCTCAAATCCACCATTTATCTTCTCAATGTGTACTGGCTCCAGATCCACTCCTTCCATTCTCATACAAATTCCTATAATGGCCTTTCTCATACAAAATCCTAAAATGATCAGGAACTGCACCAACACCACTCCAATCAGCACGCCAACTACGATCCAAAACACTAGGCTCGAATACATCTTGTCTGAAAGACCTCAGGAGGGTAAGTTTAATCAATATTTACTTCAGAAACTTTGTCAAATGCACGTATGAAAATAGAATTTCGGGGATTCAATAGAAACCATCAGATTATGGCACTGTTTCCCCAACAGTAACAACGAATATAACAATATTAATCTTGATGTTGGTGCAAGTGGTTACAATGGAAAAAGTATATATATATATATATATATATATATATATATATATATATATATATATATATATATATATATATATATATAGTAGGTTTAATAATATTATTTGTTACTGAAACCCCACCCCATCCCCATTCCACCCGAAAAAAAGATAGAACAAAACACAATGGATGATGCAAACGATTGTGATTTGATTGGACTACTTAACTCAGGGGTGTCAAACATACGGCCCGCAGACCGGATACGGTCCACCAGACTCATTATTTATTATTATTATTTATTATTATTTATATCAAATCTGGCCCGCCATATCAAATGAGTTTGACACCCCTGACTTAACTGTTTTAGTCAGCCCAATTAAATCTTGCACATACAAGAATAGTTACTTGTTATTGTTTGTAGAAGACATACAAATTATAAAGATTCAGTTACGAGAGCAAAAAGAAGTGTCTATAAGATGTGATCTTTCAAATCAAAATACTTTTGATAGTCTAAAACAAAGTGCTTTGCCGTCTCTATTTCACCACATGAATAGTGCATAACTCAAATATAAATCATAATTTAAACTACTATTCTTTGTTTTTAACCTTGCATACATGACCCGTGACATTCGATCAACGTAATCGTAACAAGACTGATTTTTTGTTCTCGATTCAGATTGGTTTTGAAATCTTGTAATGAAGGATTATTTTTTACTTCCACAGGTAACGAGTTTCATGTTCGAATCGTACAGGGTAAAAACGAATTATTGAATAATGTTGATCTACACATTGGAGGCCAAGTGACGTTGGCTGATTGAGTGGAGTAGATTTCATGGTATATACCAAAAGGTTGAATCACATCTTGAAGATATACAGGAGCTAATCCGTGATAAATTTCAAATAACTGAATCAAGTTATGCTTGTAACGGCGAGAGTTTTGGCTTTCAACACTTACTTACATGGTACAGTCTTCAGGGGATGTACTTTTGATTCTTATTTCATTGCCTAATTTTTCTAGAAGTTCCTTATCCTGCATTGCACAATTGCCCCTAATGTAGTCAGTGTAAACAAATATTGGTAAAATACAAGATTTGTACATTTTTCCAAAGAAAATCGATCCAGTTTGAATTGCAAACTTTTTTAACAGTTTACTTTCTCCCAGGGTATATAAGAAACATATTAAATATGAGCATGCCAAGCGGTGTCTCTGACTAAGATAATACTCAAATGTGTGTCCTGAGGAACCTTCTGTGTTTGTTTCAGCCATGTATACTATAAGATGATGGTTATGGTTCTGTTTTTTATATTAGCATTAATTAAGTCTTACCCTGATTATTTGTAACCAGCCAGCGCCTGGACCACTCATGTATCTTTTCAATATCTGAGTTTAAGATTTCACCAGCTAAAGTTTGATGTTGTATCATTATGAAAGAGTATAGTCAGTGATTATATATTACCTATAATATTGTTGATGAAAATTCAAAATAATAAAGGTCCGAAAATGGACCCTTGAGGGAACACCTGCAATAATGCGTTGGAGATATGAGATTTCATAATTTATAATAACTGCTTGTTTTCTTCACGACAAGTAGCTTTTAAACCATTATGCCAAATTTCCCCGAATACAAATACCTTTTAGTTTCGATGGCAGTCATTTATGCTAAATGTAATCGACAGGCTTACTAATATAAAAGAAGACGGTCCTAACCTCGTTTCTTTGGTCTAGCGCAAAACAAATCGTAATGTAAATGTCTGCCAACTGATGTGTTGTCAAATCACAGGGTGAACATCCTGACTAATTATGTGAAATTATCTCATGTTGCACAATGTAGTAGTGTAAATATTTATATGCATACTTCTCAAAACCTTTTCATAAGTGTACAAAATAAAGATATTTGTGGACGATAGTTTGAGACAGCAGTTTTAGAACCATTCTTATGCACAACCTACATTTTCTAATTTCCAATGATCTGGAAACGCTGAAGTTTGTAAGCAGATATTAAATATGTAGCACAGTGCATATTGAATTGTCTGTGCAATGTTGTCAAGCAATTTTGGAAGCAAATATTAATATCATCCACGGTCATACTAATGATATATATATATATATATATATATATATATATATATATATATATATATATATATATACATATATCGAAGATTTCTGCCTCCACTATACAAGTCTCAATAACCATGAGAATAGTTTATGCAGAAAGCTTCAATTTAAAAGTGGCGTTACTAAAGTCATATTTTTCACCAGGTTAGTCCCCGGTTCTAGTCAATAAAATACTTGCAGATTTTAAAGATAGGGTTTTTGATCTTTGAAAGAACATGGTCATGGTCTTGTTAGACGTTTTTTGATATTCATTTAAAGCACTTTTTCATCTATTGGAACTCTGAATTGGTTGATTTGTTGGAACTCTGAATACACGCTTTGTTGATCGATTAGAACACTGAATACACTCTTGTTTGATCTATTGGAACCCTGAATACACTCGTGGTTTCATTATTAAACACTTTCAGCTAAGTTATGTAATTCGTTTGAATATCATATCCAGATAAATCTTACCAAGATGCATGGATAAAATAAGGTTTTGCTACTCTAAGTGAGAGTGTAGAGTTAAATCGATCACTTATACATACCATTTGTCTGCTTTTCGATGCTCTGACTTCTATCCGTCACATTTTCCTTTACCCTCTCTGTGTAGATAGAGTTTTGTGGGTAGTCGTGGCACTGCGGGAAATTGACTGGCGGCTTAGGGATCTCTGCGAAAGATTCATTTATCATCATCACCATTCCATCCAGATTGTGTAAGTCAATGTGACAGTGGAAGTACCACATTCCAGGATTGTCTGCTCGAATTCGAATTACCACATAGCCTCCAGTGGGGACAATAATGGTGTCTTTCCTCGGAGCACGCTCCAACTCTAGGTTTGGGACATTGCCGTCATTCCAGGACTCGTTTGACCACGTGGCGTCATTGCAGAAGCTGTCTTCTCTGTCGGTTCCTCCACGACAATCCACATCCAGGTTATCACCAATGATTTTACCTGTTGTCTCGTTGTATCTGGCATAGCCCATTTTGACTACATAAAAGGAGTGTCCATGCAAATGGACGGGATGGGAATATCCTCTTCCTTTACCCATGTTAATCAGAACCATCTGCACAGTGTCTCCATTGCCAATTTGAAGAGCATGAGTACAGGTGCAGATTTTCTGCTCACCGCACTCTGGCTCTTTGCACGGATAGTACCACTCGTTTGGCTGGTTCATAAGAGATACACTTGGTATCTTGAATACGCGCCCATTGACCGAGCCAGGAGTATAAGTTGTGCCCGGAAATGCAAAGTTTAGAAAGTATTCTTGGAACTTTCCAGGTATAAAAGGGGCTGTGGGGTCATCAGATGCAGCGGCTTTGAGTTCGTCAAAGGTCTTACAAATTGAGAATTGATCCGACGGATAATACAAAAATGGACAATTTATAACAAGACATGGATCATTTTCTGTACAAGTTTTCCCTTGAGTTACAGGCTCTGTCGCAGGCGCTCCTTTGTATCGTAGTATTGCCTCTGCTGTATGATTCTTATCTATCTCCAGACTTAGAGCTCTAATCCAATAGTTTGACACCGATTGATTTGCCATAATTACGAAGTCGAAGCGTTCTCCGGGATTTATGATGACCGACTCAGCTTCGACTGGATCTAAATCATATCCATCTGAAGCGACAGTTTTCAACGGATGGTTATCGACTGAAATTCGAAAAGGGTATATAGATCCTGCTGAGATAACTCTGAATCTATAGTCCTTTCCTTGCTCCACCTCAAATACCTCGAGTGGAGCACCATTGTGTTGACCAGTCTTTTCATCGTAGTATCTACCCTTGCCATTGATCAAACCCGCCTGAAATTTGAATAAGCTGAAAGAAGCACCATCGATTGACCTTGACCCACTTGTTTTTGTGCGTCCATCGTAGATACCATACACCGTTTTCATGTGTGCCAAATCAGAATCCCAGTCGTGGTTCCAGTCATTGATTACCATGATATGTTCCTCCATATCCAGTGGCTTTTTCTCTCGAATAACGAAGGCCCCAAACGTGCCCATAGTTCTTTGTGAACCTACATGCGAATGATACCAGAATGTCCCCTTAGGTTCAGCCTTAAATGTGTACGTGAAAGCTTGTCCGGGATGCAAGGGGCACTGTGTGACAAATGGTACACCGTCCATCCATGGTGTGCCTTGCTGGTGAAGACCATGCCAGTGGATGGTTACCGCATGGCTCCTAAGGTTATTCTTTACATGGACAATCACAGTTTGACCTTCGTATACAATGATAGGTGGACCAGGGACCTTTCCGTTTACAGCAGCAACCAAGCGTGGCACTTCCCAGCCATCTGCGGATATGACCTCATCCACTAGAACTGGATCCGCTTCAGAAACATTAACGACATTGTACATGTACAATTTTCCTTCGTGTGGAAAGACCAAATCCTTATGTCTCATCATTGTCAATTTGTGCTCTATCTCAAAGTAAAATTCGCAGGTTTCGTTTGTAATATGGCAGTCTCCAAACCCATTAGCCATTCGATCGTATGCGGTGGATCCAGCGAAAATTGCCGCAATAGCAAACAGGATACCGCACAACATGGTTCAACCTGTAAGAAAGAGTATGGTCTTATGTTTGCTTGTGTTTTACTTATAATCATTACTTAATTGTATTTGCTCGTGGAGCCAAACAAGAACCACTAGGCAAATCTAAGACATTTACGTTCAATAGAAGTGACTGAGATGAAGTAAGATGATAACAAGATTAGCGTACGTAATATAATTCAGATTCATTTATTTGCGAAAAAGTCAACTCGCCCTTTGCATTTAAAAAATGAAATGGTGATAAAACAAAGCAACACAGGAATATTTACATGTAACATTAATAATGTAACCCCTTGTCATCAATAATAACATTTTCCTTTTCCGTGTGTTGTAATTCGCCAACCCTATGGTCTTTCGTAGCAATGGAAAGTTCTATGTAGACATAATTTTGCGCTAAATTGAAACTAAAATAAAAATAGAAACTTTAATAGCGTTGCAACAATAGGAATATATTAGACCAGAACACAGAAACTTCATCCTGTGCATAGTCAAGTGATTTACTCTTTAGCTTTTCATCGAAAAGTCTCTTTTGCGCTCAAGGGCAAAATGTCACACTTGTTGAAGAATTGCAACACTGCTTCGTATGTGTTCCAACATATCTAAGTCTTCCACTTTATCTAGCAGGCTACAATCATGAAAATATACATGTTAATATTGTCAGTTTCTAAAACAATGAAATAACTGCTACTTTGTTGTACTGGACTTCTCTTTGGTGCTTCTCATTTAAGTTACAGTCAAACCGAACGATAATGGCTGAAACACAGGTGCTAGAGTTATGGACTTATTATAATCTAATCGCACGATTGTGGTTGAAACACAGGTGCTGGGGTTGTAGTTTTATTATAATCTGATGTACGATGGTGGCTGAAACACATGTGCTCGGGTTGTGGAACTCATAGTGACCATATACTGTACTCCACAACCCGAACTCCTGAAATAATAGTAGCGTTTTCGGTTTTGCTTTGCTCAGCACAACTCTAATAATTGACATAGAACAAAGTAGTGATGTCAGCCGTTTGCGGTTCCGAAGATCTATGTGGTGTACCTATCGTGTTTATGTTACAAGACAATGATGTATCAAAAGAGTAAAAGTTTCGATATGAAATATCGTTGCAACGGCACCGAGTTATCGTTGCAACGGCATACACTTATCATTGAAACACTAAATTATGTTGATACAACGGTAGGTTTTGTAGTTGTAATGATAAGATTTGCCGCTGCAAAAGTGTTGTTAACACTGATATCGATGCGGCATTATTTATATTTATTTCAACGTTACATTCAGGTACTTTGAAGTGATCCCGCACTCCGTTAAGGCGAAAACGTTGTCTTTATTGTTCATGCTGTTGTCGTGGAATTATGTGTACCTTATGTCAATGTATATATGTGAACGAAAATGTACTCGGGTTTCGTTGCCGCATACAGCGTTAACCAAGGGTGATTTATTTTTCGGTTTTCGCTATTTCAAAATACTAAGTTTGATTCATCCCATGCTGCACGTGCATTTTGCCTGCAGTGAAAAACCCAATTACCTCGAGTTATCTGGCCACGCATATTCACCACAGCTATGGTACTTATAGAGTGAGTTCTCTGTGTATATTCACATTCTAGTGAGTCTTGTCAGGAAGCTAACCACTTTACGGAACCAATCTTCAGCAGAGGCATGTGAAATATAAAATTGTATTTTTTCTTGCTAAGCGTTTATGTGACAAAATTGTTTTATATATTGGATCTTTCAGAATTTATTCTAAATATTACGAAGAGTCAAACCTATGTCATATAACGCCATGCTATCAGAAATACTATAGTCTGTTTCAAGTTAGACATTTCTTATAACTGAACAGACAGATTGAAGTTAGTTATACGCTGCATGCATTGAATGACGAATAACGTTCGAGCTCTTATGATCCAGTGAGATTATTCTTGTCGGACACAGCTTATGTACGAACGGGGTTATTATAGTAATAATCTCTTACAGTAGTTCTGATGAAAAAATTGCATGTGTAACGAAGCAAATTCATATGCGCGCATGCGTAACGTATATCATTGCATTCGTACTTAACCGTGTCATATGTACTACACGGCTCAGTTATTATATTTTAAGTCGTTTTTGGTTCGGTGATGGGGAGTCGTAGAACTCTGTGGGGTTCCTTGTAACCTGTATGCTGCTGTCTGGTGACATTGGCTCGGAAGAGAGTACTGGTGTTCTCGCACTGAGGGACCAAAGGTTCGCGGCCAGCGGGTCTGTGTTGAACGAGGAGACTCTCGAGGGATCCATCAACAGACTGGGAGGGGCGGGTCGAGCGTGGTGGCTCCTTGACCATTGACTAGAGCTGTAGAACCGAAATACATCGTGGTCGTCAACTGGACGCCACGATTTATATATGTGTTCCATGTTTGAATTGATATATTTCACTATTGCTATCTGAGCATAAATTAACAATTCAATATCGCTAACTGAGTGATAATTAATAATAGATACATCCTACTTGTGGATAAATTATACATTATTCATATTTGTCATAAATCATATACTTTGATCACACTTGGTGTTGAATCATACATTGTTTGTATTCGAGTGTAAATCCTATACTTTCATCACTCTTGAAGTTAGCTGTAACATTGTTCTAATGAAAGAAACCTAGACCGTCTACAACTTCCGTTCTAAATTAAAATATTTACTTTGATTTAAATATTTACAACGCATAAATATACTTCACATTTCGATAATAAATAGCAGTAATACAAACGTCAATGTCCGTGAAGTCTAAGAATATTAAGTTGATTATAATAGCGTATATACATAAGTGCTAAAGTGGTTTACAAAATGCCATAGTAGTACTGAACAATGGTTATTTTTGTTATTTAAAGAAATTAAACTGTCACATATCTTTTCAAAATACGTTGCTCAAAATATCTTAGTAAATACACTAATGCATTATTGCATGCAATTAAAATGGTATTTCATCTTCTGTGTCAATGATGAAATAGTGAAACGTTGTGGTTCACAAAATGTGTACCATCAACAAGCCTCTCTTGCTCCTGAAAGTACTGAAATCCCTGCGCTTTCTTGGAACTATAGTGGTAATTATCCTCATTTGCTTGTCAAAAGGGAACGGATGATATTTGGTGGAGTAAACAAGGAGATTTCAATCCGTGCATATCTTAGCCCTAGCATTGACGGTCACCTGCCGTTGCACCAATATTTAGATACTGGTGCAACGATATTATTGGTTTTTATAACTGTATATTGTTCTGTTGGAACGGTAAATAAAGCGTTACGACGATAACAATTAAAGTTGAGTGATGTGATAATTCGACAATTTCAATGATAAATATACCACTACCACAACAGAAAATATCGTTACATCGGTATTTTCAAATCGTTGCAATGGTAAGAGAATATCGTCAAGATGGTATATGAATACTGCAGCAACGATTATAAATACTGTTGTAACGACATCAGTGTTAAAATACCGCTGACAAGGTAAATCGGATTGTTTCATTTGGATACCATTGCAACGTTACCGGTAGTTTTAATCTTTTGCTACACCATGCAAGATGGAATAAATAACATCAATTGTGCCAGACTTCCAAAAGATGACAGACACATGCGTGGGGTCTTTTTTTCATTCTGCCTTTTAGCACGTCTAGTCGTTTGCAACAAGTCTATCCCTGAACTTTCAGCTTCTGGGATACTCAACTTCTTTATAATAGATGAGAAGAAAATCCGAAAATTGAACATTTTCTTTCGGGCAATATATATCTTGATTGTTTCGAGTGTTTAATAAATAAAATTAAGAGTGGGTTCTAGATAAAAAATATATTTCATGGACTAAATTATTATTTTTAAACTCAGATTACACACATCTACAGAGAAGAATGAAAAGTAAAAGCAAAACAATAAGCTGGAAAGTTGTACTTGTCGTTCATAAAAGAGAACCTCCTATCCACTATTTTGTTCACCTTTTGACGTATGTTGAACAAGATGTCAGATTGTTCAGATGGACATTACAGTGTGATACGAGTCTAGGTCTTAAATAATGTAACAGAAAGAAAGTGAAACCAACAATGCAAGTAAATTCAACAAGCAATTTATTTATAGCCAATTAAAATGAAAATTCAAAAGACACTTACAATAACGTGAATTGAAGTCCAAATAATCCAATAATTCCAAGTGCCCTACTCAAGTCCTAAATACAGAATGTTCCGAATGAATTCCAGTAGGAATGAATGTCCTAATGTGATAGTAGTCTTGAATATTCTGATGTGTCGGTAGTCTTGAATGTGCTGATAGGTTGAATGATGTAATTCAGAATACCTTTGAATGAATTCACATAAATCCCAAAGTCAAGTATTAATCCAAATGAGAATGAGCACCTTTAGTAATTCCAATGAATATATTTCAAATAAATAATTCCTCTCTTTGAATTTGTTCTGATTTTCACAACTGTAACATCTGATTACTAAAATAAATTCCATAATAGACTGATCTTAATAATATGAAGTCTAGTATAGGAATGAAATCTTGTTTACCAAACCTGTATAAATATAAGGATAAGTCACCTGACAGATATTCTAGAACATGAGTAACAATAATGGAAAATTCCGGTGCCTATGTGACTTTTCTCACATCAACCATGGAAAATTCCAATCCAAGTACTAAATGCTATGTAAACTAGTCTGACCTTGGCCTCAAATGCAGTAAATATGTTATTTACAACTTAATCACCACTAAAGTACAACTTACCTCATGGACACATATTATAATTTCAATATACATAACAAATGCTCCTGTGCAAACCATGGATAATTCAGTTTTTGAGGCTAGTTCAGGAAAAACGTATACTTAGTTGGGAACGGTAAATACAGGTGATCTATAAATGCATTTTATGAAACAAATTTGATGGTTGAAGATCCTGACGATGCAAATCAATGTTCACAATCTGAGTACACGATTACGCAGAATGCCCATCACAGAGATGACCAAGATTCATGTTCTCGCTGTAATGGTCCAACATATCGACATGACATGACTCAGATTCCCAATCAGGACTTTATTAGAAGACTTGATCAGGAATTAGATAATCTACCCAGAGACATGTATATTGAGAAATTGCTAGAGGTGGTACATGATTGTGAAGATACTGTAACCTGGTATAGGTCGATCTTATTTAGCAGAGAACGATGTTTTCCAGGCTTTCAATCGTGAGTTTTGGTGGTCAGAAAGCACAGAAATGGTTTAAGCAGTTTAATACAATATGCAAGGAATTGTCATTCTTTTTCTATGTTTATGAAAGGGGATCCTTGCGATATCAAGTCTACTTTTAGCAAGAAGAATTCAAACCTTTGTGTACAAACGGAACAGTGTGATCAAGATGATCAACATGTCTCAGGGCAAACAGAACAAGTGACTAATTCAGCAAGACTTCGCTATCCCAAATCAAGAGTGATTGCTGTCATTCACAATAAAATGGTTTGTCACTCCGAGAGGAGATAAAATCCCTGAAGGCAATCCAAATATCATTGATCACAGTGAATGACCTGAATACATTTCGTGCTGTGCTGTTTAATCAATATGATACAGGTACAATCTAAAACCAGTTCAACTGCTTAGTAATGAGATTAAGTAATTGAAAACAACTCGAAGCTTTATTTGGTATTGAAATCTCAGGCCACACGCAGGAGCCATATCAGAAAAATGTAATGTTTATATATATTAGGTGGCAGAGTGTGTACAGAGTAGTTATTAAACGTTTTAAGGTACAAACATATATATGACAAAATGGAGTGTGCATTATTATTGTATAATGTAAAACACAACGTAAACAGTATATTGTGAAGAACAATTTTTGTAACGTATTACACATACATACATGTATCATGTACCTATACCTACCCATACATACACTTAATCATACATATGCATACGTACTTACAAGCACTTACATACATCTAGACGTGTACATCCAGTTGGTGATGGAATTTGTTTGTTACTGGCAGTTACATACATTTTTTCATAATTATGTCAACAAATTTAGAAAGACTTGCTAATATTGAGCAATTTCTGGAGGAAAAGAGCTTACCAAACTTTATTACATTAGGGTTAGTACAATAATAAGATGGTAAGAATTTACATCTTTCGCTTGAGAAGAAAGGACAAACAAAGAAATAGTGAAATTCATCACCTATGTCATTCCTATCGCACATAGTGCATTTTCTGTTTTGTCCTGGTAGGTTTTTCCAACGCCCTTACTCTACTGGAAGTTTGTGGTTTGTTAGTCCTAAATTTTAGCAAAGGCAAATAAACACTGCTTTCTAAAGATATCAAATACTTCTCAAAGTTTAAATTTCATTGGAATAATTGGTAAGTCGCACCTTTATATGTAGCTTATAAATCATGCACTCCATTCCTGTATAAATAAATCATTTAAATATTGTGCAACACTTGCTTTCAGAGCTTCAGGGTTACATACTGATGATTGGTAGATCAGATCTATTCTTCCAACTGAAATCAAAATGTTTCTAATATGTTCAAGCCATTTATAAATAAACCCGGAATGAATATCACTCAAGATAATATGGTATAACTTTTTGGAAATTTTGGAGTATTTTACATTTAGTATTGAGATTCAAAATCCAATCTTGCGACATTTAATACAAATATCAATTGGTTTGCTACTAAGTTCTAAATCCATGAATGTAACTGGTGTGCTCTTTCTAAGTTTTGTTACATAACTTAGGAATTCATTGTGATCATTTTCAATAAACTGTGTGTTTTGGAATCCCAAAACTTCACATCCGTACAGCAAAATAGGTACAATTGTGTCATCGAACAGTTGTAACTGTAAATCGATTGGAATGTGCAGGTTCTTTATTTTTCGATAGAGAAAATGCATAGCTCTTTTTGCTTGTTCAACCTTGTGTTTTATAGCTTTTAAAAATCTCCGATTTTTTGAAAAAATAATACCTAGGAATTTAAATTCCTTACAAATAGAGATGGTGTTCCCCACCCTGTGTAAATGTGAACTGAGTGCAATTACGCGATCCAAAAATTAATGTTTTTGTTTTTGTTAAATTGACATTTAGTTTCCAAATTTTAATGTACTCAAAGAAAACATTAAGGTTTGCTTAGGAAGAGTCTGCATCAGTTCCGAATATTACAGTGTCATCTGCATATAGTAAAGTCAACATAGTAAAGTCAACAGTTTCAAGTACATTTCGATGTCAGAACCTTCTGTTCCTATTATATTCATGTTCAATCATTCTCATATAGAAAAAACTCCAGGTCGTTCAGAAACATTGGAAATAGTATCCGCGGGAGATTTTTTACCTTGCCTAACATCACAAAGAATTTGAAAAAACCCAGACTGTTGTCCAGCGAACCTCACACAGGATTTTATATTTTGATATAAATTGAGAAATAATTCTAAAACACTGGCCATTTATATTGTTTTTCAATAACTTTCTCCAAAGATCCGCCTGCTAAACCGAATCAAAATCTTTGCTAAAATCAATAAATCAGCAAACATATTTTTTTCCTTTTCTGTTAGAAGATTTCTGGTAATACATGTAAAGAAAATATGTGATCTCTTGCTGGTTTTCTGCTAGTATGTTGTGAGTATTCAGAATAGCTGTGAACAACTTACTAAAACAGCTAAGGAAAATAATCGGTCGGTAATTTTTGGGTTTGGCGGGATCTCCGCTATGCTTATAAACTGGTCTTATGATACCTTCAAGCCATGATAAAACCTGTCCCAAGTATTAAATTGAAAAAGAGATATAGATGGAAATTAGTAAATTTGATGATTTTTTGTAAATATTTTTAAATATTCATTAAGTATACTGTCATTCTAATGGGTTTTATTATTTTTGTAGAGATTTAATACATTTGATGATTTCCTCCTCCGTTATCGGTGAATACAATATGTTATCATTCTCCTCCAAATCCATGTCCAGATTGTCGAGATTACTGGACATGTCTTCATCAGTGTTATCATTATAATATTAAAAAAAAAGAGTCATATAGCGTACCAAGTGTAATGCTTGAATTATCGTGCTCCTGTAAAATGTGTCCTTTTGTTTGAATCTTTGAAACTATTGTTCGTACCCGTGTCCTTTACGGATGAGTTGACACAATTGAATGCACACTCCGCACAGTCCTAGGCGGTATTTACAATTTTAGTGTTACCGGTGACTTGGTCAGGAGTTTTGTCGGTGGGTTGAGTAGGCTGAATGGTACTCGCTGGTAGGTCAACGTTTTGAACCCGTGAAGTGGACATAGGCGGGGCTCCTTCTGGGAAAACCTGAACGACGTTTGGGTTTTCCACATCGATAGGAGTACCATTGTTAACATTAATAGCGGTGGTGACGGTGGCGCCTTCAGCCTCTTCGTTCAACAAATACTAAAAACGGTTACTGACTATTAGTGGGTCGACTTTGGCCGTGTACACTGCTGCATGTTCATCTTCTGACGTTTAAATCGATATTGTGTCATCGTCATTGTCGTTTGTGGTTGGGCCCTCCATATTCGAGACATTCGTATTTTCAGATGTCGATAAAGTTTCGGGTATTCTGCGATCACTGGTACTATTACCAGTGTCGGATGTCAATGGGCGAAAGCGGTCAGAGTTAGCTGTCTCTAATCTGCTACGTCGCATGCTACCTCTCCAGTCAAGAAACATATCTCTGTGGACCCTGCCATTGATAACAAGTTTAGCGGGGAATTTGACTAAGATGTTTGCAGCAGGATACGTTTTTTCAGGACTTTCATCTCTAATAGTAGAGGTTTACGAGCAACCGTAATCTTTTGAGGGTAATCACGGTGTACCCCTCCCCTCCCCCCCCCAAAAAAAAAATGTTGTACCTTTAAATTTCAAGGTGTACGACAGTATAGGTTCCATGTCCTGGGAATCGCGAAAGGCAGTGATTAAAGGCATACGGTTAACTCTGTTCAACCCTTTGGCTAAACACATCTTATGCGGATGTCGTTTGCACGTTTTGTCCCGGTGCAAGTAACTCATCTTGTAATGCCATTGGCTGTGATGAATATCGCTCTCCATCGAGTGCATCGCAGAGGAAGTCTTCTGTGTCTAACTGTTTATCTCCCGTTTGAGTTGAGTTTAATACCACTGGTTGTGATGAACTTCGCTCGAGTACATCGCAGAACAAAACGTGTGTGTCTAACTGTTTATCTCTCGTTTTGGTTGAGTCTAACGGCTTTTCACCAGATATAACGGTAGTGGAGTCTCAAGCCTGTGTAATGGACCAACTTTCTTCGAAAGCAAATAATGGGGTCAATGTTTTACGGCCTCTGGTTTCCAAAAGCTATGGTAATATTTCACATAAGACTGCCACGGCAACTGTATCTTGTGTCGATAGTACTGATGTCGACCCCATCGATGGAAAATATCACACATAATTCCACTGCTCTTTTCATCCCAATGCGATTAATGCCACACGCAACCCACTAAGACTCAAAATAAACCGTTAGCTTACACCGAACAGCTTACTGGACATGGTACTTGACCAGGACACAGATTGGTATTCCTGGCAACAATAATGTGAAAGGTAATGATTTGCATACCCCTCTTAGCTCGATACGTACCATGCTTGGTGGTCAGATTTAAATGCCTAGCTCGTTTGGCAAACACATCGGAGAAAACGTCTCGGATTTTATTAATGATGATGCTGATGATGATGATGATGATGATGATGATGATGATGATGATGATGATGATGATGATGATGATGATGATGATGATGATGATGATGATGACGAGAATGTTGTGTCTGAAGGTACGGTCAGGCGAAGAACAATGCGCTTTAATATCATCGGCATTGGCATCGAATCTACTGCAGAGGGCCTCAATAAATTCTTTAAAAAATATAATATAGAGCCGTTATCCGTAAAGTTTATCAGCAGTAGAGTTAATTGTCTAGCAACCAAGCTGACTGTATAAGACACACAATGCCATACCGTTGAAAATGGTGTAACATGGCCAAAAGGTGTTTATGTCAGGAGGTGTTACTGGAATGAATCCTGGTTAGATCGGTTTAGCAACCGAAATCAGGAGCAACATAGTGTGTTGTTCTTAAGTCTGTTCTGTCATAAGTTAGTGTTTTTTTATCTTTGTCTTGCTTTCACAATGCATAAATATTAAGATGGTTATATCTCAAGTTTATATAAATCTTGATATACTGAGCTGAAATGTTTGAGGTATTATGTCGTTTGCCCTTAGTCCTAGTGCAGTGCTGGGTAAAAATGATGTTGATGTAGCATGCATAACTGACCATAAGCTATTACAGCAGCATATACTTCCATTTTGCGATGCTATTCTATCGATTACGTATGCAACGATAAGCCCGAGGTTATATCCTCAAATGACACGTTGATAAAATGTGGCAATCTTCTGCAAAACCTCTCTTATAAGATGTGCTAACTTCATTGATAACTTTAATAGTGACAGAATTGTTTAACATATAATTAAAATGTCCATATATGCAAAATGTGTGTATTTTAATGGGGATTTTCAATGCAGTCTTTTCTCATAGTTGGGTAATGTGTATTTTACTGGGGATTTCAATGCAACATTTCACAAGTTCTTAAGAAACAATAATCTAGCGAGTGCTGGTTATTTAACAATATGCACTGGTTCCCGTTAGACATTCATGCCAATGGAAACGATGATTGATCATTTTGTACTTTCGAATTAATGCATAGGTAGTTTATGTAATGTGCATGTTGTTTCAGATCGCGAAGAGCACGTGCTTTCTGATCACCTCCCTATACTTACTACCCTTCGTAAAGTTACATATGGTAGAGACTTCAGACAGCATATGAAGAGAAATAACATAGCTTGGAACAAATTTGATACTGATACCTTGATAAATTATGAAACTGAACTAAACCATCGCCTAAAATCTATGAATATATATACTATTTCGGACAATGTTGATATATTTTATGGGTGCATTATTACTGTAATACAGCAGTCAGGCGACATAACAGTCCCAAAGTCCAAATTAAATTGTTATACTGGTCAGATGATTTTAAAGAAGCACATGGGTTTCAAGTGCAAGCTAGTTATAATGGGATAAATGAGGGAAG
This sequence comes from Margaritifera margaritifera, assembly GCA_029931535.1. Taxonomy (NCBI): domain Eukaryota; kingdom Metazoa; phylum Mollusca; class Bivalvia; order Unionida; family Margaritiferidae; genus Margaritifera; species Margaritifera margaritifera. The sequence goes on along the minus strand of JAQPZY010001368.1, from coordinate 1,763,596 downwards.
ATCAAGAGATAGTGAATATCAATTCTTACAGAGAATATAAAGCTAAGAAGAGAGAGTTTAGAAACCTTCAAAAATGATCTATGGAAAATTATATGGTAAAAGTATATGAAGAAATAGAAAAGGCACATACATGTGATGTAAGGCATTTCCAAAAAGTAATGAATGTTACGAGAGGTAGAAATAACAACTTTTGTCAGAAAATATCTTTTGATGGAGTTTGTGTGAGTGATGACGAGTCCATTGCAAATAGTTTTTCCAAATATTATGAGGACATTTACACGCCAAATTGTTGCCATAACTTTGACGAAAACGTCAATGAATTTATAAAACGGAAATTAACTCAGGTTCTACAAGATGGTTGCAGAGCATATTGAGACCTTTCAGGACAGTATCAGTGTAAGAGAAGTAAAAGAAATCATTCACAGTCTACAGAAATTCAATGCACAGAGCCATGATGGTATTTGCAATGAACATTTGATCCATGGTAGTGATTAGCTCACAGAGACTGACAACTTTATTTACTCAGATGATTGATCAATCGTATATACCTGTAGATTGCTCAAAAGGGGGGGGGGTAGCAGCAAACTAAAGAACTCTCTCGAAAGTTACAGCCCTGTTACTTTACTGCCTGTTATCTACAAAACTTAGGAGAACATTATTCATGGACGTTTGGTCACTCGGCTTAAAGATAATAATTCTAACATTCCTAGTTCACAGCAACATGGTTACAAGAAGGGTTTAGGCTGCACAACATCGAGTTTCTCGCTGTTGCAATCAGTACAATATAACGTAAACATGGGTTAACGGGGTTTTACTCCTTTTCTTGATACAATAAGGGCATTCTATAGCGTGTGGCACAAAGGGTTACTTGTAAATAATTCACATTGGGAATTACGGGGAAATCTCTTTTAATGTTTCTGAATATGTATATAAATGTACAAACCAAAGTCCTTGCCTATGGGCATATTTTGGATTGGTTCCCGAATGATCAAGGAGTGAGACAATAAGGCGTTTTGTCAACCTTGATGTATGTAATATTTATAAGTGACTTGCAACTCCTATTAGAGAATAGTGGATTTGGAGCAAAGATTGGATCCATGCTGTGTAAAATCCAAGTCAAACTGATGATATTTTACTTCTGGCTATTTACCCAGTATCAAGTGGCGATTTGAGCTTCCTGTCACAAAGTCAAATGTTTTTATCTTCGATCTGAAATACAAGAATTATGTCAAACGAAATGGTACCTGGAGTCATCATGTTTGCCGGTTGCTGATTCTTGAACACACCTGTGAAACTGGATTAACTCAAAGCTTACGTCACATGACGCAATAGTCGAAGCATGCAAGAAAGGGGGAAAAAAATCTCTTCAGGATCTGTTTGGTATTGGCATTAAACCGAATGGTTTAAACCCTTTGGTTGCTGCAGATGTGATCAAACAGGTAATTTCTCCTTCAATGTTTTATGGTATTGCATTATGGGGCAATATTTCTCAAAGAGATCTCTCTTCATTGGCCAAAACTCTGAGGTATTTTGGTAAGATTTACAAGACTTTCCAACACATACAAGATCAGATATTGCACTTAAAATGCTAGGTTAGACATCAGCTCAATCTAACATTAATAGGAGAAAACTAATGTTGGTTTTGTTGTTGTTTTTGTTTTAGATCATGTTTGATGCATACTGATGTACATGCATACTAAAGGTGTGTTGAACGTTACGCTTTTTCACTTAATTTTGAGCAGACGCAAGTCAAGCTATGAGTTAATTTCAAATATATCGGACACGTTTTGTTAGCTTCTGTGTCAAGTTAATTGTTTGCAACAATCTGACATAACAGATAAACAAAATTGTAAAGAAATTTTGAGGTCAAATTGGTTTGGTTTTGAAAATAGCCTTTGGAGAGTTCGAATGTCTAATGAAACAGATCTTGACAGGTTTTCTTCGATGCATAAATCCTTGCTACCTCCCCCAGTATGGCAGTCGACTAAAATAAGACAAGACAGTAAGGTATTTATCTATATAACGAGACTATGGGCTGTTCTTCAAATACAACTCAACATGTGTATTTGATGTTGAAGTATTTACATAGAGATGATATACTAGTATCATATTTGTGCTTCATGTCCTTATATGGCATGTTTCAGAAATTCTTTTGGGGGTTTCCTGACTGATAACTTTCCACCAAGCCTATATGTTACGTTATTTAATGCAGAAGATAAACTGCAACTGCAGTACCGTCTAGGTAAAAGGTTACCAGCGGGTGTAATTTACAAAGAAAACTCAAGTTATTTGTCCGGTATGCAGCATAATTTGTCATGCAGTGTGCAGCATACTTTGTCATGCAGTGTGCAGCATACTTTGTCATGCATTGTGCAGCTATGTTCTACAACTAGAGGTTTTATAACTTGTAACTTCCGCAGATAATGAAAACTTTAATGGTGGATATAATGGAAGCATTTTAAAGTCTAATATGCTGTTTTATAGCATAGATGAACTGTGTCATGATAGTCATATTGCATCTTTATTTACACTTTTGTATGCACAAAATGATTTCTCATTTCTTAGGCCAAGTCGTGGCTTTCTTCATATGAGGTCAGGCTGTACAGCGTGCCTACATATTTCATTATTTGTATATACTAGTGTTTGTTTGTTTGTTCTTGTGTTGTTGTTCTAACATTATGAAAGGTTTCTGGTTGTAATCCAGTGATTTATTATACTTAGTTATTATATCATGTAATCTTCTATGGAAGTAAATAAGGATGATGATGATAATGATGAGAAATTCGCCCGAATGTAAAATGACATTTTGATTTTGTCCCACATCAGTTTTAAATTTGCTCTTGACTTTTTAACCCATTAGAGCAGAAAAAAAAATGTTTTAGTGGGTGAAGGTCATGCGAACGCACTTGTAAAGAAAATCGATCCTCTTTTCCTATCGCACCATTTTTAAGATATGCTCTACAGAAATAAAGGTCCTTTCTACAGTTCAAAAATAAGTAATAGCATATAAACTATAGCTGAATCTTCCAGATATAAGAAATATGCTAATTGCGTATATTGTAATTATTATTACATGTACTTAGCCAACTGAACCATGTTTTAAAGTATGCACTTAACTATATATCAACTATATACGACCTATATTATCCAAGCCCACGTCCCGTTCAGTACCCGTAACATATTGATTCGCTTATATATCATCAGTTCTTTTCAGATCACAAATCATCTTGCAACAAGCACAAATTGCACAGACACCATGACCAATAACCGAGTTGGTTATAGTTTTCGGTGAAACATTTCCACCCGGAAGCCGGCAACCCAAACGTTGGATATTATTTTTTTTTTCTTTTCCCAAGATCTTATTACAAATTTCGACTTCAAAGATCTGCAATTAGATGAAGAAGAAGAAGAAGAAGAAGAAGAAGAAGAAGGTGAAGATGATGATGATGATAAAGAAATGGTTCTCTTAGAACCTGCATAGCTGCAGGAACAAAATCAAAGTCCCTACGAATAGATTGAATGGCGCTTTCATACGCACATCAGGTATGGAACTACCTGTACCATTAATATTATGCCGATAATCCGGTATCTAGTTCGTCATTAGGGACTGCAAACAGTAATATACCAAGTGAAATAATAGTTTTCAATACTGGACAGACTTCTGTTGAAAAATATTCGCAAGCGGTTTGCTTGCCATATCATCATGATTTAACAACATAAAAGTGACTTGAGACATACACCACAAACTTAGTAGATTGCGCACTAGAAGTGAAATGTGTCTGTCATAAATTTTTTAATTCACTAACATGATTATATCCTGATCCCATTATGAGACAAACTGTTTTATTCATCTCATTTTTCGAGGGCTTTAAGAGAGTAAGGTAACGATGTCAAAACTACAATTTGATTAAAATCGATACTTCAAGCATTGCGGAGATCTGATGGACACCGATATGAGTTATTGTCTGTTGCTCTTTCGATTCACCAATCAGATTACAGATTTCACATTTATGAAAGTGAAAAACATGATTCAGAACATAATGTTTCTAACCTAATTCTCTCAAATACATAATGTAACGCTTTATCTGGTGAGTTCAACAAAAATTAAAAAAAAAAAAAAAGATGAATGAGAATTCCAAAAGTCGCTGGAACATAAACCTTTATCTGTGCCTGCCAGATCCACATATTATAACTAGATCTCTGTTTTAATCAGATTGAATAATTAAAAAAAAAACATGTCTTATAACTCATTTTAGTTTTAGGTCGCTGATGTCATAAACAATAAACATGCATTGTTGAAGACCAACATTATCAGTTATTCAGATGTTGAGAGATACGGTTTGACATTGTCATTTTTCTTTGAATCAACATTTTCTGCAAGTTGTTTGGAATAAAGACGGTTTAATAGTCTGTGAATCAACTATACTGTTTTCGATGGCGCGTCACATAAAATATTTGAAAGCACAAAACGTTTTTAACCAATCAAGTGCATCTAGATGTATTTGTTGCTGTCTGAAGTATGTCGGTTTAGTAAGAGCCGTATTTTGATAATCTATATAAATCACATTTCTTAGCTAAAGAACTAAATTAATCGAAGAGACTTTAATACTTTGTCTTCATAGATTAATATTGTACAGAGTTCATATAAAGGTTTTCGCACTAACGCTTTTTTTTTGTAATTTGAACATAATAAATATCTCAGGTTGTTTCATGTAGACATTGGAGACATATAACATACCTATTTAACAGTCTTCAAAGTAATCAAACACTAAGACAGCAGCAGGGAAGTTGAACAGACTGGATGACTGATGACCGTGTCAGCCGTCGCCGCGCCTCCCACCGCCCTTTCTAACTCTCAAAACAGCCAACAAACAGACAGGCTCCTTTTTTTTAAAAAAAGTGCCCTCTGCGGCTCCCAAGGACAACACAGAAAAGGCATGTTCGAAAAAGATGCTCATCTCTTGAGTAACACTCCCTAACCATAACGACCGCCCCCCCCCCCCCTCGCCGGGCTGGACCGGGTCCCTACAGACGCTCCACTTTTTTTCTTTTTTCAATTAGAGACACGCACTAGCAGTATATACAGTGGGTAATATGCCTTGTTGAAAAAATACTTGCGCTTGGATCACATTAGGAAGTACAGAGAGTTGTATACACGAATATTGTTATATATACGCACAGATGCTTCGAAGGTGTGTGTTTGTGTGTGTGTGTGTGAATGTGGAACTTATTGTTGTACGGGGTGCGGTAGTGGTGTTAAGGCACATTACGCTCTTTACGGGAGTTGTGTCTCGGATACTTTACAAGCACGCCTTAGGAAGGAAAAAGAACCTCGGCTGTTCACCGAATTTCTGCGTCTTGCAGCTATTGAGGTGTAAATATTTAAAATTTTCAAAACTTTATCTACTTAGATATCCAAATGGCACATGCACAATCAGCGCGTGTATTGTAGGACGAGTTTTAAAAATTGACGGGGCTTCGATCTTCTTACTCCAGCAACCGCACAGCACTGCAGCAGCTGCGTGAACAGCTCGACCGTCCAGTGCAGAGTTTGCTTGACTCGAGACAGCAGAACAGGCAGCGGAAACCGTGAAGCATAAATATGGCCGCCTTGACTCTACTGAAATCGAGGAAAAAGTCTCCTATCACTTTGACAAGGTGACGCCGCACCCTGCGCCTATTCCCAAAATCCTAGACCTTGATTGGTATCGTCATCCTCGTGAAAAACATTGTCCGCCTTCTTGTTCACTTGTAAAAATTCTAAGTCCAATCGAAGTCCAATGTACACATTTTGCCTTGTATCTCGCAAACACCTTGAGCTATCGAAGTCCGATTTTCAGCAGCATGAGCGCATCGAATACGGCTGTCAGCGCATGTCGATGAATGATGTATCTCGCCTACAGCGCCGGAGAAAGCGTCGATAAAGCAATTTGGCTATCGACTGCTGCCGGGACGATACGGAGAGTCCGATTGACGTGGCGTTTGTTGAGCCTGATGGAGCAGCATGTGCGCCTTGAAGATGTCTACCAGCGCATGTCCAGCAATGAGATTGCGAGTCTTTACATGGCCGCCTGCTACCCCGGCAGTTTCTTGGGCATGGAAGAGTGAGCTCTATACTTTGAAAGGTTTGCTACACTAGTGCAACGGAATGCCCGCGTCACTTTTAACAGACGACTGGATTTGCACAGCTGCGGTCTTGAGCCGTTGATCTTGACTCTCATCCAGTTATTCCTGCATGATGTGGACGTCACTTTAGTAAGGGTAAAGAAAGCGAGGCTTTCCCCAACGACGGCGGCTGGGTTCACATTGCTCTGCTGCGGGTTATGGTCGAGACGGGCGTGCTCACACAGCTCCTTTTCGTTGTCTCTATGTGAATTTTACAGTAATTTCACAAACACGATTTTTGGCAGCATACAGTCTCACAACCATCAAATAATTGCATCAATTATAACCTTTAATTTTGCTTTAAGTATGACAGTAGCAAAACGTGTATTAAAAATAAAGCACGCTGGTCAGGCATGTCAATTATTTGTATATAAGGCTTGCAAGAGCCGGCCTCGAGGAGACTCGGTCTGCCGATTCTCTTTTGTATTCCTTGGGTCCACGCGAGTCCCGACAAGCCAACAGCGCATGCCATTTTGTTGTGCAACAAAAACGTGTGCGAACGGGGCTCCCTGAGCTTCCACCGGGCGCATTAATCACTTGCAATCCCCCCCCCCCTCAAAAAAAGTGCGACTTTTCCATGCTACACTCGCAATAATTCAAGTTTGACCAGAGGGAAACATGCGTGGAAGTGGAGGTAAAAGCCGAGTAGTCCTACATGCATCACTCGCTACCAGTGATCCCCAGTTGGCTATTAGGCCGGCTGACGACGTTTATCTTTGTATCTAAGTTCATTTTTGGTTGTCTTCATTTTATTAAAACGACCCGAGACACATCCTTCCAGAGCTGTTTGAAGAAATTCGTTCAGTTTTCTCAATGATATATTTTTTAGAGAGCTGAACATGTATACGCCAGAAAGGATAACTGGTATAGTTTGCCATATGCTCGGTATTTGACTCCATTTGAAATGGACAAGAATTACACACATCGTTCTACATAAGTAACTTATTAACATGGACACGACTTTAAACATTTCACAATGTAACGAGAAGAATCTATATACCCCACTTTCTAACTTTGAAATTATCATCTTAGATCGTGTGAAAGTTTCAACATAAATCATAAAAGTCAAAGCACAGAGATACCTCTCTCTACCTGCACAGAGATACCTCTCTCTACCTGCGCAGAGATACCTCTCTCTACCTGCACAGAGATACCTATCTCTACCTGCACAGAGATACCTCTCTCCACCTGCACAGAGATACCTATCTCTACCTGCACAGAGATACCTATCTCTACCTGCACAGAGATACCTCTCTCTACCTGCATGCATCAATTGAACTAAACTTGTTTATGGGATATTAAGTAGACTTCCATATAATTTTAAGACTGGCGGTTGTTTGAGGCGACGATAATAAAAATGGTTTTTAACTGGAAACATGCTGTAAGTGTGCCCAATTTAAGATTTCAATTTGTTTCTAATTGTGTTTGTAATGAGTATATACCAAGTGTACAGTCTTGCCATACTGTACAGATCCTTTTGCATTCGATTGCCCTGAGAATTTATCTCTATCTAACTTCATTCATCTGTTAATTACTGAGTTGGAAATACGCTGTTGATAAGTGATCATAAATGTACTGAAAATACTGGAGAATATAGTATATTGTCTCCTTCTTGTTCGAAGTTTAGAACATCATGAAACTTGCTTGTATACATTTGACTCGGCTAGGTCAATCATGCTTCCAGTTAGCATACACCAACATCGTTTTCTTGATTAACATTCAACTTACTTCATATAAGTTGGCATGCCCCCTAAATTCAACGAATACAGTTTCTGCACCCAGAACCGAAGAATATTAGCTTTTGCAACCCAATGTTTTCTAGTAGTTTTGAAAACATGACAGTATATAAATAGAGCAGAGTTCTTAATTAGTCTGCTTGAATTGTTTTCTAAGTCTTGTCACGTTGGGATCAATTTAAGGCAGATGTTATTGCTCGTGGCGTACAATGTTTGTCAACTATAGATGAACCGGTTTGATAAATTTGTAGTTTACTTAATCTAATGCCCTGCTTTATTTCAATGCGTCGAAGTTAAACACACAATTACGCCTCTTTCCACCTATAAATCGGCAATGAAACAAATGTGTATTTTATTATTTGTAGGTCAAATATAAGCCATGACTTTTATGAAACTTGTCATAACTCAGCGAACAGCAGAAAATTATGAATTTAAACTTTCATTAAAAACACAAAAGCAATAGTGTAGGCTATTCGAGTTGTTTTATATGGTAAAATTGCGAATCTTAGGTATCATCTTGCACAAAAAGGCGTCGGAACCGCAGGAACAGGGTCGTCGCCTCCTCAGATATTTTCCAAAATGTAAATTTATATGTTGGTGGTTGCCCCGTTGACCGCCTCATTTATTTGGCAAAGTCTCAACGCCTCCTACAGAGTTGCACAATATGATGTCAGTAACGAGCAGCATTTACAGATTATGATGTTTGTCCTGTTAGATATTGTGGGCGAGACCGAAGTACAATGGGTTGAGCGTGTGAGCCCCCTGTACTTTGAGCGAGACCACAAATCAAACATTTCAAACACTGTAATGTATGTAAGATGTACCAAGATCTATAAAATAGTTAATTTTATTTCAATTTCTTTTCACAAAAATGAAGTGAATGTTAAAATCTTCTACTATTTGTTTTTTTAAAGATTGAATAGTGACTAAATGCAAACAATGACATTAAGTGATTTTACGTACTGTTACGTCATCAGAGACCCGTTTTGACGTCCTGTTGCGAAGGAACAAACATATTGAATCCTTTTGTGTTCTTACCAGTGTCCAGGAAATGCTTGACAACATCCAGTAAAATAATAATTTGCCGGATGATCCCACGCAATGCATTTGCATACGAAGGCACGAGCTGGGAATTTGTAAACTCGTTCAAACGAGTTTAATCAGTTGTTCAAACATGGTCGAAAATTCAGTTGTAAACTCGTTCAAAATAATTGTAAACTCCTTTAAAGGACAATTAAGCTCGTTCAAACGAGTTAGAATCTTAGTCAAACTAGTTGTGAATCAATTATTACTTGAAGCAGTTCTGTTTCATGCATCAAAAATTTTAGATTCGTAATTAAAATAGGTTTATGTTGGTGAAACAGAGTCTGGCTTAACATTATATCATGTACAATGTAGTTAAGTACATTGAAAAGATTATTTGCAGTTCATATTTTTGAAAATTAAAGCTTTTCACTCTAGTTCAATCAATACTGGCCTATATACTGTGTTCTTATTTCAAATTATTTTGCTTGCTGAGCTCGACTTTCATATAACTATTTACATGATGAATAGCAATTTTATCTGATTCTGAAACTATTTACATACAAACTGAATCATATAATAGTATTTTTCTTGTCCAGGATTTTTTATCATCTAAGTAATGAGCAAACGACAATAGGAACACATCAATCTGTGTGCAAATCATTCATAAATGATGTGTTTATATGCTTTAGGCATTCACTCCATATTCTTGCGTCATCAGATTTAGGGCTGAATAGTCATGTGATTGTAATCTTAAAGCTATTATGGTAAGGAGACAAATGTGACGTAATACACCAATTTTGAGTTCTGCTCAGTGAATTCTATAGAAAGGTACCGGTGTAAAAGATTTGGGAACACCATGAATCCCTTATGAAAGCAACAAGAGGTCATGCACATAAAGTCTGCTTAGAATCAGAGGCAGTCGGTTTCATTCAATAAAGAGAGAGAGAGAGAGAGAGAGAGAGAGAGAGAGAGAGAGAAGAAGAAGAAGAAGAAGAAGCAGAAGAAGGACACGGAAGGAGCCGACAAGCGAATCGTTTAAGGTAAATAAAAATACATTTCTTCCTCTCAATAGGACCGTTTAAAGGTTTGAAATTAGTCCACGATATATGGTTGACAAAACAAAATGTCGAAAATCTTTAGGTAAAAACCAGTGTATACATCTGCAGAGGAAAACGGAAAAAACGAGCTTTGTTGTGATTTTAGGCCAATTTGTGCTTGTACGCGTTTTGATATTATCATTCCCTGGAATATTTAAAACGTATTCTAAAATACTATGACCAAATCCTCCCCCCACATACCCCTTTACAACTGAGTAAACGTTTCAGAAAAGTACCGGTGTAAAAGATTTGGGAACATCATGAATCCCTTATGAACGCAACAAGAGGTCATGCACATAAAGACTGCTTAGCGTGAGAGATAGTCGGTGTAATTCAGTAAATACAGAGAGAGAGAGAGAGAGAGAGAGAGAGAGAGAGAGAGAGAGAGAGAGAGGAATGTGACACGGAAAGAGGCGACAAGCGAATCGTTTAAGGCAAATACAAATACATTTCTTTTTCTCAGTAGGACCGTTCAAAGGTTTGAAATCCGTCCACGATATATAGTTAATAACAGAGTTCGCCGATACAAAAAAAAAATATCTAAAATCGTTAGATAAAAACCAATGATACATCTGCAGAGGAAAGCACGAGATTTATTGTGATTTTAGGCCAATTTGTGCTTTTACGCGTTTTGATATTATCATTCCCTGGAATATTCTAAACGTATTCTAAAATATTATGGCCAAATCCCCCCCCCCCCACACACACACACATACCCCTTTACAATTGAGTAAACTTTTGTACAATTTTGCCCCTGGGCTTACCAAACTTATACAGTAAGAATTTCATAAGTTAAATTTATCTAGGTATCATCAAGAAATAATTTATTAGTACAAAATAATCTTAGTATACACTTCTTTCTTCATATTACATATACGGTTCATTCAGTCTATAGAGACCGCCATGAAGATTGAGATCTACTTTGAAAATCCTGCTGCAGTGACATTAGAAAATACAATTCTTGAATCACTTTTAATCTAGGCATCATGGAAACATCTTAACTTGGATATAGATTACTTTTGTATTTAAATGCACGAATTTGTGAGATATATCATCCAATTTGATTCATTCCATTCGAATAGTCTTCAGTTTCAATACAGCAAGATTTCTTCAAAGGGACACCAAAAATTAAACGATGTACAACAGTAGAATCTTACAACTATAGAGGCTTTCAATGTGTCGGGGCTTTCAATTACCCTCCCAGATCACGTCAAAGGAAGATAATAGGTAAGAAAACAAAAATACAGGTGAAGAGAGATTATTGTTACATTTAGCTTCTGTAGATAACTGGGCTGGAAAAAATTTGATTTTCCACTTTCATAACTGTTGAAGAAACAAAGATCTGATAATTTAAGCTGAAGTTGATAACTAAACACCTCAGTCATGGTCCAACGGGTTCTGACAGACAAGGAATAAACCAAAAGGGTCCAAAATGGCCCAATGGGTTCTGGCAGACAAGGAATGATCAAAAAAGATCCCAAATAGTCCATTGAGTTCTGACAGACAAGGAATCAACAAAAAGAGTCCAAAATGGCTCTATGGGTTCTGACAGACAAGGAATCAGCAAAAAGGGTCCAAAATCACTCTCTTATTGGCCTATGTGAGATAATCATTTTTGTAGTTTTCTTTTCAATAAATTAAACTACAATGCTATATGCCACTTTTGACAAGGCAATCGATAAGCTCAAGCGGAGCATTTAAGAATCGGTACTCCGATGGCAATTTCCTGGATAAACAAAAAGTAGCAAAAAAGAACACAACTATTTAGACTTTCATAGCTAAATACTTATTCTCCTATGTTTCAAATTACGTGAGTTCTACGTTGACATGTTCCGTGTATGTCAAGAAATCATTTCTTTCTTTTATCTTTCCCATTCACGATTAAGATTTAAGCAATCAATGCATGAAATCCAAATTGTCAAAACAAATTTACACTAAAATTTAAATAATAAATTAAAGGATTGCATGTTCTATGATAAAATAGCAGATATAACTGTACACTGTTTTATTTTTCGGATGGAGGTCATACTGGTTGCAAAAAAATTATACCCATACGTAAAAGGGATAAATTAAATGAAGTACATGCATTTTAACATTATTATTTGAACTTTTATCACTCTTTTAAATTCAAATTTTAAAAAAGATGTAATATGTTGAGATTGAATAAAACAAATTTTCAAATATAAAGATGGATACATTAAGGAAAGGACGTGCACTTTAATAGACATAAAGATAGGCTTATCTAACTCTATTAGATAAAGATAACAAATAAATACCAGAAGTACAGATTGATTAAAATAATGAAATATTAAATAATCTATGTATTAAAGCCATTTCATAAAATAAACAATATATTTATGAATTTTCCGCATTAGTTAATCGTTGATATTCAGTCAATTTGTCGCATTTCACAACTTATAAGGGAAATCACTCCTTCGTATACAAAGTGCGACTTATTGAAAGCGTCTGTACAGTAGAAATCAGAAAATTAGAGGTGCTGCGAACTCAAGATTTTAGTTCTTCTAACTTTTCAAAATCAGAAAAGAGAAAGCGTCACGTCGGGGCTGAGGAAATCAATTGAGGGATGCCAAGTGTTCGATTAATTGGGGTTTGGGCTATCGAGTTACAATAAGTGAAAAGTTTTCAACAAATTTCGATTCTTTACTGACTGTTTAACGGCTGTTGACAGTCAGATGTCCATATAAACAAACAATAATCGTAAGATTTCTATTAAACTTGTTTCATAAATGTTACGGCCATAAACATAATATAGAGATAAGTATTTAATTAAGGTGCATTGCTTTCAAGCGTTTTGGTGACTTTTGTTCAGCAATGCAATATGCTACCAAAAATGCGAATACCATGTATGTCTTTTTTAAAAAATAACCAATATTTCAAGGAATAGTTTTTGTACCAACCAAATCCAGCTTCATGTCATCGCCTACAACTTGTGTCATTCACAGTGTTTCTTGACTTCATAACTTGTTTAGATATGAAAGTGTATCTAATGTTTGTAATTGGTTATAACAAGTGCATTATACCCTAGAACAACAAATTTTTTATGCAGTTAAATTGCTCCATTATTTTTTTAATTTTTTTTTACTTACTCAGGCTATCCATTGGAAAAAAATTCCGACACGAAAGCTATACCGATATTTGAGTTGTATTTCTATTGGGAAAACAAATAATTCCGACACGAAAGCTTTACCGATATTTGAGTTGTATTTCTAATGGGAAGAGAGTGTACTAAGAAAATGTGCTGGAGAATGATGCTCACAAAATGGACAAATCGAGGAATGTAACATAAGCATAAATATAATTAATTGTGACTAATAGGAAAAAACAATTATAATCTAGTCTGGAGAAGGCGATCAAAGTTTTGTTCATTAATAATTGAATCCCCTATCATGAGGAAGAAAAATTATGCAGAAAACATGAAGATTGATACTTTTTGATATTATGTAGTTCACTTTACAATTTCCTGTGTTTTCAGGATTAGCAAATGTGTTTTTGTCAGAGGAATGTCTAATTGCAAGGCCTTTTTGTATTATGGAAAAGTTCGAAATACAAATAATTTTTTGCAGTAAATTTTAACTGAATTGAAAATAGAAACCCCAATAGCGCAGAAACATTAGGCGGACATTAAATCAGTGGACTGAAAATGCATATAGTACATAGGAAAAAGATTGACTCTTTAGATTCATCGAAGAGTATCCTTTGCACTCAAAGGGGTAAATTCACACGTTTTGACCCATTCTTCGTAAAGAAACATAACACTGTAATTCTTATGTGCCCCAAAAACATTCAAGTGTTTCACTTTATGGAGCAGACTTCAACAACGAGAATTATACATGTCTTCTTTTCGCTTCTTATTTCAATTATAGTCTAATTGTACAATAGTGGCTGAAACACAAGAGCTCGGGTTGTGGATTTATTATATTCTGATTGTACATGGCTGAAACACAGGAGCTCGGGTTGTGGATTTATCCATTTCTGCAATAATTGTTCTTATTTCTGGCATTATATACTTAAATCAGTCATTACTGAGTCAGAATAGTACGCAGCTTTCTTCAATTTATTATCCTCTAAAACTGACATTAACATATGGTGTTATACTGTCCCTGTCAAAAATACAGGTGCACAACTTTATATCCTTTCATTCTGACGTTGTTGAGTCAGACTATCGCACTGTTTTCTACAGTTTCCTTGTCCTTTAAAGCAACTATCCACTATTCATGGACTCTGTTTACACAAGTACGTTCGTGTACAATGGGAGAGTTTATAGTTACCGTATACATACAGTTGCGAGTTAAATAATAGTATCGTTTTCCGTCTCACTTTGCTGAGCACATCTCTAATAATTGATATGTAACAGAGTAGGTATGTCACGTTTTTGAGGTTCCGAATATGCAAGACTATGGTGTACCAAAAGGGTGAAACTTCCAACACCGCTGCAAAGCAAACTTTTGTTGATCAAACCCTAAGTGTTGTAGTTGCAATGAAACAATTTACCCTTTTAACGGTACCTTTTAAAAAAACAAATAAAAACAATGATTGCGTTGCAACATTATTTATCTTTGTTGCAGTGTTATCCATATACCATTGCAACGATCAGCGACTAACATACATGCGAGATTGGGACTAACATACTAGGGGGATTGGAAACCCCACTACGCTTCAGATCACTAATGTGCTTTCCTAGGTTAGAGGTTGCAGTTAACTGCAACATTGTTGTTATGAAGAAACCTATACCTTCTACAATTACTATATATATATATATATATATATATATATATATATATATATATATATATATATATATATATATATATATATATTTATATATATATATATATATATTTACATATACATATATATATATATATATATATATATATATATATATATATATATATATATATATATATATATATATATATATATATACTGTATTATTGATAGAATCAAAATATTTTAAGTGAACATATGTCATATTTCTACATTTTCAACGTGTGAGAAGTCCAGAATATAAGTTGTCTTATATTCGCCAACCGCTGGAATAATATCCAAATACCGGTGTGACGATATTATTGATTGTTGCAACGGTGTATTTAACGATTGCAATGGTAATGTTTAGCGTTGCGACGATAACAATTAACATTACAGTAATGATATTATCGTTGCAATCTTAAAGTATACCATTACAACAGAAAATACCGTCGAAACTTGTATCTGAACATCGTTAGAAAAATAGGCGAATATAACGTTAAAAATATATTAATACCGTTGCAGCGAAAATTCCATTCTGTTGCAACAATGTTTGGATACCGTTGCAAAGTTACCGTTAGTTTTAACCCCTTCTAGGTACAACAAAATTGCAAGGTTTGTACTACCTACGCCAAGAGATCAATCAATAATTCGAGCTACTTGCACCTGCGATTATTTAAACTTAGTCTTATGCACAAAACGATTGTTTGCAACAAAATAAGAATACCCATGCTACAGCAGTGAACACGTGTCGCGATCTCCCTCAGTCCGTGGTGGGCGTGATATCATATCACCCGTATCCCAAAAATGCATCTAAGAGTGATAGTACTTCGCGGAGTAGAAACCAGGGATCATCTCAGTTTCATATAATCAGGCCGTATGATGAGGACAGTGGTAAAAATCACGAGTCTGAAAGTATGTGACCGAACATCTAATATTCGGGGGACGGAGTGTGTGGTTTGGGGGGAAGGCCTGGGATATTCTTTCGAACCAGGATAGTTTTTTTTTTTCCTTCAGTTACCTCAAGATAATTATTTTCAACATGTATAAAAACATATATAAAAATATAATGTGTTCTTAATGTTTGAAATCAGAGCAAGAATATTTATTCCCAGTACCCCCACCCCTACCCCCCACCCAAGAAAGAAAATTATATATTGTCGATACCTAATGGTCACGAACCGATATACAATGTCCAGGGTTAGGGCAGATGGAAGAAAGAGAATTATGTAGGTTTTTCCTTGCTGAATATTCGAGGGTTTTTTTTACGAAAAGAGTATATACACTTAAAGACAAAGAGCTGATTGAAA
The DNA here is from genome assembly GCA_029931535.1 of Margaritifera margaritifera. Taxonomy (NCBI): domain Eukaryota; kingdom Metazoa; phylum Mollusca; class Bivalvia; order Unionida; family Margaritiferidae; genus Margaritifera; species Margaritifera margaritifera. The sequence goes on along the minus strand of JAQPZY010001368.1, from coordinate 1,747,495 downwards.
TATCTTCAAATGGTCACATAATACTTTTAACCGAAACATGGACAAATGAATTCTCGAACTTGTATATTGAAATTTTTAAAACTTTTGTATTACATCGTAAATTAAAAAAAAAAACAGTAGGAGAGATTTATTTATAGCTATATTTATTAAAAAAATAATCTTGTAGGGAATGATATTTTAGTCTTTGAAGAGGAAGATCATATTATATAGGTTTAACTCGGTGGCGTGAATTTTGATCGGATGATAATCAGAACGCGAAGATTATCTTACCATCCAATGTATGTATAACGTAAATGTTTCGAGAGATTATTGACTAAAATTGGAGTGATTACATGAGAAAATAATCTTTCATTTGCTAAATTAGTCTTTTAAAATAGAATTCACACACATTCCAGGAGAAGAATGAACGTTAAAAAAGAAGGGGAAAAAAAGCTGTACTTACCGTTAATAAAAGATAAGCTCTTATCTACCGTATTGTGTACCTTTGACTCCGGTAGACTATCCTTCTAACGATGACCAATAACAATATTTTATATAAACCTGGTCAAGGTGATTGGCCTGCCGCTTTCACCTCTGGTGGCTTTTAGCGGACACGAGTGACTTTGCAATTTTAGATGGAAGTATAATCGCCCAAAGCAAATGTAAGCTCTTTCACGATGACCGAGAACAATATTTTATATAAACATGGTCAAGGAGAGTGACTTTAACGTTTGACCTGTGGTAGCTTTGGTACACGCTACTCAAGGCTGAAATGAATATTCGAATATTCTTGGCGAATATTCCAATCGGAAATTGGTATTTGAATATCTGTTGTATCATTAGAAGACTCTAGAGTACGAAGGAGAATAGAGCCTAAGTGGATTGATCTATACAATCGAAAGTAAATCAAAATTTCGGCTTAGTATCTCGAAATTTCGACTTCATAGCTCGAAATTTGAACTTATTATCTCGAAGTTTCGACGCAGGTTCTATAAATTTCGACTAAGCATCTCAAAATTTTGAGTTATTATCTCAACATTTCGAGTTAGTATCTCGAAAGTTCAACTTAGTAACTCGTAATTTAAGGTTATTATCTAGAACATTCGACTAGTATCTCGAAAGTTTGACTAAGCATCTCGACATTTCGAGTTATTATCTCTAAATTTCGGCTTATTATCTCAACATTTTGAATTAATACTTCGAAATTAGACTTAGTGTGTCGAAAGTTCGAGTTATTATCTCGAAATTTCGATATACTAAGTCCACATTTTTAGATAATGACTCTTGGTACTTTGTGCAGTTACACAAACTTTAACATGTAATGAACATGACATGGTCGCTGTAGCGTACATACAGGGGGGGGGGGGGGTGCGGACGATGCGATTACCCCGGGCGTCAGAGGTCTTGGGGTGCTGGGGTGCCAAAACAGCTCTCATCCAACTCCGAACAATGTAGACCCCGCATAAAGTAGACACGGCAGATCAGTCTATGTTGTTTGTTTTACTAATAATTTCATGCATATAGCGTAGACGGAGCATAATATAGACACGGCAGATCAGTCTACGCTGTTCGTGTTACTTATAATTTCTTGCGGATAGCGTAGACGTTGATCTGCCGACACACAATGCAGCGGCAGATCTGGCTCTATATCGTTTGCAGTTGGCTATGAGTTAAATTTGGGCACTCAGTAGTCATGGGCTCGACATTTCTTTAAGTATAGCTTAACGATGGATAATATACTTCATACTGATTTCACAATCATTTTAAAAACCAAACAAATGCCACTTGGAGCGCTTAATCTTCTGTAAAAAAAAGTGTCACAAGTAAATATAAATATTAAAATTACTTTCCGTTTGTTGTGAAATGATGGAAATATGATCCGTTTATGTATACATTGAAAGGTCATTTTCTATACCATCAATAGTCGCGAGTACAGTTTGCGTATGCAATTGATCACATTAAATTTTCTTTGATATATTTCTGTGATTTTGTTGATTAGAAATTAGCGTGAGGTAAAACAGATCACATGTAGGCCAAAAAACAGAACAACGAAGTTGTCAGAACGAACGTTGAAAATTTCCAGGTATTACCAGCATGTGTTAAAATGCTAACTTTAATGGGGTGTTTTGTGTTTATGTATACCTGAGAATCAATGTAAGTTATTGATTTCTGAACAACACTTGCTATCTTTCGGGTTCAGACATAAATTTAGACGTCTCTAAATAGTGACACTTAAAGTCTGAAATATGAATAATTTCTAACGTCACACAAGCCTCCTCTTGGAACACCTTCAACATTTAACTCACACGTTTACATCTCGAAATTTGGATATACTAAGTCCACCTTTTTAGATAATGACTCTTGGTACTTTTTGCAGACACACAAACTTTAACAAGTAATGGTCATGACATGGTGGCTGTAGCGTACTAACTGGGAGGGAGGGGGGACGGGTTGCGGACGGTGCGGTTACCCCAGGCGCCAGAGGTCTTGGAGCGCCAAAACATCTGATAAAAATTCGGGCCTCGTATTCTGGACCTTTGGGCCATCATCGTTGCCCCGGGCACCATTTACCCTTAGTACGCTACTGCATGGTGGACTTAGTTAAAAAACTTTACAAGATTTATTTCCAAAATGGTCGTACAAATCAAGAAATATTATATTATTTTGCAACTCAAAACAGACTTGTACTTAGCATACGAACTTTGAAAAGGATGGCCAAAAGGTGTGGTTTGTACAAGAGGAAAACATTCTCTGACGTTTTAGATGTCCCCATGTTTATGTTGAAAGAAATTGAAGGCTCGGGACCATCACACGGATACCAAGCAAGACTGAGTAAACAACTTCACCGACGTCAGTATCTTTGTCCTGGACCGAACACAATTTGGTATATTGATGGATACGATAAATTAAATTATCCTTTTCTTCTTTTTATTCCATTCTTCCTTTTCTTATTACATAACTTCTTGCGCTCTTGCGACCTCAGCTGTGCTTTAACATCGAGTTTAAACTTTCTGCTCGAGTCCAGTTCTTAAAGTGTTGAAGCATTATTTTGTATGATTCATATACCTAGTAACTGGCATCAAATAAATTACAGTAATACACGATTTGATATGTATAAAAACATTTATCTGAGCACTTGGAAAATAATGTGACCTGTCGTACTCAAGCTAAAGTTTAAAATCTTTCCTCGTACTTTGGGAACGTTTACACAACTTTGTTTTCTCCCTAAACAACAACAACAACAACAACAACAACAACAATAATAATAATAATAATAATAATAATAATAATAATAATAATAATAATAATAACAACAACAACAACAATTAATGCAACTTCGATGGCCTGTCAATGCAAACCCCACGCTGTTAATGCTTGTTACAGCCCTCTACACCCCCTTATACATGGTTATTACATGCGTTACATTAATACCAAATCTGGTTAACTTTTTCCAAGCCGTTAAGGAGATAATGCACAGAGATAATAATAATAATAATAATAATAATAATAATAATAATAATAATAATAATAATAATAACAACAACAACAACAATTAATGCAACTTCGATGGCCTGTCAATGCAAACCCCACGCTGTTAATGCTTGTTACAGCCCTCTATACCCCCTTATACATGGTTATTACATGCGTTACATAAATACCAAATCTGGTTAACTTTTTCCAAGCCGTTAAGGAGATAATGCACAGAGATAATAATAATAATAATAATAATAATAATAATAATAATAATAATAATAATAATAATAATAACAACAATTAATGCAACTTCGATGGCCTGTCAATGCAAACCCCACGCTGTTAATGCTTGTTACAGCCCTCTATACCCCCTTATACATGGTTATTACATGCGTTACATAAATACCAAATCTGGTTAACTTTTTCCAAGCCGTTAAGGAGATAATGCACAGATATGGTAATACTACTACTACTACAACTAATAATAATAATAATAATCATCATCATCATCATCATAATCATTATCATCATCATCATCAACAACAACAACAACAACATCATCACAACAACAACAAATTCATTCACATGTTTCTATTAATTATATTTATATGATCGTATAAGCGATGAGGATGACCTTATTATTTATTGAAACATATATTAGTTGTAGTTGTAGCATTGAAGTATATTAGGTGTAGCATTGAGACATATATTAGTTGTACCATGGAGACATATATTAGTTGTATCATTGAGACATATATTAGGTGTAGCATTGAGACATATATTAGTTGTATCATTGAGACATATATTAGTTGTATCATTGGGATATATTAGTTGCAGCATTAAGACATATATTAGTTGTATCATTGAGACATATATTAGTTGTAGTTGTAGCATTGAAGTATATTAGGTGTAGCATTGAGACATATACTAGTTGTATCACTGAGACATATATTAGTTGCATCGTTGAGACATATTAGTTGTATCGTTCAGATATATATTAGCTGTAGCATTGAGACATATATTAGTTGCAGCATTGAGACATATATTAGTTGAATCGTTGAGACATATATTAGTTGTATCATTGAGACATATATTAGCTGTATAATTGAAACATATATTAGTTGTAGTTGTAGCATTGAAGTATATAAGGTGTAGCATTGAGACATATATTAGTTGTATCATTGAGACATATATTAGTTGTATCATTGAAACATATATTAGTTGTAGTTGTAGCATTGAAGTATATAAGGTGTAGCATTGAGACATATATTAGTTGTATCATTGAGACATATATTAGTTGTATCATTGGGATATATTAGTTGTAGCATTAAGACATATATTAGTTGTATCATTAATACATATATTAGTTGTAGTTGTAGCATTGAAGTATATTAGGTATAGCATTGAGACATATATTAGTTGTATCATTGAGACATATATTAGTTGTATCGTTGAGACATATTAGTTGTATCATTGAGATATATATTAGCTGTAGCATTGAGACATATATTAGTTGTAGCATTGAGACATATATTAGTTTTATCCTTGAGAAATATATTAGTTGTATCATTGAGACATATTTTAGCCGTAGCATTGAGACATATATTAGTTGTATCATTGAGACATATATTAGTTGTATAATTGAAACATATATTAGTTGTGTCATTGGGAGATATATTACCTGTATCATTGGGACATATTAGTGAAAGCATTGAGACATATATTAGTTGTATCATTGGGACATATATTAGGTGTAGCAATGAGACATATTAGATGTAACATTGAGACATATATTAGTTGTAGCATTGAGGCATATATTAGTTGTATCATTGAGACATATATTAGTTGTAGCATTGAGACATATATTAGTTGTATCATTGGGACATATATTAGGTGTACCATTGAGACGTATTAGTTGTAACATTAAGACATATATTAGTTGTAGCATTGAGACATATATTAGTTGTATCATTGAGACATATATTAGTTGTAGCATTGAGATATATAAAAGATGTTGCATTGAGACATATATAAGTTGTAGTCTTGAGACATATATTACTTGTAGCACTTAGACACATATTAATTTTAGCATTGGGAAATATTAGTTGTAGCATTGGGACATATAGAAGTTGTAACATTGGAACATATATTAGTTGTAGCATTTGAACATATATTAGATGTAGCATTGGAACATATATTAGTTGTACCATTAGGACATATACCAGATGTAGCATTGGATCATATATTAGTTGTGCATTGGGACATATATTAGTTGTAGCCTTGGGGAATATATAAGTTGTAGCATTGGGACATTTGTAAGTTGTAGCATTGGGACATATATAAGTTGTAGCATTGGGACATATATTAGTTGTAGCATTGGGACATATATAAGTTGTAACATTGGGACATATATAAGTTGTAGCATTGGGACATATACTAGATGTAGCATTGGAACATATATTAGTTGTGCATTGGGACATATATTAGTTGTAGCATTGAGACATATATTAGTTGTAGCCTTGGGGCATATATAAGTTGTAGCATTAGGACATATATAAGTTGTAGCATTGGGACATATATAAGTTGCAGCATTATATTACTTGTAGCATTGGGACATATATTAGATGTAGCATTAGGACATATATTAGTTTTAGTATTAAGACATATATTAATAGCATAGGAACATATATTAGTTGTAGCATTGGGACATCGAATAGTTATATCATCGGGACATATATAAGTTGTAGCATTGGGACATATATTCGTTGTTGTATTGGGACATGGATTAGTTGTAGCATTGGGACATATATTAGATGTAGCATTGGGACATAGATTAGTTGTAACTTTAGGACATAGATTAGTTGTATCCTTGGGGCATATATTAGTTGTAGCATTTGGACATATATTATTTGTAGCATTGGGACATAGATTTGTTGTAGCATTGGGTCATATATAAGTTGTAGCACTGAAACATATATTTAGTTGTAGTATTGGGACATAGATTAGTTGTAGCATTGGAACATATATTAGATGTAGCATTGGGACATATATTAGTTATAGCATTGGGACATATACTAGATGTAGCATTGGAACATAGATTAGTTGTGCATTGGGACACATATTAGTTGTAGCATTGGGACATATAGTAGATGTAGCATTGGAACATATAATGATAGTAGCATTGAGACATTTTAACTGTATCATTGAGACATATATTAGTTGTATCATTGAAACATATATTAGTTGTAGTTGTAGCATTGAAGTATATTAGGTGTAGCATTGAGACATATATTAGTTGTATCATTGAGACATATATTAGTTGTATCATTGGGATATATTAGTTGTAGCATTAAGACATATATTAGTTGTATCATTGATACATATATTAGTTGTAGTTGTAGCATTGAAGTATATTAGGTATAGCATTGAGACATATATTAGTTGTATCATTGAGACATATATTAGTTGTATCGTTGAGATATATATTAGCTGTAGCATTGAGACATATATTAGTTGTATCGTTGAGAAATATATTAGTTGTATCATTGAGACATATTTTAGCTGTAGCATTGAGACATATATTAGTTGTATCATTGAGACGTGTATTAGTTGTATCATTGAAACATATATTAGTTGTGTCATTGGGAGATATATTAGCTGTATCATTGGGACATATTAGTGAAAGCATTGAGACATATATTAGTTGTATCATTGGAACATATATTAGGTGTAGCAATGAGACATATTAGATGTAACATTGAGACATATATTAGTTGTAGCATTGAGACGTATATTAGTTGTATCATTGAGACATATATTAGTTGTAGCATTGAGACATATATTAGTTGTATCATTGGGACATATATTAGGTGTACCATTGAGACGTATTAGTTGTAGCATTAAGACATATATTAGTTGTAGCATTGAGACATATATTAGTTGTATCATTGAGACATATATTAGTTGTAGCATTGAGATATATAAAAGATGTTGCATTGAGACATATATAAGTTGTAGTCTTGAGACATATATTACTTGTAGCACTTAGACACATATTAATTTTAGCATTGGGAAATATTAGTTGTAGCATTGGGACATATAGAAGTTGTAACATTGGAACATATATTAGTTGTAGCATTTGAACATATATTAGATGTAGCATTGGAACATATATTAGTTGTACCATTAGGACATATACCAGATGTAGCATTGGATCATATATTAGTTGTGCATTGGGACATATATTAGTTGTAGCCTTGGGGCATATATAAGTTGTAGCATTGGGACATGTGTAAGTTGTAGCATTGGGACATATATAAGTTGTAGCATTGGGACATATATTAGTTGTAGCATTGGGACATATATAAGTTGTAGCATTGGGACATATATAAGTTGTAGCATTGGGACATATACTAGATGTAGCATTGGAACATATATTAGTTGTGCATTGGGACATATATTAGTTGTAGCATTGAGACATATATTAGTTGTAGCCTTGGGGCATATATAAGTTGTAGCATTAGGACATATATAAGTTGTAGCATTGGGACATATATAAGTTGCAGCATTATATTACTTGTAGCATTGGGACATATATTAGATGTAGCATTAGGACATATATTAGTTTTAGTATTAAGACATATATTAATAGCATAGGAACATATATTAGTTGTAGCATTGGGACATCGAATAGTTATATCATCGGGACATATATAAGTTGTAGCATTGGGACATATATTCGTTGTTGCATTGGGACATGGATTAGTTGTAGCATTGGGACATATATTAGATGTAGCATTGGGACATAGATTAGTTGTAACTTTAGGACATAGATTAGTTGTATCCTTGGGGCATTTATTAGTTGTAGCATTTGGACATATATTATTTGTAGCATTGGGACATAGATTTGTTGTAGCATTGGGTCATATATAAGTTGTAGCACTGAAACATATATTTAGTTGTAGTTTTGGGACATAGATTAGTTGTAGCATTGGAACATATATTAGATGTAGCATTGGGACATATATTAGTTATAGCATTGGGACATATACTAGATGTAGCATTGGAACATAGATTAGTTATGCATTGGGACACATATTAGTTGTAGCATTGGGACATATAGTAGATGTAGCATTGGAACATATAATGATAGTAGCATTGAGACATTTTAACTGTAGCATTGGGATATATATTAGTTTTAGCATTGAGACATATTTTAACTGTAGCATTGGAACATATATTAGTTGTAGCATTGAGACATATATTAATAGCATTGAGACATATATTAATAGCATTGAGACATATTAATAGCATTGGGGCATATATAAGTTGTAGCATTTAGACATATATAAGTTGTAGCATTGGGGCATATATCAGATGTAACATTGGGACATATATTAGATGTAGCATTGGGACATATATTAGTTTTCGCATTGAGACATATTTTAACTGTAGCATTGGGACATATATTAGGTGTAACATTGGCATATTTTGATTTTATTTCACTAAATTGCATTGCTTGTGTACTAGTTTGTTTACCTATATGTGTCTGTGTGTGTGTGAGCTGACAAATGGGCGAATCGGCGGTATTTATCCAATTTTGTTTGTTTGTTTGTTAATTAGATAAGAGATTTATATAGTTTATTTGAAATGTAAACTGCAATTAAAATTTAACGAAGGTTTCGCATTATCATTTTGTCCGAACGAATTTCAAAAGAATCTACATTTTGATCCTTAAAACACTTTACACAGGGGTTTCCTTCTTACTGATTGAAATGAGATGCAGTGGCGGCGCGAGGGTTCGAGGTGCACGGGGCAATGTTCTTTAGTAGCGCCACTACCGAGGCACCCGGAGGCAATGTTCTTTAGTGGCGTCCCTACTTTGCCACATAAAACAGTTTTTGTGTCACTTGCCAACCACCCTCCTCCCCCCCCCCCTATAAGTTTTGCAAAGAATTGCCCCCGTTACACTAAGGTGAGGTGAAATACTATGAAAATATCAGCTGCAAAAAAAGAGAGCTCCCGACAGCGACTCTCTTCGCCTGGCGCCTGGCGCCCGGGGGCAATTGCCCACCTCCCACCCCCTTCACCCCCTCGCTCCGCCACTGATGAGACGCCATACTGTTATGAATGATCACAAGCTTGACCAAACTGCATAACAATTCGATTCTGCAGGTTCAGTTAGGGTCGTGAGAACTCTCACTTTTCAATGAAACCAAACTAACCTGTTCGATGCATTTTTGTTTGCTCAAATCAGCACAATAGTTACAGTCCCAATTTTGCCGCGTTTTTTGCGCAACAAATGGGTAACATGGAATTGATGTTTCCACTTTTTGTCCTTCTGTCCGTCACACTTTCCTTTCCTCTACGTAACTGTAAATGAAGCTTGGCACTCTTTATATTGTACCCTTTCGGATAATATGATCATGTCATATGATGTAAAGTACCATTTTCGACACAAAATGGATCCTTTATTTATCAAATTTCTGAACATAAAGCTATGATGTGACTTTTTGAGCTATTATTGTTTAATAATTAAAGATATGGATATATTTGTGAATTAGTTGTTTCGGGTAGTAGTAAACATGTGGATTCAAGGCAAGAAGAATATCTCAAAAACGGCTTGGATGGCAACTATTTTGAATTGCATCAAGCTGTTTAGTACACAATGTTTTGCGGAAAAATCACCTAGGAAAAGGCTTGTGTTTGCACTGTGAGCATCACTTGGTGTCAAAAATGACATTCGGACGTGAAAAATGCAGGTATAAATTTGGGGTTGGGGTGCATAAACTTCTTTTGCTATGAACTGCCATTGACTTGTCAGGTCAAGTGAATACTATTTTTATGCTTTGTTTCAATATAGCTATCCGAAATTATGGACCTTTTTGACCTCACTTGTGTATTTTATTTTTTATGATTTTTTATATTAGGCTAGTGGATGCGGCATTAAATTTGTGCATAAAAACTGTCCCTTGCACCCTTACGTGCCGTTAAACATAACCATCTTGATTATCATTACCACCATCACCAAGGTCACCATTTATATCGTCAGTCCTAAAGGTTGCTGCATACTTTTAGGTTGATAGAAATGATACATATTCGTGATGTGGGAATTTTTAATATACCAATACTGTCACCTCTTGGCATTTAATTGGCCCACCTGTCTCTGCAACCCACCCCTCCTTGGCTTTTGTGTTCATGTGTGTGTCATGTGTGTGTCTTGATATATATTTGTTGCTCCATTCATTCCTCCCTCCATCTTTCACTAATTGCTTTCCTTTCTACCCTATTTTGCATTTAATTCTTTATTTCAGCCTGAAATAGACTTACGTAAAAATGTGGAATTGTCATCGGATTAGTAAATCGAGGAAGACAGCTTTACCCTGTGGACACCCGATAGTATTGTATACTCTTCCCGAGCTATATGGAGTCACTGATCATATTAAACCAGTTAACTTTTGAGATACTGGACTTGTGTCAAAGAGAAACCATAAGGAAAGAAGACATTCCCTGTGAGAGAACTGCGCACAACCTTTGCTGTTTAATTATGGATGAAATGCAGTGGGTGTTCCAATCGGATCCTTTGACATGTGTGACTTGTATATTGGTCTTCATCAGGAGATACGAATCCATCTATAGCCGAGATTTGTATCATCTTTTAACTTGTTGGAAGCAATGTTTCATTCCAGAACGTTTAAAGAAGCTAAGCAATGGGTCTTCTCAAATCAACAATATTTCAGCACAAAAGATGTTGCAGAAACTGAAATAAGTTTTATTCATTTAGTAAGTACTCTTTAATTGCACAGTACTTTCCAAAACGTCATGAAACAAAAAAAATACAAAAAAAAATCAGAAATAGTCTGTGTCCTTCCGTTCGTTTCACACTAAAGAATTTGAACATTCTATCCTATCTGCATTCAAATACATTTGGCTGTGAAATATTTTTCTCAAGTTAGAGAGTTAAGATTCGTTTATGTAAAACTGAAAAATAAACTATATCTCTGCTGATGGAACTAAGCCAGAGATGTAGGTCATCACTAATAAATGCCCTTTTGCAGAAGTGACCATTTGAATTTTCAGCCTCCATCATCCCTTCTAGGAAACATCATCCCATTTGTACTTATCGTCTTATAATATCAAATACACATATCCAATATGAATGACTGACGGACGGATGAACGGACACAAGTACTAAGGAGCACACTTAATAAAAATTAAAATATATCAAATGTGACATTAATTTGTGAGAAAAGTAGCAGTTAGAGAAAGAAACACATGTAATTATCACATTGTAACATGTATTGGTGTTTGGGATTTTTGTGTGTGTGTTTTTTTTCACTTATTCAACCTCTACAAAAACATTATCTTTCTATCCGATCTGTAGCCATGGTTATGAGATAGTGTTAGAAAATTATTTTTCCTTCAGTGTGTGTGATGTACGTATTTCTGAGATCATTCGTATTCTATAGGGAAAATAAGCGCTTCCATCTCGCAACACAGGCGCGTCCATGTCCAACGTGGGATCGGATACATCTATGAATTGGGCCATCGTTTATACATTATCGGTTTCGTCTAATACTTTTTGCGAGACAACCGTAATCCGCTCCTCATGACCAAATTTGCAATCATTGAATCTGTATTGGCTTGTGCCAGAAGTTGTTGAGCTGCTTCATTGATGATTTTACTGATCTGCGCGGGTATTGTTGCTGTCGATGGAAGTGTAACTTCTCTTGAAAGCGCAACCGCCTTTGGTTGTCGAGTCTCTAATCGCCATAGTCGATCTCGAGTTGACAAAGCCGATTGCGATCCAAGATTATTTAACCGATCCACAGCGGCGCGTTTGATGCTATCAACGACTTGCATTGCAACTTGTGTAGCGATCGGTGCAGCGCGCGAGAGCAGGGCCGCGAGAACCTTTGGGACTCCCGTAAACAATGCCCGGATGACGTCATCAAGACTATTTCCGTAATATGTTGCGTAAACGGTTTTTGCTGCGTTGACAACATGAACAGACATTACACGTCCACGTACGACTGTCGTTGTATTAAATATCAGGTGATGTACAGTATCGTCAAGGTCTCACTGCGGAGGTCCAACGTGTGCCCCTCCTGGTCCACAAGGGTGAAACGACTGTTCGTCAACCGGGGATTGCTGCATGGAAGAGACACAGGTGTGTTAGTAATTGATATTAGATCACCCGGGCCTCAGTTGGAGCGAACCCAAGCAATATGTCACTTTCAGAAGCTATGTTTACCAAGAATAAACCTGAACTCTAACTGCCGCTGATGGCGTCACATGTGAGACTAAACTGAATCGTCCAGGTGATTCTAACAATGTCTGGCGAGATATTAACTAGTACCGTCGGGTCTTGCACGTAAGATACGTATGTCCGCAGGAATCTTATTAATATCTTCAGGCCAACCAAGAACTGTACTCAGCGACGATTGTCCGATGTCAACCTCATACTGTGGAGATTTAATCAAGATGGCAGAGTTAAGTGTATGCTCATGTTCTTCGATGTAGATTTTAGAATCGCGCTTAGTCACCAATGTAATCCTCTGTCGGATCTCATCATTTATTGATTCAAAGCTCAACAACGTTCTAGGCTGCGCCACCTTCTGACGAGAATAGGAGCGAGTTATTCGCGCTGATGCCCCCGAACGGCCACGCTCGGATATTTGGCCAACTACGATAAACGCGTAACGACGCTAGTGCAATCTCGAGTGTGCTGGATTGCCCCGAGGTGATTGGTGTCGGAAAAACCACATACAATTCCGGTTTTATTAACGAGATTGTAATCATCGAGGTAACGCGCAAAGTTGAATTTATAACGACACGCTGCATCCCAGCATTGATTTTGCGAAGAATGGAAAGCGTCTCAGAACTCATTATCGGTGCTCTATACATCATCGATGTCTTTAATGAGTTCATACATTTACGCGCGAAACATCTCCGTGTCCATGATGTTGTTGGTGAGCAACCGCTGTCAAATCGATGTGGCCTCGTTGATGACGTCTGGCGCATTATTGCAGGCACGAAATGACCCAACGAGTGTTTCCAACTGATCCACAAGTTCAAGGCTGATCGTCCGCGGATGGTGCAATCAAGTACAGCCGATCCCGCGTTAACAATCGCATGATCAGATTTAACAATAGTTGGGTTTTTCTAGGATCCAGCCGGGCCAATGATCAACGCACAAACTGAATTTAGAAACACGGAAGCATGCTTGGGTGGTCGAGGCTTCACCGACGTAGAGAAGTCAATGATGGTGAAATCTTTTCTCTTTTGTGATGCCATGTTGAATGTCAATTGTAGTATAACTTATTATCATGCCTTCATATTGTGTACGATGCCGCATGAAAACTCGCACTACAAATTCAACTCGGGTTGTAACACGTAATGACAGAGCCGGAATCGCTGGAACTTGTTCCCGGTATGGAACAAAGAAGATTATGTTTGTGGGAACTTCCAGTTCCAGTCCATGAGGTCCAGGTATAAAAACAACTTGCATGCGGTGATATCGCTGCTGCGTTAACGAAGTTACCGTGGGTACCGTGGAGTAAATATCCTGGTAAAAAGCATATTTGGCTCCCTCCAGGGCTCAGATTCAAGTATTGCGGGCCTGGGACACGGAGAGACATACGACTGGTTACTAACAATTGACCAGAGCCTAGAGAAGAAGTGATAAACCGCGTCGATGCTGCATGTTACTGACATAATCTTGCTTATAAAGCATAAAACGATCTTTGTACGCGTCAACGCGCCGACGTGGATCACATGGATCTCGTCCATGACTTAAATGCGATCGGTCCTACACTTGGAGAAAAAATCGCCAAGTGGATTGTTCAAGGAGGCATGTATGCTAAGATTGCACTTCGTGGATCTAAAGATCCGTTTATGAACGAAGTCCACTCATTGGAGACAAAGTACATTAATATAATAATAAAGATGGCTGAGAAACTGGCCACCGCGCGGTTATTGGAAGGGTGAAGCAGCTGTTGAAAAATTAGCGAGCGCGGCAAAAGTTATCTAGAATGATGCCAGAGCGTCGCTGGCAAAACAAGTGTTGTGACAGATTTATTTACCCGCACCAACGCAGCAAGGAAATTTTCCCGTGGATGGTTTGATGTAAGGACCTTCCCCCCAACGAAGTTCGCCAGACTGATCTTTTGTTTCTCTCACATGATCAGGTGCGTGGACATACATACAAATACGTGCTAACAGTCATAGATGTTGCCAGCAGATGCAGTGAGGCCAAGCCGTTAACATCCAAAGATTCAACAAGTGTCGCATCCTTGAATTTCATCCACTACCTTTTCTTAACATTGGTAAGTAGCGGGTGATCTTTCGGGTACTCGCTGGTGTCAAATTTGTCAGCGAGTGACGCCTCACAAATGTCTACATAAACGTCCCACGTGATAGTATGCATTAACAGCGAGTCTGTGTCTGTGTGTAGCCTTTTGATTTTTGTCGCCGTACCGCGGCTTGATTGAGTCGTGAAAGGACTCGTACATGAACAGTTTAGATACGCGTAGCACTGACGCGCCAACGTAAATGGGCTTTGTCAGCTTCTTTTTTTTTTTTTTTTTTACTGTGGAATGAAACAAGTTCACTATCGAAGATTTTGCGTGACTCGAATGCCGGGTCCGCAATAAGCCTGGTAAATTTTTCTTGTTTACTATCCCGAACAAGGTCCACGCGGATACTCTTCCGCAGGTTTTCCTTTGTATTTCCGACTACGGCATTATTCATACGTTTGAAAAAGTCGTTCTCAAACTCGTTTGTTGCGACCGTTCGCAGATCCGTATTCATCTGAATGTAAGGAGCCATCCACACGCGAACCGGAGCACCCGATGGATTTGACACAAACCCATTCCCAACCGCAAATATAAATGTAATTTGCGCACGTGAACAACATAATTAAGTTTCTTGCGCTGGTTTGGCACAAGCTTAGTACATTCCGTAAATATGCACCCGGAATCATCAACGATCCCGCACTGGTAAGAGGACAACCACTCGCGGGGCACTGACAGAGCTTCCTGGGCCAACGGGTAGTCATTTTGGATTCTGTGCAGCTCGTCTGGATAATCCAGGTCAACATCCAAAAACATCCACAGTCACATTTTATACTGTACTCGATTATATCTATCTATAGGTTTTTAGTCGGATGATTGATCCGCTTAAGCTCACCAACGGGCATAGTCTGCATCATTGCCCGTTCATACAAGTTATATAGGTATATAATTTAACTGTTCGCAGTGTCAGTGTGCTATCCGTCCACGCTGGGATTATTTGCGCGAACGAAACGTGAGTTGCCATGGAAATCCTGCCGCGGATATCACGTTCGATAAACAGATGTTGATCAATATCAGTGAATAGCTCCAACTTAATTTTTGTTTTTGGTAGCAACGCATCCCAAGTCATTCCCGGTGATGAGAAGTAATGTGTGGGGTCAAAATTGTACACGCACATGGCAGTATTTCTAAACGCCTGAAATAAGTCCGCGAGCAGCAGCACGTCGGTACGCAGATAAAAACCGTGATAGTGGCTTAGATTTTGGCAAGAAAACACCAACCAGGCGTTGTTCGCGTGAGTGTAAGCGCTGGCGGAAATACCTTCGTGAGACAGGGGTGAATAAAAATCGTCAGTTGGCAGCAACAGAGTTACGGCAAACTTGCCCCAGTCGTTGATATACTCTTATGGGTAAATTCCTTTGCGCATGAGCAGCTTGAACGTTACGTTATCAGCACCACGGTATTGGCGAGTAATCTTAAATCGATCCTTTTTTCCCGCTGCAAGGTTGTTAACGACTTGATCCAAGTTGGAATTGAGAAACTGCAGATGGCCCAGACGGAACGTCATATATTTTTCCATATTATTTGGAATGACGCTTATTTTGAATTTGATGCTGTTGCAATTACTTGCATGATTAGGTGGCCATCATAACCACGAAGGTTGTAAAGCACAACCGGATTTCTTGTTTTATGTGGATAAATACGTAACTGAAGGTTGCATGCACTATGCGCTGTCCCCTGTATGCGCCAGTGATGTGACAGTGATAAAAACCTTTTTCATCGGTGGAGCTAAAAGCTTCGTTGCAGATCCAGTAATGTCTTGCCGCGGAAAATTCACGAATGTTATCACGCGTCGTAATCATGACAGCAGGCGAGCAAGCTGTTGTCGGCTCAATTTCGCTGTAACCTCGAGCGAATTAATAAACGTTTCAATCGAGTCTTTACAGCGAGATAATATTGGCGGCTTAGTTGTCCGGATTTGTTCCGCAACCTGTGTTGTATTTTGACGAAACATCAGGGGCATCGGCTTCCACGGGAACGTTCAAACATTCGAAGTCCGTGTAAATGATATATGGCACTTCGATTTTCCGTTGCAAAGCAGTGAATTTCAAAAAGTTCTTGTCAGGTTCTGGTATGATCGTACGCTGTGGCTTCTTGCTTATTACACCGCAGCAAAGTTCATGGTCGTTCAGCAACTGTTGGGTGCTAAATACATGCAGGCAGCGTTCTACCATGGTGTTTCTGTGCCGGCAAATTATTCGTGTAAAATCTTTTATCCACGCGTAATGATACTGAGCCACTGGACCGTCCATGGTGCTCAACAATAACAGCTTAACTTTAAATCGCCTGCTTAAATCTTTATTTTGTGCATGTAGGGATAACTGAATCGGATAAAGGCCGCTGTCCCAATCATACACATTAACAGCGATATCAGTGTTGAATTGTTCAAACTTTTTTATGTCGGCAACCTGTACAGGAAACTCTATTAGTTCAACTAAATGTTGCTTGTATTTTCGAGGCTGGTCTGTACGATCACTCGCAGGATGCAGCGCGGATCCGATCCTCCGTTCAAAACACTGGTCGTCGTCGTTTATCATATTTTTACTGCTTGCGGTGCTGCGGTGGAATACATTCTGGTGTTGGAATATAACTTGACCCGCGAAAAGGCTTGTACTGGGAAATATGACGCTCAACTTCAAAGCATCTTACAAGAGTTCACCCTGAACCACCGTTGGTGTATTTTTCAACATACTCAAGGGTCTTTGCTAAAGCTTTGTCGATTTCATTATTAATGGCCTTAGTGTCTTTACGGTTCAAGATTGCCAAAGGGTCACTCCAAAACCATGGGCGTGAGCTTTTATGCGCATCGATTTCTGGTGAATCAGGACTGAGCGGTATAATAAATTCGCGATAAGGATAATGTACACCTTTAACTCGACAGTGCTCGCGTGCTGTAATGTTGATATGATTTTCGGACGCATATTCGAGAGAAGTTTCACAAATTAATAGCCTATCTCGTATTCGATTGGAATAATTGGAATAATTGCCTGATAATCTTGTAAATCACCTGAGCGCTTGTTCAACGTAAACTCTGGAACTTTGACTAGTCGTGCTTGTGCGGCAGCTGCAGTGACAATGGTAGCTGTAATACGACGACAACGGTGTTCTTCATCAGCAATCACACGTTTAATTTCAGCCCGCTTGGCCCGTGGAGGAATAGTAATACATAACTGTGCTGCTGTTGCTCGAAGTTGCCTCACGGTCGGACGCGGCTCCTCTGGAGGATGTTTTAATAGTGTAAGTATACATGCCTTTTCTGTACCTCTTGCTATCTTTATTCCACGTTCTCGCGCGAATTGTTTGAGTTGATTTACAGTTGGTGCTGCCGTTGTAACCAGCTGTGGTTCATCTGGGTGAGGTTGTCTCACGGCTCATGTACGAGTCCTAATACTGCAAGTATACCTGCCTTTGTCATACCGCTTGGACTCCTTATTCCATGCTCTTGTGCGAATTGCTTAAGTTGATTCACAGTCGGTATGCACGTATATATACATAACGAAAAAACATTGTTTAATTTCTTATTTACCAATAAACTTTTTTATAAGTTTATTTTGTAGTATCAACAATCGCCTCGATCCTAGATATTGTTTCTGTGACATCATCGTTAGGCTTTTTCGTGATATAACATCATTTGATTGGCAAGTCTTCGCCGCCGCTCGCAATAATACTCAACTACAAATCCACATGGTCGGTTAAGCTGATTACATGACTTGACTCCGATACCCAGATACCACGTTGAAGACATGGTCGAGCACCCGGGCCAACACGTAACGCGAGCAAGTGTGATATATATATATATATATATATATATATATATATATATATATATATATATATATATATATATATATATATATCCGGATTGTATTCTTTGACATGAAATGGTGTTGATCTATTCAGTCAAACGTCAGCGACTTGAAATTTTATTGTACAATCTCATACAATGACTTTTCACGCTTATTGTCATATTCCTCGCCAAGGTTTCGTCGTGCATTTTAAATAAAAAGGTAGATCTACATTAGTTTTGAATTCGAATGTGTTATTCTAGTGGGGAAAAGATACGGGAATACGAAGGGATTCATGAGTGGGAGACGCTTTAGGTAAGTCCTCAAACGCCCATTATGCTACTCCTGCTTAACAACCGGCGGCGGCGGAACGCTGTTGATAAAATCTACTTCCTCGGCGGTAGGTAGTCGACTTAGTGAGTATGTGATATATATATATATATATATATATATATATATATATATATATATATATATATATATATATATATGTATATTCATGAGAGAGAGAGAGAGAGATAGTCATACGTGCAAGCAAATAAAACGTATGAATAATTCATGTGGAGCACTACGTTTGAATGCCGTTCATCATCCGAGAACACTAAATCTTTACACCCTTCTTCTTCCTTCGTTAAATGTTTTGCGATTGAGGTATTCCCTGAAATTTTAAATCATTGGTTAGTTTTTTAAGTCAAAAGGCTCCTTATTGTGATAAAGTACATAAAGTTTTGATGTTACAAGCAATCAAGTTAAAATAATCTAGTATTTGTAAGAGTTAAACACGTGATCAGTGGAATTATCTGTGACATGGGGCGACCATTTTCATTACAGATAGGAGACTTCATCAATCCTTTTGAAACTAGTTACATACAAACTTACTAAACTATGAACTACTAATAAGTTCGGACATTCTAAGACGTAACATTGCAAGTATACTATTATACTAGTATACTACTGCATGGAAACTATGTTCAATAAACTTCCTAACTGTGCCAGTATAAGACCGGGAAACTATCCAATTTCTATTACTGTCCTACAAGTTCATGTACAGGAGGACGTATCGTCTATGTAATGAGCAGACGAAAGCAGGAACGCATGCATTTTATGTTCATATATTTTAGGCGTTTTTTTAACATTCTCGCGTCATCAGATTTAGAGGTGAATAGCGATGGACTTATCATCTTGTAGCTAATATTATTATTATTATTATTATTATTATTATTACTATCATTATTATTATTTTAACAGGTGAACGGTGATTTATTACGCCAACAATGAATTTTAGTCATGGAATTATATAAAGCAAGGTAAGGTCTGGAGGATGTGAATGCAGGAATAACTAGAAGAATGTGTAATCTAATATCAAAGTATCAAAGCGAAAAGCTGTCATGCGCATGTCATGTACGACTTTAGGGAAAGAAAAAAAAGCAAACACACAAAAAACAAAACGAAAAAAAAACCCCAACAACAACTATCTTTTTATTTTTATAAAAAAAAAAACAACAAAAAAAAAACACTCGTGATTTGACATATTGGAGTCCATAATTTCTCTTATCTTTTGCCTTTAGTTTTTGCTATGTGGATGTAAGTTGTTCGTTCTTGACGAAGAGATGTTGGGAAACTGTTTGGTATTTGCGCTGTTGTCATTTTTGTATATATATTCAGAGGAGCCTCGTTAATCCGGACTCCGTTTATCCGGAAACCTCGCTATCCGGACAGAGTTCAACGGAAACGGATTTCCTAAACGTTATTTTGCTCCGTTAGTCAAGAAATTCTCGTTCCGGATCCGGAAATCAAAATCGGTGACCAAATGAAAAAATACTATAAACTTGCCTCGATAATCCGGAAATAATCTGTCCAAAAATAAGAAAATTCGAAAAATCGTATATGAAAATACAGTCAGTCGGATAACACCGATTCACCTACGCAAATTTGGAGGTGTGTCAATGTATCAATCTCTGATTGGTCAAATCCTAGTGGCACATTACAGTTATAAATTGATCATGTGTGTGGAAAAACTTCATGTAGCGTGACCGTATTGTAAACAGCGATTGTATAAACAATGTCTGTTTTAGCTAGTCGCCGACGGGGGTGTTACTAATTAAATAAACACACTGGGATCAAATCGTCCACACTTTTGGACATAGCATATGGTTAATAAATTAAGTGTGTCATTAAGTCTCTTTATTGTTTACCAATTTTATGTAACAATCACAGTTTGTTGATGGCTGAACAAATAAGTGGATTGACTTAAGCTGTGGACAGCATAGGGCTTCATTTCAGAATTAAAGAAGACGTCAATTATCGGCTCATTAGCAGGTATAACAATTGTAAAATACAACTTATAAAAATGACTGCATTTTATAAGTTTACCATAACACATTTAACTGCGAGATATCAGTTTGTATTCGTTGTACTTTTTATATTATTATGGCGACACCATCAAGCAAGCGTAGACGAGTAGAGATACCGGCCAGCATAAAAAAGAAGATTTGCCAGCACAAAGTAGATCACAGAAAAGCTACCATTCACGATGTCCGCCAGTATATTATAGCTGACTCATCCTTAGACATTGGCAAGTCGACAATTGCGGACATCATAAAAAACAAGGACAAATGGTTGTCTGTACCTGCCGACTCAGCAGACCTAACCCGCGCTCGCCACGCCAAATATCAACAAGTCGATGATGCTGTATTCATGTGGTTCTCAGACATGTCGGCCCACCACGCCGCCGTCAACGATGAAATGCTCCTTGCCAAGGCAAAGATAGTCGGAGACCAACTCGGCATCACTGATTTTGCCTATTCTCATGGTTGGCTACAACGCTTTAAGAATCGGCGGGGCATCAAACGAAAATTGTATGAGGGAGAAGCAGATAGTGCCGACATGAACAAAGTGCAGGCCGGCAGAGAAGAACTACAGCGACTACTGCAAGACTACGACCCTCAAGACATATTCAACCTTGATGAAACTGGATTGTTCTTCAGACTGGTGCCAAACTACAGTGTAGCAACCCAGACGTCAGTAATATTCACTAGTGATGACATAAAACACAATAGTGAAGCCCTTGAGAATCTATGGACACTATCAAGAATCATTGCAGATCGATCCGCCAAAGAATCCAGGCAAACAAAGGTCACAGATGTCTTCAGGAAATTGACATAATAAATGTATTTACAGTCATACACGTACATGTACATAGTGTGATGTGTTTGATGTGTTAATTCTTTAATTTTATATTTACTGTACGTGTATGTATAAGTGCATGTTATAATAAAGTGAAAACAAACAAGTCAATAGATGTATTAATTAATTTATTTCAACCATTATTGCATATACAGCACATTTACAGCTAGCAAATACATGTACATGAACAGTATATGTATACGGTATGATGACATCGTAAAATAAAAATGTGCATGATTCAGTTATCCGGAAAACTCATTAATCCGGAAATATTCACTGGGAACGAAGGTGTCCGGATTAACGAGGCTCATCTGTATATATATATATATATATATATATATATATATATATATATATATATATATATATATATATATATATATATATCTATATATACACACACACACAGTATGGGTTCTTCCTTATTTTCAAACCCAATGAATCCAGACCTAGCCAAGCCATGAGTGTGATTTGGAAACTCGTTCACTCGTTACAAAGCACAAAGATAAGACAAACAGCTTATCTCTAGAAAACGCATTTCTTCTTCAAAATTGTGGTGGTCTGTCCAAGTAGTACTGCCCCGGAAGCAGTTACAGTCTGTCTAAGTAGTACTGCGCCAGAAGCAGTTACAGACTTCTTCCTTGAAATCATTGCGACTTTATCTACTATCCTTCATTAAATTTTTCTCAAGTCTTCAATTTTGGATTTCTAGTTGATTCTATTTTAGAACACTTGGCTACAACAGTTTGTATAGCACCATTGTCAATGAATCATCATTCATTACAGTTTGTATAGTACCATTGTCAATGCATCATCATTCATTACAGTTTGCATAGTACGATTGTCAATGTATCATCATTCATTACAGTTTGTATAGAACCATTGTCAATGAATCATCATTCAGTACAGTTTGTATGGCACCACTGTCAATGAATCATCATTCCGTACAGTTTGTATAGCACCATTGTCTATGCATCATCATTCATTACAGTTTGAATAGTACCATTGTCAATGTATCATCATTCATTACAGTTTGTATAGCACCATTGTCAATGAATCATCATTCAGTACAGTTTGTATAGCACCACTGCCAATGAATCATCATTCCGTACAGTTTGTATAGCACCATTGTCAATGAATCATCATTCAGTACAGTTTGTATAGCACCATTGTCAATGAATAATCATTCATTACAGTTTGTATAGCACCATTGTCAATGAATCATCATTCATAGTTTCAGCCTTAGCTATTTCATAATACTGGGTTCAGTTCACCCACTGACGCACGTAGAAAGCACCGGCGGTGAGAAACCAGATTATCTCGAGTTCGCTGGCTGTGGATTTGACTACAACCAGGGTAGTTATAGCCCAAAATTCTCTGTATCGGAAGCGATCTTCAACTCGTGGGTTTTGTGTTACGCAGATACTGCGGTCAGTTGTGACGTTGGTTCGAAGGATGGGTCTGGTCTACTCAGTAATAAGGTTTTGGACCAACGGGTCTGCAGAATAAGGAGGCTGTCGAGGGATCCTTCTGCGGCTGGGAGGTTGAGGTTGTTTCTTCACCATTGAACTGTGGAATCGGAAATCTCTCGTGATCGGCGACCGGACGCCACGACATAAATAACGTCATACCTCCCACTTTTGAATCAAATCTAATTCAATATCGCTATTTGTGTAAACATTTAATTAAATTATACACCCATCATACTTTTCGAAAAACCATATATAAATCATATTTGTTTATACATTTCATACGGTGATCATATCATGTCCATAAAATCCACATGTCAACTATACTTGTTTATCATTCCATATATTAATCCTATTTGGTGATTATTCCATACGTTGATCATATCCGTGCATATTTAGCTTCGTTCTGAGTAAAGTTGTATACATTACTTTGGCTTGCATTGTGTCTTTAACTTGTGTAATCTATGAGTTTCGGGAAAAAATAGTTCATTCTTATATCTGTTCAGATGAGAATAATTACGTTGTGTTTCTTTTTTATTTATGCGGCATAAGTAACCAAATCAAGTCTTTTATACATATCGTGTATATTTAAGAACGTCCCTCGTGTTCCTACATTTGCATAATTGCAGCCTTATAAGAATATATTCCTTTTATAAAATAAATTTAGTGCTGTTAATAAATGCCTTGTGAAAAGATTATACTTCTAATTGCCTATGAAAACCGGGTATAGGAAACAAAGGGTATTTATTTAACATCTTTTTACAAAAGCAGAGAAAAAAATAAAAAATATGTCTTAGTTATTACTTTATGACACGCATGTAATTACATTTTGATAATGGATATAAAGCTAAATGTACAGGTTTTTCCTTCCAAATTGACAGTGCCTCATAGGCCTATTTACATATTTATACTTCCTTTTTCGGCATATCGGTGACGAGAAGTTTCCAAGTACTAGACTGATTTATAAACACCTGTTACAGTTGACTCTGTTAGACTGGGTCATGTTTCCATGCAGATCGTTAGAATTGATCCCGTCTAGAGCATGTGAAGCTACGTAATCTGGATCTGTATAATGGCAACATATAAGAGCTACAGACTCGAGGAGACCATCGGCAAGGGGACCTATGGAACTGTCCATAAGTGCAAAATAGCAGGCAGCGGACAAAATGTGGTACGTGTTGCAGTTTGTATAAGTTCTTCTTAATTTCAATTTTTTGGGTCAATCAGTTTAAAAGGACAGAGTTTTTAATATTTACATTACCTTGATCAGTCACTTAAGTATTCACAGAAACTAAACCAGTTAGTGGTGGCATGGTAATCTTCTAACTCGAAGGACGAACAACAACTTTGAAGTTAAGCTTACGCGCCAAAACTATGTTCCGCCTGCCCTATGTCGTGGATTTTTTATATTGAAATGTCAAAGAATAAAAATCAACATTCCTTTTATAAAGATAAACCAATTTATTTTGTTGATTTTATAAAGTTAATTACATAGATTGTTATATTGCTTTTAAGAAAAAGCAGAGGTGAGATGGAGGTTCTCGTGGCACTGTCGATGCAATCTTTTAAAAACTATTCTTGTCCTTTCTTCAAAGACAGAAACTTGTGTATGTTAAGTTTTATACCTCGTTCGAAGGCTTCTACTATACTTTCATATATTTTATTAAAGCTGTCATATTTTGGCATATTGGAAGAAGGGTAATTTTTGAATTGTTATTACCTGAATGGTCATATTATGTAATGCTGACGTGAGATAAGAGGTTTCAGATCAATATCTTTCTTGAAATATTTATTTCGTACATAAATTGTCAGACTATACATTGTGATCGCTAACATTTGCGAGCAATTTTTTACATTCTTTGTGTTCAGAAACAATTATTTACATTTTGAGTGTTCATAAACAATTATTTATATTCCGAGTGTTCAGAAGCAGTTATTTACATTTTGAGTGTTCAGAAGCAGTTATTTATATTCCGAGTGTTCAGAAGCAAATATTTACATTCTGAATGTTCAGAATGATGGGCAAAAAAATCCTTAATATTCCTGGCATACTGTACCTTAACCTGCTATATCCTGTAGTATATTTTCAGAAGCTTTTATTACGTAATATGTAGCACTGATAAATATCCTAATAAAGTGTGTGTGTGTGTGTGTGTGTGTGTGTGTGTGTGTGTGTGTGTGTGTGTGTGTGTGTGTGTGTGACGACTTAAACGATTCATGTGCTTTGTGAGACAAGTTGTATTTGTCGGCCTGGAATACCAGCATTGTAGAGTGTACCAGAATATACAATTTCTTCCAATGTTATATCCAGTATTTCTTGTTTTTCAGAACATTGTTATATTCTTTGTTACTGGGTAATACTAGTGAACCAATATTATCAAAGTAGGGAAAATTCTTTTTTGGTTGTTGCTGTTAATACTGGAAAAGAAGTATTACCTTTCCAGTATGATCAAGGTAACGCAAATAATTCCAGCGACAACTGTCCCCAACACGACGCTTTGTCTGATAAGCTAAATGGATCGGGAATTCCAATTGTCACCAGTACATGAACTTTTATCGGTGCCTTTTAAATCTCCGTTATTTCGGAGCAACCGATTTCTATTAGATAATCAGTCATGTCAATAGCGACAATGTTTGTGGTAATTTATTCGTTATTGACATGCCTCTCGGGGCCCCAGTCTGATTAAAATACACTGATACATACACACACACACACACATATATATATATATATATATATATATATATATATATATATATATATATATATATATATATATATATATATATATATAGGCAACTGAAATTCAGGGGGTAATAACGACAATTATGGTTATAACCAGCTTTTTGGCCTAGTTTTGGAACAGCAGGATTTTATATTGCTCATCCTGAATATTGCACAAGTGGGGCGCTAAAGGGAGGAAATCAATTCCAGTTCATTTTGAATAAATCGCAATGTTATTGATTATAGCCTGATATTTGACACCATCAAATTATATCCACTTTATTGCGGTGAAAGACATGGGAGAGGGTCTGAAATAAAAACCAAAATATTCTCATACGGTGGAATTAAAGTGTTCGGTGTTCACAAACCTAAAAACATCAACCCCGATGTGTATGCAGGTACGTGTGTGTATGTGTGTGTGTGTACGCGTATCAATAATATATCGATGAATCCATCAATCGCTACATCTATACTTTGACCGACCTATCTATCTTTGTTTGTGCGTGCTGGCTGGAGAGAGTGGGTGAAGTAAATGGGGGTAACAACGAGTTTTCGAGTGTTCTCTTGAGTCGATTTAAAAAGAAAAGTCTCAGATAATGTTCTGTATATTTCATATTCTATTGATAGATTTGTCTTGTCTATTTCATGTTTCATTGATATTATTGTTTTGTTGTTTTTTTGTTGTTGTTTGTTTTTTTATTTCGAAATTTATTGATAGCATCTGAATGAAAAGGAAATTAAAGAATCCATTTGTTAAGCACGTTTCTACTCGTGTGATTGTTAAGCTGGGGCAAAGATGCGCGTAAAAAAGTGGTTACTGACGTAATTATGTAACCAATAGGCGACG
Source organism: Margaritifera margaritifera (assembly GCA_029931535.1). NCBI lineage: Eukaryota > Metazoa > Mollusca > Bivalvia > Unionida > Margaritiferidae > Margaritifera > Margaritifera margaritifera. The sequence continues at coordinate 1,720,676 of JAQPZY010001368.1, read as the reverse complement.
TTAATCAGTTAGAATTATCAAACAGCTTGTACACAAGTATAAAATATCCCTGATAACAGCTCGTATACAAGTATAAAATATCTCTGGTAACAGCTTGTATACTAGTATAAGCATCTCTGGTAACAAATAGTGTTTTGTAAGTTTTGTATAATGTTTTGGCACTGAAAAATGGAAGTGTTATCTCGTTAAAGTTTTGTTCAAACTTTTTAGTGAAGAGACCTATATACACGACTCCGTGTAAAACTTTCACTGTTTTTGAAAATATGAGGCATTGGAGTTCAGACCGCAGATTTTCAGGCACAGCCAATTACTGACGATCAGCAAGTAAACTGAAAGAGGCGCCAGAGAAAAAGAAATAGATAATTGAGTGAATCTTGCTTTTCGTCCAGACTTAATCTATAATATGATTTTTATTTATTCTGCACACAATGTGATCTAGGTGTACTTGTTGTGTTTATCTAATTCTATACGTAAACATATTGTTTCTTATTAGGCTGTACAGAAGAAACTGGCGATACAATTAATCAAAGTAAAAGGGCTGAATGGAAAGGAGAAAGTGAACTTAAGCAGAGAACTAGGTCTATTGAAAAAGGTTAAACACGACAACATCGTAGAGATGATTGACTGTTTCCTTAGCGACGACAAATGTCAAATGTGTATTGTAATGGAGTTTTGTGCCGGAGGCACTTTAAAACAGTACGTGGACAGGAAGAAAGGACACATAAAAGAGGAAAAATGTCTGAACATCCTACAGCAAATGTGTGAGGCAGTTCAGGTTAGACTTCATTTGACATTACTTGTGTAACAAGCAGTTTAGGTTAGACAATATTTTACATTATTTGTATAACAAAGCAGTTCATTTGACTTTACTTGTGAAACAAAGCAGTGCAGGTTAGACTTCATTTGACATTACTTGTGTAACAAAGCAGTTCAGATTAGACTTCATTTGACATTACTTGTGTAACAATGCAGTTCAGGTTAGACTTCATTTGACATTACTTGTGTAACAAAGCAGTGCAGGTTAGACTTCATTTGACATTACTTGTGTAACAATGCAGTTCATGTTAGACTTCATTTGACATTACATGTGTAACAAGCAGTTTAGGTTAGACAATATTTGACATTGCTTGTATAACGAAGCAGTTCAGGTTAGACTTCATTTGACATTACTTGTGTAACAAAGCAGTGCAGGTTAGTCTTCATTTGACATTACTTGTGTAACAAAGCAGTTCAGATTAGACTTCATTTGACATTACTTGTGTAACAATGCAGTTCATGTTAGACTTCATTTGACATTACATGTGTAACAAGCAGTTTAGGTTAGACAATATTTTACATTATTTGTATAACAAAGCAGTTCATTTGACTTTACTTGTGAAACAAAGCAGTGCAGGTTAGACTTCATTTGACATTACTTGTGTAACAAAGCAGTTCAGATTAGACTTCATTTGACATTACTTGTGTAACAATGCAGTTCAGGTTAGACTTCATTTGACATTACTTGTGTAACAAAGCAGTGCAGGTTAGACTTCATTTGACATTACTTGTGTAACAATGCAGTTCATGTTAGACTTCATTTGACATTACATGTGTAACAAGCAGTTTAGGTTAGACAATATTTGACATTGCTTGTATAACGAAGCAGTTCAGGTTAGACTTCATTTGACATTACTTGTGTAACAAAGCAGTGCAGGTTAGTCTTCATTTGACATTACTTGTGTAACAAAGCAGTTCAGATTAGACTTCATTTGACATTACTTGTGTAACAATGCAGTTCAGGTTAAACTTCATTTAACATTACATGTGTAACAATGCAGGGAAATAAATACATCAAAGCATATATTGATTTGTTTATATGTTCTTAAATTTGCATATTGCTTGCGAAATTCTGGTACTAAAATTACAGTTTGATAACAAATAATACAAATGTTCCAGAAGAGGGGGATTGATATGATTCGAAAGTTGCACGTGGAAGCGCGAACAAATTCAAAACTAATGTAGATCTACCTTTTTATTTAAAAATGTATGGTTTATAGATATATGAAAATACATAATGCGGGGTATAATCACACAATGTTTATTTATGTATCCATGTAATCTATCTCTCTATCAATATGTATGAATGTATATATGTATGTAAAGAATTCTACATTTTATTCCTTTTCAGTTTTTATTTCTGAAGGCCATCATTCATAGAGATATCAAAACGACAAATGTCCTTTTAACCCAGGACAAACTTGTGAAGCTGGTTGACTTTGGGGTTGCTAAGTACGTTTTAACTTGGACGTTAATTTGTCCATTACTGATGCATTTCTCTGCCTCTTCCACAAGTTTTGCTAATTCTCCATTATTATTTTCACCCTCGATAGATTTAGCTATCACTAATGAGACAATAATCAAAGCTGAAAGAAAATAGCATTTGTTCTATGACTCGTTTCTAAATATGATGAATTGAACAAAGAATCGACAGCATATTCAGCCAGATAACTGTGATCGGTTTAGTGCTGGTTCACAAGGTTTACAAAACGCTCTGATGAATACAGTGAAATATCTGTCGACAAACAGAGCTCGAAGATTCAGCTTATTCCGAAGATTTTGGACTATTCACCAAAGGGTATAGCACATACTTTTGTGTGTTAACTACTATACAAAATAAGGTCATCGAGGTCATATAAATATTCATTATCATTGTAATTCTTTCATGAAATAATAATAACAACAAAATCTACAAAAATAATAATAATAATAATAATAATAATAATAATAATTATAGGCTTATGGATCAACCAAAAATGATGAAGCTAACCTACCATCTAGGAACACCAGTCAATATGAGTCCAGAGATGGTATTGGGACTACCTTATGATTACAAGGTTTGTTCGTGCGTGTATATATATATATATATATATATATATATATATATATATATATATATATATATATATAGAGAGAGAGAGAGAGAGAGAGAGAGAGAGAGAGAGAGAGAGAGAGAGAGAGAGATAGAGAGAGAGAGAGAGAGAGAGATTCTTTGTATTTAACATCGTGTGTCATCAATCACTATTTGGCTCTAGGTCCATTACTTAAATTTAATCTAATTTAGTCTAATTTGTGCATTCTTAGGAGGTTATAAGATATAATTTCAGCTTTGTGTTCAATTAAAAATAAGTCTCTTGTGAAATTTTTTGTCGCTGTTCTCATGAGTACGGAAGGACAAAACGACTTTCCTTGTATAAAAACATCAACTTCAACATAGGTATATTCTCATCAATAAGCATGACTGTGATGAAGACAGCTCAACAAAATGTCCCTCTTTTACGCTGATATTTATCAGGATACTCTAATAGATATTCCTTTACTATTTAATCTTTAATCGTTTCATTTATATAACTTTATATAACTTTGACTGTACAGCTTGTTCTAGCAATTAATATTAATTATTCGGTTTGGTTCCAATGTTGGCGTGAAGATGATCTATATGGTACATGGTTGAGGAATCCGTATTACACGTAAAATTCAATCGACTTTTTAAATCGGATTGATCAAAATACGTTAGCGATATTCGAATGGTACATAATCATATTTACCTCCCTACACTTATTAAAGGTGTTCTTTTAATTCACGGAATATACGTTTTGTCCGGAATGGGGTCTATTGGAATTTGATATTACAGCAAACGTTGGGTTTGTATGGGGTTTTAATATTACGGCAAACGTTAGGTTTTGTATGGGGTCTATGGGAATTTAACAATGCGGAAAATATAGGGCGATATTAGGGCCAATGACAATTTAAAATTTGCTTTTGGGATGGGATGGAGTCTATGGGAATGTAACATTAGCGCTTGGGACGGTATGGAATCTATGGCAATTTAAGAATAAGCATTTTGACTGGTGTGTGGGTCTAAGGTAATTTAATATTATCATTTGGACCGGTGTGGGGGTCCATGGGAATTTAACGTCAGCGTTTGATATGGTATGGAGTCTATTGGAATTTAACATAAGCATTTGAACCGATCTGTGGGTCTATGGGAATTTAATATTAGCGGTTTATAGCCGCCTTGTGGGAATTTAACATTACTGCTGACACTACGGTGCTTGTGGATATTTAACATAATGGGACACTCTGGGGTTTATCAGACTTGAAGAGAGTGAATCAGATACATGTGATAATAGGCAATGACTGAATATTACTGACAAATACCTATTCTAAACGACCGTCACCTATTCTGATATTCTGACTCAATAAACACCTATTTTTGACGGACAAACACCTATTGTGATTGACCTATAACTACCCAAACTGACCAATACATATTTTGACTAACCAACACCTATTCTGATTCACCAGAAACATATTTTAACTAATCATCATCTGTTGTGACTGACCAAAATATATTGTGACTGACGAATAATTATTGTGACAGATCAACATCTATTTTGACTGTCCGAAACCTGTTTTGACTGACCAAACACTATCATGACTGACCAATACTTATTTGAATGACCATCACCTATTATGACCAACCAATACTTACTCTGACTGACCAATGCCTGTTGTGACTGCCCAACCCATATTCTGACTGTACAGCAGTACAACCTCTCCAAGATAAAAGTCACCCGGACCTGAAAAACCTGTGTACCAGACCCGTTGAACCTAGAAGAATTAATTGGCATCTTGCCCCTGTTTTAAGCCACAGGACAAATGGGTACCAACAATACACATGCAATTTCCTACGACAACTATGCAGGAGGTTACTATGTCTGTGGAGAGAATTTCACACCAAACTAAGACAGTGACGTGGTTAATTTTCTCCCTATTAACTCGAGAGCACTTTAGAACACAGTGATCGTGATCTTGTTTGCAAACTTCAACAATACCCTTTGATCAGTCTGAAAATACTGATTCTAGACTACGAAACATGGAAATAGACGATCACCAAGAAAAACTACAGCAGACGCAGAAGACACCACAAAAGTTAAAATATGAAAGAAAATGACAAAGGAAGAGGAGTAAAAGAAGAAGAAACAGTATTGACACTATGCTCCAAACAAGAGACCTTAGATGCATGTCTTGATCAAACATTGTCAAGAGAACAACGCTACTGACAAGAGAAGATTGTTACGGTTGTCACGTCGATCATACCAGTTAAGTATAACACTACGAATGGTTGATGATAATCCAAGAGGAATGTGTGGAGAAAGCTTTGAATCTCATCCAAAAAGAGGAAATCGTGAACGAATGGTATAGAGAGTTGCTATACCATTCTAAGCCCTCATTGACTGATACCTAGACGAACCTTGTCGAAACTATTTGGAATCAGAGGACAAATCCTTCTCGATCCTTTACTTACCTGACCAACCAGCTTCAAGATACATTCAAGTTAGAATCATCAACAATCATTACCTATGAAATCTGTTGATTTAAAAGAATGAATACTTCGTATACGGCTCCATGGTATGCCTTGTTTGCACCAAAGATTGACTTCCTCATCAAAAACTCGATATGTTCAACATAGACAACAGTCATCGACCAGGAAAACATTGGATTGGTGTCTACTTTTCCAACAACATGGTGGAATAGATTGATTCGTACAGATTTCCCCCATCTAAGACGATATCATAGACTTTATAAAAAGAAATTTTATTTCTACCCATTTGAATAATGTGAAATTACAAGAATCAGATTCATTTGTGTGTGAATAATATTTTATGTCTTTATCAATGAAGCCATGAAATTCCTTTAAATCGTGTATGGCTTTGTTTTGGACATAATTTATCTAGAAACGATGAAAAAGTAGAATTGTGCTTTGAAGATCATTAGATTAATATCATATATATATATATATATATATATATATATATATATATATATATATATATATATGTATGTATATATCGATAAGAATAACTTTTTGAACACAATTATATATCTCTCTCTCGATAACAATAACTTCATGGATAATCTCTCTCTCTCGATAACAATATTATATGATATCTCTCATTATAACAATAAATGTATGAATAATATGACATATATATATATATATATATATATATATATATATATATATATATATATATATATCTTGATAGCAATAACTATATGAATAATATGATGTATCTCTCTCTCGGTAACAATAACTCTGAGTAATGCCACACATAAACATTACGCCAAGTTTATGACTTGCAACTCAGTTTTAACAAAATGTGAATATGTACTAATGTCGAATTCCTTAAAAGAACAATTGAGCAGTGGACACAATATTAATGTACTTTAGTGTGGTTCTTGTCCGTTATTTGACGTATATCTGTCTGTTTATACATCTTGTTAAAGTTTACATAAGGACTATACTGACATCCGTATTCTTAAAGTCACATAGGGTTATACACCCTCCCAAACGTAAATTTAGATTCACATAAGGTCTAGACCGTCATCCATAATGTTTGATTCCCATAACGGGGAGGGGGAGGCAAGTTATAAACCGCTAATGTTAACTTCCCATAGTGGTTATAAGCCGTTAGTGTTATATTCTCATAGACAGCCATACCGGTCTAAACAGTATTGTAAAATTCCCATGGACCCGATACCGTCACAAACGCTAATGTTAATTTCCCATAGATTCCATACCATCCTAAACAATAATGTTAACCTCCCAAAGGCATTCATACCGTGCCAAACGTTGTTGTTATGCTAGATTCTCATAGACGCCATACCATCTCAAATTTGTCGCATTGTTAAATTTCCATAAACCCCATATCGTTCTCAATACCACTAATATATTTATTTTTAAAAGTAACAACATATTTGTCTGATTTACATTTTTTTTTCTTTTGTGCAGACTTTTCGCATTAAAACAGGACGAAGGAATAAATGAAATCTTATTACTGAGTACGAAATGTATTAAAAATGTTATGATTTTATGTGCAAGGTAATGATTTTATATATGTACTTAATTCCAAGAGGTATTGTGGATGGAAATAAGATTTTCTTACACACGTTATTCAGTTTCTCGTTTTTATTTCATTTTCCTCTTTGTGCTGTTGATTAACAAAACACTGGTAATTGTTCTTCCTACCTTTCTGTTTTACAGTTGGACATGTGGGGAATAGGCATTTGCCTCTATGAAATGGTAGCCAAGAAATTATTGTTTGACGTTGAGTCTCTAGCTGGACTTGAGTAAGAAATGACCAAATATAAGGTACCTTAACTACGGTGCTTTCAATAATTCAGTAACTAAACTGAAGATATGTGACCTCAAAATTGATAATTTGGAGCTCGTATACATACATTCGGACGTTGTGTGTTAAGAATGAAAACTAAGTGATATCCTTTAAGTAACCAGGGACTTTCTTACAAAGCTCCTTTGCATCACAGAACACTCAAATGAACGAAACACAAATATTGAAATATCACACTGACGATATCGTTCCTACTATGAAAGGTTTACAAATTCACGACCTAGTGATAATCATCCACGACAGCACAGAAAAGGATGCATTCTTCTTTAAAGACAAGTAATGACAAGATAAAAATCCATCAACCGTGTATAAAAAGCAAACAATTATCTGAACCTTAGTTTTTAATGTGGCTACGATCACAGCTGTTAAACATGTCAAATTTTTATTTTGGTTAATAATCAAAAGATCTCCTGAGTTCCAGTTCCATCTTATCCTTACGACGCAAATCTAATTAAATATATAAAACTTAAGATGAAACAAAATTTATGAAAAATGAAGTTTTCATTCACTCTTAATGTTTGGTTTTAAAATTTGATCCCAGATCTGGAGACAGGTCACATACTATTTTCCATGCTGATTCAAAAAGATCTTTTCTTTACGGTCGGACGAACCAAAATAAAATCGTTGGTATTTTGTCAGTGCAGTTTTATTTGTAAACTGTAAAGAATAACCATAGGCTATGAAAGCTGAGCATTGACGCGAGATTATCACTCCCTCTCCCAAATAAATAAAATAAAATAAAATAAAATAATTGTAATAAAATGTTTCTCTTTGAAAATTTTATATTTCAATGTTTTTAAGCGTTCTGTCTATAGGATATAAAATGGGCTATCGTATAGGACGTTTTAATCACTTGTAAATGATAGTCGTCGCTGCAATTGCAATGTTTTGGTTTATTTCGTAAATGCCATTGTGTCCTATTCATTTGTGGCACTCGAGGGAATGTTTTCTTTATTATAGGAACCAGATACAAATAACCTACCATACTCAAAGTATTTGCTGTAGTTGTTGAAATTGTTGCTTCACAAAAACAGCATTGAAAGACCTACCCCATCAGAAGTACTTCTCTGGATCGACAATATGTATAAGGGACAGTTTACAAGGAGTACAACAGCTCCTAGTGGTGGTATCGTATACGACGAGAGTGACCACCAACACCATAGGGGTACCGCTGCTAGGAATGATCTTCAACACAACGTAGACGCAGCCATCAGGAAGTCCCTGGAAGACTCTACAAGACAAGACAGTGTGCAGCCGATGAATACAGCATTACAGACTCTCCAAATTTCTCGTAGAGATCCATATGACCAATATACAGCACGGAACGAGGCGCAAGAGAAAGTAAATAGTTCCACCTTGTCATCCACGGAGGAGACTGGTGAAGAAAAATATGCAACAAGTGGCTACGAAAGTTACCAGAGAAAATCAAAACAACGTAAGTAATGCACATGTATATCTGTAAGTATCCATGCATGTATGCCTACATCAATATATAGTCAGATGAATCGATGACTTTTATCTGTCTTTATACATGTAGTTTTTTAAATAACAAAATATAACTGCATCCTACTACATTTTGGGGACATTTTGTATGTCGATGAAATATTGCAATGATTTCAGCATATCCTTATGTATTTGTTTCGTTTGCCTGACGTCTTCGGCAAATAATGGGCTTACATAACTGGTCAAAGTCTTTGAGTAGATAAATAAAAGACGCTTAAGCTCATTATTACGTTATTAAATTAACACAATCAACGATAACATGATCTTAGCCCCTTAACAGAGGTTTATTATTACTAAATTATCTACTGACTTCAAAATTGATTCATCATCAAATGAAGTCTCCAGATTAAGATATACGGCTAGCACAGCGGCTGAGTCTTGTCGTGCGGCCGTGCTGAATGCACCGTGCACTACTGGTACTGGGACAACGGTATTGCAGACATAACATAATATAAATTCTTTTACAAATTGAAAATAATGGCACAGAGGTACGTTACATCAATTCAACAGTTTCAGAGAGGTGTTATAAATTATTCATGAGTTTAACATAAAAGCAAAAATGTCGGTATCTAGAAACAAATGTCTTATTTTTACAGTTTGGATGGGATCAAAGTGTGACCCAAGCTAGCTGTAGTACCAAATAACATACAGGAGAATATAAATGTTGATTTGTTGATTTCAAACATCAAAAAGATTATCCTACAATCTTTCAGAAACGATGCAGATTTACAGATTACATTTCATCATCAGAACATTGAAATAAGTAGCATCAGTTCCGTTAGCAAGGTGGTTAAAACAGTGCAGTATGAGGTGAAATTTCAAACCAGAGTATAACCGTTATTTCATTTACTATAAGAGAGTGTTTGTACGTATATTAACTGTTGCAAAGGCAATAGGAAAATACAACAACAAAAAAGAAACCTTCTGGAAAGATTTTTACAGTCACTGAAACTATAGCAACAACGCTGAAGTTCACAACATTTGAAGTATGTACTAGTTTATCGTTTACAGGTTTACGAATTCTGCTTTTTTCCTAGGCCAACTTAGTGACCTTTAGTGAATTGTGGTAACAATTAATGACATTGTGTCATGATTAATTAATAACGCTTAATGACATTAGTTAGTAATATTTTGCGCCAAAACGGCAACACTTGTGCGAGAAACAACTACAAACTGACTGCTGAGACCTATTCAAGAACACAAAACAAAGGTAAAGGCAAAACGAGTAAAAAGATATTAACCAGTAACAATGAGTACAACCCTGATGTGTTTTTCTGTATTTCAAATGTCCGAGACAAAGAACATAGTACATATCATTTACCAAGCATCCTTAGAAACAGTTTTAACTGTTAGTTATAGAATGTTGTTACAAAAACTAGTCGACTGCTAGATGGGTGCACCGTCTAAAATGTCTATATAATATATACTTGAATTGCTTGTGTCAATCGAAGTTTCGGATATCACACTAGGTCCACGATTTCTGATCTGCAGATGCCAAGCAGTTGTGCACGGTTTGTTAACAGTTAAAATTGTGCCTAAGATAAAATACACCTAGCTTTGTGCTTTTTCAATGCATTCTTTTTTCTGTAACCTTTATGCTAGTTGTACAACGTTAATGTCTTGTAGAACGTGTTTAATATATTGCATTTCCTTTCACATTTTACCGATCTAAGTATTCAGTTCCTTCCCAGCCTTAGTTGTATAGAATGTTGATATGATACCAACTGCCACGATTGCAATTTTGTCCAAATTTGTGTCGAAGATGTAGATTGCTTTTGCAACCTACCCAGGAGGGTAATTTTACTGTGTAAATGCTACGCTATTTAAGAACATACAAATTAACTTTTAACAGATCCAACTGCCGAGTCGTGAGTCTAACTGGTCCAGTATTTAATGTATTTATTTAACTACAATTTAGGAAAAAAATATAATATATATTTAATTCTTTTTCATGTGTATTTTACTATTTAATTTTTACCTTTATCATACATTTTAGCAAATGTCCATCTGCTCTCCCTGGACTGTTATTCTATGGGATTAGTCATCTCTTTTGTTGGGTACACTTTACCGCGGATGTGGGCATAATTTATCCCTTTTTATGGTAAATTTAGAGGGTTATCGGTTGCTTTCATACGTCAAATCAGCCGGAATGTCGCTGAATGACGTCAGAATTAATCTGTAATATTTATTGTCAGTTCATATCCTTGGCACCAATGTAATGTCATGATCCATTTACTCAAACCATTCTGCCTAATTACACTATTATATTTAAACGAATGAATCGACTATAGAGGGCATATGTGCGCAATTTATGTAGCAACAGTTTCTCCTCTGGCAAGAACTGAACATTAGACCATTCTTCCTGAAATCCAACGCTATATGCCTACACTATGGACCTTGCTTATTAACACTAAAATTACCTTATTCTTGACTGTGTGCAGTATAACTGCAATGAGAAACTATATCACATAATGCAAAAGTACATGTTGTGTCTGTAGCTAACACAAATACTGCTTTACAATAAAAAACAACAACTGTACAATCTTGCTAAATATTACAGAACCTAACGAATACAATCATGCTAACAGTGCAAACTCTACAGTAAACATTTTGATATTTGTGAAGTAATACAATTGCCGCATCCGGAAGCAATCAGTCTTTCACTCATAAAACTACATGAGTGAAATATCTCTCCAGCTTAATGGTAATCGGGTCTAATTACTCTCAGAAGCAATCTGTCTTTATTACTATGTGACATTTATTTGCATGCACATTTCTAACAGTAGTTATCTTAAATTTGTGAAACACTCGAGTCTGAACGGTCCGGTAAATGTATAGATTAGTGAAATGTGTATTTAAAAAAAAGGACAGGAATTAGAAATATTGGAAATTTCAATGTAGTCCAGTTTTCACAATAATTGTATTACTTCTTTGAAACAACAGGATATTAATCTAGTCAAATGACATGAAATTCCTCTTTATTCTACCGTACTTGACAGTTGAAAATCAACCATTTAAATACAAAGAAGTGTCTATATTTTCTTTAACTGAGGACCTACTAAGGTTTGATTGTTTTTGCAGGAAACAAACTGACAAGACCAAAGAATAGTTCCTACATTTGTTTTTCCAAGAACTAACTTAATACTTTGCGTTGTTTATTGCAGGAAAAAGGGTGAAGAGTCCAAAGAAGAGAAACAGTTCCAGCCCATGTTCCCTCTTTAGGTAGTATAGCTGAAAGTCTATAGAAATAGTATATTAATAAAAAGGAACCAGTCTGACAGAAGAAATACTATCCGTGTTATCCACAACTACTTTAAAATAAAATAACTAGCAGCGCATCATCTGAAATGTAAATTCTTTTCCGCAGCGTATTAACAATTGCATAGATCTTTGTAAAAGTTGAATAATAAATGGTAATCTAGATCTGGGTGGGTTGACAGTTGACAACATTCGTGGATCATTTCTACAGTCCTTGCTCAGAGAAGAGAAGGCATTGTCGTGGACCTCTTGCGTGTAGATATTCACGCCAATTTCATGTCTGAATAAAACTTGAAAATGAATTCGTGAAACACAATGTCCCACCAAAGTGCCTAAAAACTGACCTAAACGCAAAACTCAACCAGACGGACGGACGTACGGACAGACAAGAGTAACATTATATGCCCTACCGTATTCGTGGTTGGACAGAATTATATTAGCTCGATACTATGATTAACAAACAACCCCCCCCCCACCACCACCACCACCAAAACTACCATGTTCCGTTGCTTTTTCGTTTTCCTCATGTCCTAATTAATATAACTAGTGTTAAATAAATGCGCTTCAGCTCTTTGATGTTCATTGTAATGCAGTAACAAATATTCAACCGAAAGGTGCCTTTTAAAAAATCAGTTTAATTTATTTACCATGACCTGGTGTAGTGTAAAAGAATTGTTCTGTGAATAATTACTTGTGTGATTCTATTCCTGTGTATCATTACTAATTCAAAGCAGCATTGCTACACTGATTATGGCGTGGTAGGAGAAGCCGCCTCTGTGGTACAGATTCCGGTTAGTGACAATTTCTACGCATTTTTACTCAGGAAAAGAAATAATGTTTAATTAATAAAAATACAATATGAGCTATAGAATTCAGCAATATAGAGTGTATAATTAAATAATAGCATCGCACAGATATCCTCTGTCCCAGAAGATCTACACTAGCTTGCTTAAAGTAATCTTAACAATCAATCGTTACCCAGTTACTCCTTTTTATCACAGGTATTTTAGGGATGAATTGGGTGATACGATGGCGGACCAGATGAACGACATCGTGCGACAAACACTTGATATGTCTGATTATGAGTCCTTGGTAAGAGTTATACGTGCACAGTTTTACGTCATTGTTAGAAATAAAAGAAAGACCTTATCTTCAAGATATTTGCACTTTGAGAGAAAGCAATTAACTCTTTAAGTATGCATATTTGCAACGTCCAGGCACATCTCAGAATATGGGATCATGACTTTGAGCTATTTACCCTGCACGCGCAAAAGATTAACAAAGTTTATACATTCGCAACACGATATATCGAGAGAAACCGTCTTCATAGACCCACACGTGACTACATTCCGGGAATTCAATCCAGCCGTCATAGGTGAAGATATAGCAATAAAGTCACCCCTAAGCCTTGTTTTAATGTGTTTATTTAGATTACAGCAAGGATGGTGGGGGGTGGGCGATAGAGTGGGGTGGCAGGATTGAGATGTGTGATTCCAAGAATCACAGAGAATGACATGAATTTTACTAATTTGCATAGTCTGAAAATGAAGTTGTACGTGATTTATTAGTGTACGTGAAAGTGAAAGGCATTTACAGCCGATATGTTTACTAGTTCCATATGTCTTTCCGACACCAATTTAAGTAGTTTGAGGGATGTCATGATTACATGAAAAACACACATTGATAAAAGTGTCAGATTAAACATGGTCCTTTCTGTTTTAATCTCTCCCTTGCTTGCAATAGCTTGGACCATGCTGTGAACACACACAGAGAGAGAGAGAGAGAGAGAGAGAGAGAGAGAGAGAGAGAGAGAGAGAGAGAGAGAGAGAGAGAGAGAGATGTAAATGTTCTGATTCTTGTCTTTTGCTTTATTTTGTCAGATGATATTTCACATTCGATGCGCGGAGTACAAACTAATAAAATCGTCCTTAGTGTTTCATTGACTGAATTACACGCAAATAGCTGGGCTAATAATTGTAATAATTATTTGCTCGGAATTTTATAAAAAAAAAATTTAGGCTTTTATTATCGATATTTGTTTAGTAAAAGAAAATAATCGCTTTGTTCTTACTTTATTTTCTTCTTACTTTATTTTCAGACAACCCTTGAAATATTGATGGGAACAGAAATCATAGACAAATACAGGAAAGATATTTTAAGCTGGCGAAAGGTCCTGAAACCTTGGCAAGAGTCAGTTTTGTCCTGAAACCTTGGCAAGAGACATTTTTGTGCATAATGTACGCACAGTATTTTATGAGAGAGGATAGAAGCGCTATATGAAATAATAAGTTTTCGGTAAAATAATGTTTGCGGTACATGAATACCAGTGGCATCTCAACTTTGTACAATTTAAAAAGAAAAATAAAGTACTGAATTAATCAAAAGTGTTGTGAAGAGCTACTATTAGTTCCAATTTTCAAATTATTTATATAGTTGCATTAAGTCCTATTTTAAGACTTTTCATCACGGCTGGTGAGAGATCCGTGTACCCTTGTGAAAGGAACCTCCCGCAAATTTTCGCGAAGTCACTGTGCTGAAAATAAACACCATTTAGAATACTTTACCCCAATATGCAACTCTTGTCTAAAGAAGATTTTGTATAAAGTTTCAAATTTACGAATCAGTCGTACCACAAAGAATGATGTACATTCGCCCGTTTACGTTACCTGCGTAAAAATTAATTGTTAGCAGATCCTGATCACATGAGCACCGGTAATACAGTTTTCCCGTCAGAAGTTAAATCGATGGTTTTATATATATATATATATATATATATATATATATATATATATATATATATATATATATAAACAAACAAACAAACAAACAAAATCCAAAAAAAAGAGAAAGGAAGCGACAAATCATTTGATTATTTTCTAGTATTTCTGGAAAGTATGCGAAAATCTGAGCAATGAAAAAAGTTAAACTTCAGATGTATGTACATGTACAAATATGGAGGTTTAGTCCCATATACATGCATGCAAATGGGGTGAATTAAGTCTCCAATATAGCTGTTACAAAGATTTATATTGCTCTCTCTCACTCCCTGTATTGATCAGTTAAACAATGATCAGATGAAGACAAAAAAAAAAGATAAAAAAAGCGAATTACGCTTTCATTTTGTAGTACATGTCTGATATTCAATTACATATATTTTTTTAATTTTTAAAACTATTCACAAAGCATTTTGCACAGCAGGCATTTTACCGCTTATTGGTAATACTTTTTTTTATTAGTAAATGTTTCTTTATCGTCAGCTACTATCCGAATCGATACTGATGGTTACTTTACATATTTTGATGTCTTAAGTACAGGAAAAGGAATGATACTCAGATGTATATTGTATATTAATGGCAATGATTAGGATGCGAACGTTCGACGGGCATTGCAAGCTATGTGATTGTGATTAGTTGATGCATCCGTATGAATTTTAATAGTCCAAGTTTCCTTTGACGTCACCATCTCGTGACAGATAGTTGCAGTTAGAATGATTTAGCTATTCAGTTACATTCTCAATCATTTGTTTATTTCATATGCCTGGTACATATCTCATATTTATTTCTTTCATATGCCTGATACATACCTCATATTTGTTTTATTTCATATGCCTGAGATATACCTCATATTTGTTTATTTCATATGCCTGATACATATCTCATATTTATTTCCTTCATATGCCTGATACATACCTCATTTTTGTTTCTTTCATATGCCTGAAACATATCTCATATTTATTTATTTCATATGCCTGATACATATCTCATATTTCTTTCTTTCATATGCCTGATACATACCTCATATTTGTTTATTTCATATGCCTGATACATATCTCATATTTCTTTCTTTCATATGCCTGATACATACCTCATATTTGTTTCTTTCATATGCCTGATACATATCTCATATTTCTTTCTTTCATATGCCTGATACATACCTCATATTGGTTTCTTTCATATGCCTGATACATATCTCATATTTATTTATTTCATATGCCTGATACATACCTCATGTTTTCTCTATATTTATACAGCTGGCTATTTCTTGTCACGATGATACGGGCATATGTCAAAGATGGCATTCGTCTCTATAGTTATTATAAACATTGAAGAGTTAATTTCAACTTAAATAGAGTATCTTTCATGGGTGCTTATTTCGAATCAAAAGTATGAAATGAGTCGAATAATCTTTGAAAGTCATGGCGGGCAATAGATTGAATTATTTGACGAGTTTCATACATTTCATTTGACAGGGTCACAAATGCAAGACCCTGTTTATCGCATTGCGAAAAATCCTGATTTTATTTTACCAAACCACATAATAGTGTAGCGAAATGACTTTGAAATACATTCGGATGCATCGGTTGTTGCCCCTTTCCTGTGATGACATTACGACGTTATTTGTTTGACGTTATGAGGTGTTATTACACGTGTTACATGTATCAAAATTATGATATGGCTTATTTTTATGATTTTGTAACATAAGTAGTATGTGAGAAGAAATAGCATTTTTCTTTCATACTGTGTATGATAAGTAAATAAATAAATAATAACCTTTGTAAATACTAATTCAGTATATGAGTTCGATTAAAACATAAAAGAAAGGATCGTCCAGATATAACTGAAGTCTTTTATACGCACAAAGCGTGTATAGATTTTAGGTCTTCAAGGCATTTACAAATTTGATATTCATCAATATATTTAATAGAATTGTATTTCTTCCTCAATTAATTAATGTAATTATTTGGTGAAACTAATAAGTATTTAATTAATTCATTTGTTTATTTATCGGTATATATAATTCAATTATGTACCTACTAATGTGATATTCTCACAAAAACGTATCAGAATTGGTGAAAGAAAAAATACATGAACGAAAGTGAAGGTACAAAAAGTATTGAGTATTTTAGCTAGCTTGATTGATACTGGCCCAAGAGATTAAATACAAAATACTCTTAAAGACAATTTGATAAAATTAGTTGAATAATTCAAAAATTAAAATGTTGTACTTACCTGTAAATATTATGACTTAAGGATAGAATAGGTTGTCCTTACCTCTAAATCTTATGGTTTAAGGATATAATTTGTTTTACTTACCTGTAAATGTTCTGGTTTACGGATAGAAAATGTTGACTACATTAATGACATTTATGATACAGTTCTTGCGTTCTTTCAACGATTAGTTTCAAGTTTGTCCATAACACAGAAACTTATTAAATATGCGTGGAGTGGAAAGGCATATTGTATTTGTTAGAACTAACGTGAGTTTAGTATTTCTTCTTCAAAAAAGGTGTCCCTAGCATCACACTTAGCCAATCAAGAACAACTCTAATGGATCTCCTACTATTTAGTTTACTTAACATAACAATATAACGTTTTATATTGAAAATTCAGATCTTATTGATGTCTAAAACTATCATTGTTCTTGCACTATCTTCGCCGATAATATTATCAAAATATATTGAATGGTCCTAAAAGATGTTTATCATCAAATAATTAAATCTAATGAGATGCCTCCCACAAATCCATTACAGAACAAATGATTCTCTTTATTTATCTTTCTAAAATAGTGGATCAAAACCGCTTTACTCTTATGAAAAACATTATGATGCAAAAATCCCATAGACGAAAGTACAGGGAAGAGGTACGAGATTTCACATATAGGCATGTTTAAAATAGTTTTAATTATGCATACAGTACGTCACTTTTAAACTTACTGCCTTTTCATTGTTTAATTTTCCTTTGCTATGTTCATGTACCTTGATTTTGTTATGCATTATACTCCTAATTTATAGCATTTATTTATTTCATCCTGTTTCTTAGTGTGCTAGATGTGGCTTAATAGAGCATTATGTTTTGCCAACCACAGATCTACATGATTACTACCTGCTTTTTATTATATATATTACATCGGTTTATAATCATATATATACAATATCGACACTAAATAGAGTAGACATATACATATATGGCAATCTTCACTTGTGCGAGCAAAGAGGCATTAGGCTATTTCTTTTAATCTTTTTTAAAATAAACTATCTTTACAAAATCTAGGGGATTCGGCTTGCAGCTTTATTTTCCTCATCAATAGTATAAATACATCTCTCTCTTTTTCTCTCTTATTTCGGATGTAAGTATGCATGTAATGTATGTGTGTAAGTGCATATGTGTGTAACTATCAAAAATGTACACAGTCGAACCTGAGCTGAAGATCACCTCTTATATATTTGATAATTCAGACGCTATGAAACCATTATTAAAAGACCATCTGTCGTCAGAGACGGCTCTTTATCTTGGTTCCCGTGGGTGTTCTCTTAAAGTCCCAATATTGCCATTTTTAAAAATAAATTTCACCATTCTTCTCTTCTAAGTAAAGTTTGGAAGGAAGTAAATGATTGTTAAAAAAACAACCTATCTGACATTAACGGTTCTTTGAAATAATCAAGATGTTAGGTTTAAACGACGTTCAAATATTCAGTCTATAATTAAGAGGTGCCACCTCTTAATTCAGTCGCCGAAGTACTCACAAAAAGTTAGTCCCCGCGGATAAGTCTTTGCTTTGAGTTGTCATTTAAGTAATTTCCATTGTCATATTATTTTTTTTTTATTATTATTTTTTTTTTACAATTTTTGCACATTCCTTGAACATTGAGGTAAACAGAAGAGAAGGTGTTTATTCAAGAAAGTGCCCAGTTTCATCCTGTATTGGCAGTGACATTTCATGAGCACCACCTGAAGAGTTGTTTGGGTTATCACATGTCAATCTCACAAGCCTAATTAGCTTTTTAGAGTATCAGCTATGTTACAAATAGCCACATTCATACTCTTTTACTGGCAAAGTTGAAATACAATGTTCCGGTGACCTCCCGCAGCAAATCCTTTCTGCCGCTGTTTGCATCTGTCGGCATCTGGAGCATACACACCAGTCTGGTTGGGGGGGGGGTGTCCCTCTGAAGTATGGTATCCCTCTGGGTAGCATTCTGCTGGTTCAATTATATTGAAGGCCAGACTGGGGTGATACTCCACCATTTGAAGCAGGATGTCCCTCATCGGCTCCACTGACATACTACTATTCTAAATTGCTGCCTGTAAAACATAAAGACCTGACTTTTATAAAGTAAAACTTTCTTAAGTATAGGATGCAAAAATATTGTAACAAATGTAGTGAACATGCAAAGACCAATATATATATATATATATATATATATATATATATATATATATATATATATTGAATTCAGATGCAGTAACAACTAAATTTGTACACAATGATAGTGCCAACAATAATTTGTCACTATCAGAGGTGGAACATATGAAACATGAGAAGAGAAAATAGATCATAGAGAGGAATTATTTATAATTTTTTTCATTATGACGAGAGAGAGAGAGAGAGAGAGAGAGAGAGAGAGAGAGAGTCATATGTACAGTGTTAAAATGTAAATAAAATAATACTTCTATTATTCAAAATCTATTATCGATTTTCGGCATGCTAAACTGTACATATGAATAAAAGTTATGATACAAAACATGTAAACTCATTGAAAAGGAAATATGAACTTTCTGCTGTATGTATCATGTCGTACCAAACTTAGAAACTTGTGGTGGCACTTATATATGAATTAATGGACATGCACTTTCTATAACTATTATTCATATGGAAAAAAACTGTTTTGTATATTTTGATACAAGGGTCATTTTCAGGTGACAAGATATAGTTTGAGTATAACATTATTGAAGAAATAAAAATGAATGATAACTATGTATGTGGTACATGAGTCAAATTACATTTAGTTTTTTTTCTGCTGCAATTTACCCAACAGGAAATCTTTTATTTTTGTTTTGTCCCACCACAACAGTGTTACCCTTGTGTGTCCTTCCCTCATACCTTGGTTAAGTTTTGCATTTACATCATTTCAGTCACTGTAGAGGGGCATCCATGTTCTATCTGCATATATGTAGTTACACAATAGTTTGCAACATTCCTTAAAAGTTGTCTCTGCTGTCTGCTTTATTGTTCTTAAATTGTTTTACTTGTGAAATATTTTGTAATCTTGTCATTAGTCATTTGTACTAATAAAGAAATACTGGAGAATTTGACAGCCTTACGCTCATTCTGTCTCTTCTGTCACTGATTATTTTTAGTGCCTCCTCTCCTCTGTTTTGTACTGGCTGCCCCTGATAGGCACCGCCTCTCCTTCCTCTTGCACCACCTCTTGTTCCCATTGTATTCCTACCTCTACCTCTCCCCCATCCACCTGTGGCAAATGGTCGCACAGGGCTTGATGAAGAGGACTGAGATACAACCCAAGACGATGCAGACTCATTCTGAAATTATAGTAAGAAGAATATATGACAAAAGCCATTTTTATACTTGAACATACACTGGGTCTATTATAGAATATATGATTGCATGAATCAGACCCGTTTCTCATGCAATGGTGCCACAAAATAAAGTTAATGCATACCAACTGTGCATTATAATTGTAATGCCATAATATTAATAGAATAGAGTATAAGTGCATGCAGTAATTGTAGACCAACCTTGCACCAGAAAGTACATATGTGAAATTTTCTTATCGAGCATATGAAATGCGTGTTACAATTCTTGATACGCCTATGATAGTTGTTGTTGTTGTTGTTGTTGGTTTAACGCCATTTTTCAGCACATGAAAGGCTATACATGGCGGCCAGTATATTTGGTGGAGGAAGAACCCGAGAAAAACCCGGGAAGAATCACCAACCCACGGGAAGCTACTGGCAAGCTTTCTCACATACCCACGTTAGCCGAGCCCGAGACTCGAACGCACGCAGACAGAGGTGAGATGTGTGAGTGATCTGTAAATGCGAACGCCTTAGACCACTCGGCCACCCGGGGCCCCGCCTATGATAGTCATTATTAGATTCACATTGCAATGATCTCGTAACAATTGTTAGTTGCATGATTATATTGCAAAATGTATCCTTATTTGATTTCACAGATCAGACCATTAAAATAAAGAGGGCTTTACACCAATAATATTCGCATATATCGGCTCATTTCTCAATTATTAACGAAGAGGCATTATTTTCTCTGTAGTACAGACGTAATACATCTCTGATCATCATGGAGATGTTACACCCTAACATGAGAAACAAGACCTGAATGTAATCAAGATGTTTTCGTTTTGAATACATGTATCTTGGAGAAAATCTCTTATAAATGAAGACAGAATATACGTGAAGACTACATAAGAGTATCGCATGCATGTTGTCATGATACACTGCCATAACAGTTCCTATCACATTGCCTTGGTTTGAAATGTTGAAATAATACGTTTGTATTGTATTTGCATACAGTGGCGGCGCGAGGGTTTGAGGCGCCCGGGGGCAATGTTCTTTAATGTCGCCCCCCTACCGAGGCACAGAGGCGAACTGGGGGAATGTTCTTTAGTGGGGCCCCGTTCTTTGCCAAAAAGAAAAGTTTTTATGTCAGGCGCCAACCTCCAACCCACCTCTAAATCTAAGCCCTGAAACCGGGGGCTTAGATTGGGAGGGGGGTACAAAAAAGCTCCCAACAGCGCCCCCTTCGCCTGGCGGCCTCCCCTCCGACCCCCTCCCCCCTCGCCTCGCGCCGCCACTATTTGCATACATGGAAATCGTCAAGGACTCTTGTTGGAGAAACGTACCAAATCACGAATTCAGTGTGCTTGCTGGGTTGGTTCCTCGTTGCAATTCCAGCTACAGTTTTGAGTAAGATAATAACAGTATTGATGTCCGCAACAAACTGGCAGTTATTTCTTTGCATGGAAACGGTATGTGCAGTGTTTCAAAGATCGGGGTGAAATGTTCAAAACAGATTTATAATAGTCGACCGTGTTTCGAATGTTGGTGTCACGACGGATGGATGAACAATTGAAGATGTAACGTCAAAGTTTGAAATGAAATATATTTGTACACAAATCATAAACAGTATGCATTACTTTTTTCCTTCGTTTCATATACAAGTTATTTTTATTTGGAACAAAGTCATGTAAAATAATATCGCATCAGGATCACCTACAGTATCCGACATACTTGGTGTTGGCTTCTTCTTTACGACAATGTTTAGGACAACTATCTTTCAAGATTCAGTATTATTCAGGTGATTTTGCACGTAAGGCGCTATTGGGCCCTTAAGACAGGTGCCACTATAATATTCTTTCATTAGCCTAGTCCAGGGTAATTTATTCATTTTATCTGCTTAGTATGCCAAAATAATTCTGTCGATAGCATTGCTTAGTATGAGCTACATTTTTTTTCAAAATTAAAAAAAAAAGCTATGGCAAAGGATAAATAAATCAACGATAATTTAAAACAGTTGGTAATTAATTATAGAAAACTGCACTTGTGACATAATAGAAAGCATTTCTTTGTTTTAAAGTAAACGTAAATAACGCTTTAGTCTGCTTTTTTCGACCAACATTGGTTTTATTTCAACCAAATCATCATCACCATCACCATCATCATCATCATGATCATCATCACCACAAACAACAAACCAACAGCAGCAAAAACAATTTTTTTGTAGTTGTTTTGTAAGGTCTTTAAATGACATATTTATGTTGTTGAAATTCTTCCAGTTAGGTGATTTAAATTTATAATTAGCACTCTTCACAAGCTAACGTGACGGAATTTTACAGTGTAACCGTAAATTAACACACAAAAACTAAGCGCCTATAGTGGAAATTATGCTGGCCATGACAGATGAATACGGTTGTGCATTTGTATATCACAAATATATATATATATATATATATATATATATATATATATATATATATATATATATCGCGACGAGGACCACGAATCCTTCCGATCCACCGTTCCCTATGATGCCCCAGATACCTCCATATCCCGCAGACAAGTTAGTCCAAAATCCTTGGCTCCTCACGACTGAGTTAACCAGTATCGTCCGTCGAACCAACGTCACCATTGACCCCTATATTAAAAATGCACAACCGTACGGAGTTCGAAGATTCCCCATAAAAAATACAATAAATGAGCAGTGTAATACATAACACGCGATAAAGTGCGAATACAGTGATATACAGTAATAAACCTAGGGTATATTCGATTTGTATTAAGTCTCCATTTATAGCTTTGATATATTTTAGTGATTATTTGTTGATTATTACGGGGAGTCGGTGTTGGGAAAATATTTTCCTCAAATCATTAGTTAATTTCTAGGAGCAGACATCATAATGTACAGTATTCACAAAACATATGGCAGCATGGACTAGTTTAGATTAGACCCTAGCAAATTTCTTTACATAAGGAATTATCGGGATATTCTGATGTATAAGTGTTTAGTAATTTGAGATAGGAATAATTCTTTGTAGTCGGTGCTTGGGTCGTGTTTCGTGTTTCGTGTTTCATTGCCTTGGAAAGACTTACTGATGGGTCATACAAATGTGAAGCAAGAAACCTCATTCAAGTGTGAAATTAGAGTTTGTTGTCTTAAGGTCCTTAGAAATAGTGGAAACATGGACCTCAAGTCAGACTCAAGCAAACGTTGCTTGATTCGCTCGGTAGTGAGACTCCTATGCGTGTTACAAGAAAGATTTTCTGGCGGTAGTGGTGCGATTTTGGATAGCTTTGTGATATTAATTTTTTCGATTATGTTATTTTTTTATATATTTTATTTTTACAAAAAACAAAGACAAAAAAAACCACAACTAAAGTCAGACTATTTGACACGGCAACTGGAAAGAGAACGCGTTCTCTAGGAAGGTTAAAGCTTCCTTAGATGTATGCTTTGCGCCTCTCGATATTTATTGCATGAAAGATAATATATTTGCTTTGTTTTAATTTCCATTTAAATGTGAGCGGATACAGTTTTTTATGAGCGAGTGCTGATACCGGTACGATACAGTTTTGCTGTGGAATAGAGTATGTTTTAATAGAGGATGATTCTGCTTTCAAAAAATGTTTCAGTGAGAAACCTTTTTTTGGTTGTTGTTTTTGTTGTTTATTTTTTATTTTTTTTTTTTTATTTTTTTTTTTTTCTTTTTCTGACCAGACATTAGGCCGGTTAAACTGCATTTTCAGTTAGAAAAGAAATGATTGACACCTCATAATCTCTGATGAGTGAATTAAGATAAACAAAATGATGTTATAATGAGTTCCTTCACAAACAATATTCATAAAATCTATAATTTAGTGTGTCAGATTAACAAAAGGAAATCTTTCTGACGGATGGGGAATAGTCCTCCCCCGCACACACACTTGTGCGCATGTTCTTGGATAGTGATCATTAGGCAAAATAATAGTCATTTTATTCCGTACCGTACCAGAAAGGATGGCCAACGGTTGTGTCCCCGTGACTGTTGAATGGTTGGGTTAAGGACGGCCCATGCTGTCAAACAGGTTGAATAGACAAAGTCGCACGGATAAACCAGTAGCTTTGTGCACTACGGTTGGTTTAAATTTTGTAATTATTCTATTTGATCCAGATAATCGTATGTGCAGGCAGAAGCCTCTTTCTTGAGGGTAATTTTTGTTCCGGACTTGTTCCAAACTAATCATGTGCAGTATTAACTTCGTTTGTTTGCTGCTTCCTGCAAGAGTTATGTAAATTAAAACTGGTTTATGTGCTTTTAGAGAAGCAGCCTTAAATAACGTAATGGATTTTTAAATAGCCGATTGGAATCATTCGCATAGAGTGCTTTTGGCGTAAGATTCTGCCTTTGGAGCTAGCTGTAAGAGTGAAATGTGTCATTTTAAGATCTGATCGTTTAGATGCGAGTGAAAAGTTTTCTATCGCTGTGGCATTTGTGTCTTAGTAGTGATGTAGATATGAGGATGCAGTGTTGGCTAGCATGGTCTGGTGGCGATGATAGATTTTGTGCCGTTTGGTGTGGGTACTGAGGTACTGGGCGACTTGTGTTGTTTTTGTAGAGATGCATTATCCTGTATGAAGCTCAATCTCTCTACCCAAGTTTTAATCATGGTACGCAGGATAAGCCTGCGTTTTTGACCTGTTAGAGAATTGTTTCTTAAGAAGTTCTTGCTACAGTTTACTTTGAACGCTTTTAGGTACCAGCACAGCATCGGGAATAATCTACTGTGTTTTTCATCATGCACAGATTCAAGAATCAGTTTGTGAAGATCACTGCTTATTGGGGAATCTCAGAAGACTACTTTCAAGTACACGAAAATCAATTAGTAGCGTGATGAATGGAGTATCCCAAAGCTATGTATAAAACTGGTTTGTTTGTGTTCTAGAAGTGGTAGTACTGCATATACTTGATTATTTGTAATCATCAGTTTTTGATATTGTTCAAACTGTGCACTCTAGCGTAAGGCTTCTTAGTTCAGCCGCAGAGTGACAGAATGTCTTGCTAGTTCGGTTTGAATAGCCGCGAGGGTGCAAGACCCCTTTTTGGAAACAACTTCAGGAGTGACGTATAGCATCATGACTGTTGATCATGCGGATGCTGGTGGAAGAGTTTAATTTCCTGAGGAAGCTTCTTAGCTCTTATAGTAGCGTGAGTTTACACATCTAATAGCAGTGTAGCCTGACATGGTCTGGGATCGACGAAGTTCTTTGCGCGTTGCATAGTGTGGGAGCGCCGGTTTTCTTTGTCGTTGTGTTGCGGTGATTTGTGGCTGATAGAGAGGATCAGATGTTAGAGGCTTGTCTAGAGTACAATGCTGACATTGTGCGACTGTTTATGTGGAAAACCTGGCAGCCAATAAGAATCAATATCGCTGTACGAGGTAACACTGTATGGTAACAATTTTGTCACTAGAAATGAGTACTGTAAGGATGGTACGAGGTAACACTGTATGCTTTAGTTGCTCTCACCAGGATTCGAACAGAATGTACAACATAATAGTTTAATGTTTCGTGCATTTTAAAAATAAAAATTATAAAAATAATAAAATCATCTCATATGTAACTCCTTTCATCATGTCATATTTAATGAAAAGCTGATCGACATATCAATATTTTTCGGGCATCCATAACATCCAATCAAGTATGCATAACTCAATCCTTCCCTTCTTCCATCCATCCATGCACCTTTATATGCGCACATACATACTTACATCCATCAGATCTTTTCATTTATATAAATATGCAGAAATAGATGCAAAATTACACAGATAGATAGATAGATACAAAAACAGATAGATAGATAGATAATCATTCGAGGTGAGTCATTCATAGTGTTAAAAGTACCATGTATATGAGCGAATTGGCCAAATATATTAAGTGTTCCCATATTAGTAAATACAAAAATCTTTTATAGCAGTGATTTCAGAATGTGGTCGCTACATTACTTACTTATTACAGACCAATATCATGATAAGGTACAAAATACAGTAGGTACAGACTGTACTAGATATAACCAACCGACCAATTACTAACTATACATTAATTCCAAGTACAGCCATTATATTAATACACACAAAGGCTACACACGCGTGCTTTTACAAAATGTATTCATCTGTCATGGCCAGCATAATTTCCACTATAGGCGCTTATTTTTTGTGTGTTAATTTACGGTCACACTGTAAAATTCCGTCACGTTAGCTTGTGAAGAGTGCCAATTATAAATTTAAATCACCTAACTGGAAGAATTTCAAGGGAATTTCCACAACATAAATATGTCAATTTAAGACCTTACAAAACAACTACAAAAAAATTGTTTTTGCTGCTGTTGGTTTGTTGTTTGTGGTGATGATGATCATGATGATGATGATGGTGATGGTGATGGTGATGATGATTTCCTTGCAATAAAACCAATGCGTACGGATTAATCCGATGTTGATGGGCGACATCCTTTGGTCAACCGATTTCAGTCGAAAGCTAGAGCACAAGATTTGAGGACGTCACCGTTGTAAAGAAGAAGCCAACACCAAGTATGTCAGATACTGTAGGTGATCCTGATGCGATATTATTTTACATGACTTTGTTCCAAATAAAAATAACTTGTATATGAAATGAAGGAAAAAAGTAATGCATACTGTTTATGATTTGTGTACAAACTTATTTCATTTCAAACTTTGACGTTACATCTTCAATTGTTCATCCATAAAATCCGTCGTGACACCAACATTCGAAACACGGTCGACTATTATAAATCTGTTTTGAACATTTCACCCCAATCTTTGAAACACTGCACATACCGTTTCCATGCAAAGAAATAACTGCCAGTTTGTTGCGGACATCAATACTGTTATTATCTTACTCAAAACTGTAGCTGGAATTGCAACGAGGAACCAACACAGCAAGCACACTGAATTCGTGATTTGGTACGTTTCTCCAACAAGAGTCACTGATGTTTTCCATGAATGCAAACAGTGGCGGCGCGAGAGGGGGTGGGGTGTCGGAGGGGAGGCAGCCAGGCCAGGCGAAGGGACGCTGTTGGGAGCTTTTTTTGTACCCCCCCCCCCCCAATCTAAGCCCCCGGTTTCAGGGCTTAGATTTAGAGGTGGGTTGGAGGTTGGCGCCTGACATAAAAACTTTTCTTTTTGGCAAAGAACGGGGCCCCACTAAAGAACATTCCCCTCGGTCGCTTCGGTGCCTCGGTAGGGAGAGCCATTAAAGAACATTGCCCCCGGGCGCCTCAAACCCTCACTCCGCCACTGTATGCAAATACAATACAAACGTATTATTTCAACATTTCAAACCGAGGTAATGTGATAGGAACTGTTATGGCAGTGTATCATGACAACATGCATGTGATACTCTTATGTAGTCTTCGCGTATCTTCTGTCTTCATTTATAAGAGATTTTCTCCAAGATACATGTATTCAAAACGAAAACATCTTGATTACATTCAGGTCTTGTTTCTCATGTTAGGGTGTAACATCTCCATGATGATCAGAGATGTATTACGTCTGTACTACAGAGAAAATAATGCCTCTTCGTTATTAATTGAGAAATGAGCCGATATATGCGAATATTATTGGTGTAAAGCCCTCTTTATTTTAATGGTCTGATCTGTGAAATCGAATAAGGATACATTTTGCAATATAATCATGCAACTAACAATTGTTACGAGATCATTGCAATGTGAATCTAATAATGACTATCATAGGCGGGGCCCCGGGTGGCCGAGTGGTCTAAGGCGTTCGCATTTACAGATCACTCACACATCTCACCTCTGTCTGCGTGCGTTCGAGTCTCGGGCTCGGCTAACGTGGGTATGTGAGAAAGCTTGCCAGTAGCTTCCCGTGGGTTGGTGATTCTTCCCGGGTTTTTCTCGGGTTCTTCCTCCACCAAATATACTGGCCGCCATGTATAGCCTTTCATGTGCTGAAAAATGGCGTTAAACCAACAACAACAACAACAACAACTATCATAGGCGTATCAAGAATTGTAACACGCATTTCATATGCTCGATAAGAAAATTTCACATATGTACTTTCTGGTGCAAGGTTGGTCTACAATTACTGCATGCACTTATACTCTATTCTATTAATATTATGGCATTACAATTATAATGCACAGTTGGTATGCATTAACTTTATTTTGTGGCACCATTGCATGAGAAACGGGTCTGATTCATGCAATCATATATTCTATAATAGACCCAGTGTATGTTCAAGTATAAAAATGGCTTTTGTCATATATTCTTCTTACTATAATTTCAGAATGAGTCTGCATCGTCTTGGGTTGTATCCCAGTCCTCTTCATCAAGCCCTGTGCGACCATTTGCCACAGGTGGATGGGGGAGAGGTAGAGGTAGGAATACAATGGGAACAAGAGGTGGTGCAAGAGGAAGGAGAGGCAGAGGGGATCAGGGGCAGCCAGTACAAAACAGAGGAGAGGAGGCACTTAAAGTAATCAGTGACAGAAGAGACAGAATGAGCGTAAGGCTGTCAAATTCTCCAGTATTTCTTTATTAGTACCAATGACTAATGACAAGATTACAAAATATTTCACAAGTAAAACAATTTAAGAACAATAAAGCAGACAGCAGAGACAACTTTTAAGGAATGTTGCAAACTATTGTGTAACTACATATATGCAGATAGAACATGGATGCCCCTCTACAGTGACTGAAATGATATAAATGCAAAACTTAACCAAGGTATGAGGGAAGGACACACAAGGGTAACACTATTTTAAACATGCCTATATGTAAAATCTAGTACCTCTTCCCTGTACTACAGATAAAAACATGATCATAATGCTAAATGTGGAAAAGTAAAGGAGCACTACTCCAGTCTTTTCATAAATGATACTTTTTTTTCACGTTTTGATTCAAAATGCTGACAAGTTTTGAAATTATATTTATGTTTAATGTAAAACCGCTGAACGTTTGAGAAGGTCAAACTTAGACGTCCTTTCGAATTTTCCTCATCTAAAAATATAGCTGGATTACGGGTAATATGGTCATGTGACGCCTCGAATTGTTAGCCACATACGCAAATGGCAGATATATCGCGTGACAGAATATCCTGATGCTTTCACGTTAATTTTAGTGATAATAAAAGACTATTTTTCGCTGTCGCCTATGGGATTTTTGCATCATAATGCTTTTCATAAGAGTAAAGCTGTTTTGATCCACTATTTTAGACAGATAAATAAAGAGAGTCATTTGTTCTGTAATGGGTTTGTGGGAGGGATCTCATTATATTTAATTATTTGATGATAAACATCTTTTAGGACCATTCAATATATTTTGATAATATTATCGGCGAAGATAGTGCAAGAACAATGATAGTTTTAGACATCAATAAGATCTGAATTTTCAATATAAAACGTTATATTGTTATGTTAAGTAAACTAAATAGTAGGAGATCCATTAGAGTTGTTCTTGATTGGCTAAGTGTGATGCTAGGGACACCTTTTTTGAAGAAGAAATACTAAACTCACGTTAGTTCTAACAAATACAATATGCCTTTCCACTCCACGCATATTTAATAAGTTTCTGTGTTATGGACAAACTTGAAACTAATCGTTGAAAGAACGCAAGAACTGTATCATAAATGTCATTAATGTAGTCAACATTTTCTATCCGTAAACCAGAACATTTACAGGTAAGTAAAACAAATTATATCCTTAAACCATAAGATTTAGAGGTAAGGACAACCTATTCTATCCTTAAGCCGTAACATTTACAGGTAAGTACAACATTTTAATTTTTGAATTATTCAACTAATTTTATCAAATTGTCTTTAAGAGTATTTTGTATTTAATCTCTTGGGCCAGTATCAATCAAGCTAGCTAAAATACTCAATACTTTTTGTACCTTCACTTTCGTTCATGTATTTTTTCTTTCACCAATTCTGATAAGTTTTTGTGAGAATATCACATTAGTAGGTACATAATTGAATTATATATACCGATAAATAAACAAATGAATTAATTAAATACTTATTAGTTTCACCAATTAATTACATTAATTAATTGAGGAAGAAATACAATTCTATTAAATATATTGATGAATATCATATTTGTAAATGCCTTGAAGACCTAAAATCTATACACGCTTTGTGCGTATAAAAGACTTCAGTTACATCTGGACGATCCTTTCTTTTATGTTTTAATCGAACTCATATACTGAATTAGTATTTACAAAGGTTATTATTTATTTATTTACTTATCATACACAGTATGAAAGAAAAATGCTATTTCTTCTCACATACTACTTATGTTACAAAATCATAAAAATAAGCCATATCATAATTTTGATACATGTAACACGTGTAATAACACCTCATGACGTCAAAACAAATAACGTCGTAATGTCATCACAGGAAAGGGGCAACAACCGATGCATCCGAATGTATTTCAAAGTCATTTCGCTACACTATTATGTGGTTTGGTAAAATAAAATCAGGATTTTTCGCAATGCGATAAACAGGGTCTTACATTTGTGACCCTGTCAAATGAAATGTATGAAACTCGTCAAATAATTCAATCTATTGCCCGCCATGACTTTCAAAGATTGTTCGACTCATTTCATACTTTTGATTCGAAATAAGCACCCATGAAATATACTCTATTTAAGTTGAAATTATAATAACTATAGAGACGAATGCCATCTTGACATATGCCCGTATCATCGTGACCAGAAATAGCCAGGTGTATAAATATAGAAACAACATGAGGTATGTATCAGGCATATGAAATAAATAAATATGAGATATGTATCAGGCATATGAAAGAAACCAATATGAGGTATGTATCAGGCATATCAAAAAAAAAATATGAGATATGTATCAGGCATATGAAAGAAAGAAATATGAGGTATGTATCAGGCATATGAAAGAAAGAAATATGAGATATGTATCAGGCATATGAAAGAAACAAATATGAGGTATGTATCAGGCATATGAAAGAAAGAAATATGAGATATGTATCAGGCATATGAAAGAAACAAATATGAGGTATGTATCAGGCATATGAAAGAAATAAATATGAGATATGTATCAGGCATATGAAATAAACAAATATGAGGTATGTATCAGGCATATGAAAGAAAGAAGTATGAGATATTATCAGGCATATGAAATAACAAATATGAGGTATGTCTCAGGCATATGAAATAAACAAATATGAGGTATGTATCAGGCATATGAAAGAAATAAATATGAGATATGTACCAGGCATATGAAATAAACAAATGATTAAGAATGTAACTGAATAGCTAAATCATTCTAACTGCAACTATCTGTCACGAGATGGTGACGTCAAAGGAAACTTGGACTATTAAAATTCATACGGATGCATCAACCAATCACAATCACATAGCTTGCAATGCCCGTCGAACGTTCGCATCCTAATCATTGCCATTAATATACAATATACATCTGAGTATCATTCCTTTTCCTGTTCTTAAGACATCAAAAGATGTAAAGTAACCATCAGTATCGATTCGGATAGTAGCTGACGATAAAGAAACATTTACTAATAAAAAAAAGTATTACCAATAAGCGGTAAAATGCCTGCTAGATTGGAGACTTAATTCACTCCATTTCCATGCATGTATATGGGACAAAACCTCCATATTTGTCCATGTACATACAACTGAAGTTTAACTTCTTTCATTGCTCAGATTTTCGCATACTTTCCAGAAATACTAGAAAATAATCAAATGATTTGTCGTTTCCTTTATTTTTTTTTTTTTGAATTTTGTTTGTTTCTTTGTTTGTTGTTTATATATATATATATATATATATATATATATAGATATATATATATATATATATATATATATATATATATATATATATATAAAACCATCGAAAATTAATACAAGTTTAATTTCTGACGGTAAAACTGTATTACCGGTGCTCATGGGATCAGGATCTGCAAACAATTAATTTTTACGCAGGTAACGTAAACTGGGGAATGTACATCATTCTTTGTGGTACGACTGATTCGTAAATTTTAAACTTTATACAAAATCTTCTTTAGACAAGAGTTACATATTGGGGTAAAGTATCCTAAATGGTGTTTATTTTCAGCACAGTGACTTCGCGAAAATTTGCGGGAGGTTCCTTTCACAAGGGTACACTGATCTCACACCAGCCGTGATGAAAAGTCTTAAAATAGGACTTAATGCAACTATATAAATAATTTGAAAATTGGAACTAATAGTAGCTCTTCACAACACTTTTGATTAATTCAGTACTTTGTTTTTCTTTTTAAATTGTACAAAGTTGAGATGCCTCTGGTATTCATGTACCGCATACATTATTTTACCGAAAACTTATTTTTTCATATAGCGCTTCTATCCTCTCTCATAAAATACTGTGCGTACATTATGCACAAAAATGTCTCTTGCCAAGGTTTCAGGACAAAACTGACTCTTGCCAAGGTTTCAGGACCTTTCGCCAGCTTAAAATATCTTTCCTGTATTTGTCTATGATTTCTGTTCCCATCAATATTTCAAGGGTTGTCTGAAAATAAAGTAAGAAGAAAATAAAGTAAGAACAAAGCGATTATTTTCTTTTACTAAACAAATATCGATAATAAAAGCCTAAAAAAAAAATTTTTAAAATTCCGAGCAAATAATTATTACAATTATTAGCCCAGCTATTTGCGTGTAATTCAGTCAATGAAACACTAAGGACGATTTTATTAGTTTGTACTCCGCGCATCGAATGTGAAATATCATCTGACAAAATAAAGCAAAAGACAAGAATCAGAACATTTACGTCTCTCTCTCTCTCTCTCTCTCTCTCTCTCTCTCTCTCTCTCTCTCTCTCTCTGTTCACAGCATGGTCCAAGCTATTGCAAGCAAGGGAGAGATTAAAACAGAAAGGACCATGTTTAATCTGACACTTTTATCAATGTGTGTTTTTCATGTAATCATGACATCCCTCAAACTACTTAAATTGGTGTCGGAAAGACGTATAGAACTAGTACACATATCGGCTGTAGATGTCTTTCACTTTGACGTATACGAATTAATCACATACAACTTCATTTTCAGACTATGCAAATTAGTAAAATTCATGTCATTCTCTGTGATTCTTGGAATCACACATCTCAATCCTGCCACCCCACTCTATCGCCCACCCCCCACCATCCTTGCTGTAATCTAAATAAACACATTAAAACAAGGCTT
The DNA here is from genome assembly GCA_029931535.1 of Margaritifera margaritifera. Classification (NCBI taxonomy): domain Eukaryota; kingdom Metazoa; phylum Mollusca; class Bivalvia; order Unionida; family Margaritiferidae; genus Margaritifera; species Margaritifera margaritifera. Next base: position 1,687,133 of record JAQPZY010001368.1, on the reverse strand, counting down.
AGGGGTGACTTTATTGCTATATTTTCGCCTGTGACGGCTGGACCTGACTTCCCGGAATGTAGTCACGTGTGGGTCTATGAAGACGGTTTCTCTCGATATATCGTGTTGCGAATGTATAAACTTTGTTAATCTTTTGCGCGTGCAGGGTAAATAGCTCAAAGTCATGATCCCATATTCTGAGATGTGCCTGGACGTTGCAAATATGAATACTTAAAGAGTTAATTGCTTTCTCTCAAAGTGCAAATATCTTGAAGATAAGGTCTTTCTTTTATTTCTAACAATGACGTAAAACTGTGCACGTATAACTCTTACCAAGGACTCATAATCAGACATATCAAGTGTTTGTCGCACGATGTCGTTCATCTGGTCTGCCATCGTATCACCCAATTCATCCCTAAAATACCTGTGATAAAAAGGAGTAACTGGGTAACGATTGATTGTTAAGATTACTTTAAGCAAGCTAGTGTAGATCTTCTGGGACAAAGGATATCTGTGCGATGCTATTATTTAATTATACACTCTATATTGCTGAATTCTATAGCTCATATTGTATTTTTATTAATTAAACATTATTTCTTTTCCTGAGTAAAAATGCATAGAAATTGTCACTAACCGGAATCTGTACCACAGAGGCGGCTTCTCCTACCACGCCATAATCAATGTAGCAATGCTGCTTTGAATTAGTAATGATACACAGGAATAGAATCACACAAGTAATTATTCACAGAACAATTCTTTTACAGTACACCAGGTCATGGTAAATAAATTAAACTGATTTTTAAAAGGCACCTTTCGGTTGAATATTTGTTACTGCATTACAATGAACATCAAAGAGCTGAAGCGCATTTATTTAACAAAAGTTATATTAATTAGGACATGAGGAAAACGAAAAAGCAACGGAACATGGTATTTTTGGTGGTGGGGGCGGGTTGTTTGTTAATCATAGTATCGAGCTAATATAATTCTGTCCAACCACGAATACGGTAGGGCATATAATGTTACTCTTGTCTGTCCGTACGTCCGTCCGTCTGGTTGAGTTTTGCGTTTAGGTCAGTTTTTAGGCACTTTGGTGGGACATTGTGTTTCACGAATTCATTTTCAAGTTTTATTCAGACATGAAATTGGCGTGAATATCTACACGCAAGAGGTCCACGACAATGCCTTCTCTTCTCTGAGCAAGGACTGTAGAAATGATCCACGAATGTTGTCAACTGTCAACCCACCCAGATCTAGATTACCATTTATTATTCAACTTTTACAAAGATCTATGCAATTGTTAATACGCTGCGGAAAAGAATTTACATTTCAGATGATGCGCTGCTAGTTATTTTATTTTAAAGTAGTTGTGGATAACACGGATAGTATTTCTTCTGTCAGACTGGTTCCTTTTTATTAATATACTATTTCTATAGACTTTCAGCTATACTACCTAAAGAGGGAACATGGGCTGGAACTGTTTCTCTTCTTTGGACTCTTCACCCTTTTTCCTGCAATAAACAACGCAAAGTATTAAGTTAGTTCTTGGAAAAACAAATGTAGGAACTTTTCTTTGGTCTTGTCAGTATGTTCCCAGCAAAAACAGTCAAAACTTAGTAGGTCCTCAGTTAAAGAAAATATAGACACTTCTTTGTATTTAAATTGTTGATTTTCAACTGTCAAGTACGGTAGAATAAAAAGGAATTTCATGTCATTTGACTAGATTAATATCCTGTTGTTTCAAAGAAGTAATACAATTATTGTGAAAACTGGACTACATTGAAATTTCCAATATTTCTAATTCCTGTCCTTTTTTTTTAATACACATTTCACTAATCTATACATTTACCGGACCGTTCAGACTCGAGTGTTTCACAAATTTAAAATAACTACTGTTAGAAATGTGCATGCAAATAAATGTCACATAGTAATAAAGACAGATTGCTTCTGAGAGTTATTAGACCCAATTACCTTGAAGCTGGAGAGATATTTCGCTCATGTAGTTTATGAGTGAAAGACTGATTGCTTCCGGATGCGGCAATTGTATTACTTCACAAATATCAAAATGTTTACTGTAGAGTTTGCACTGTTAAAATGATTTTGATTCATTAAGTTTTGTAATATTTAGCAAGATTGTACAGTTGTTTTTGTATTGTAATGCAGTATTTGTCTTAGCTGCAGACACAACATGTACTTTTGCTTTATGTGATATAGTTTCTCTGTGTTGGTTCAAGTTATACTGCACACAGTCAAGAATAAGGTAATTTTAGTGTTAATAAGCAAGGTCCATAGTGTAGGCATATAGCGTTAGATTTCAGGAAGAATGGTGTAATGTTCAGTTCTTGCCAGAGGAGAAACTGTTGCTATATAAATTGCGCACATATGCCCTCTATAGTCGATTCATTCGTTTAAATATAATAGTGTAATTAGGCAGAATGGTTTGAGTAAATGGATCATGACATTACATTGGTGCCAAGGATATGAACTGACATTAATAAAGATTACAGATTAATTCTGACGTCATTCAGCGACATTCCGGCTGATTTGACGTATGAAAGCAAGCGATAACCCTCTAAATTTACCATAAAAATTGATAAATTATGCCCACATCCGCGCTAAAGTGTACCCAACTAAAGAGATGACTGATCCCAAAGAATAACAGTCCAGGGAGAGCAGATGGACATTTGCTAAAATGTATGATAAAGGTAAAAATTAAATAGTAAAATACACATGAAAAAAATTAAATATATATTATATTTTTTTCCTAAATTGTAGTTAAATAAATACATTAACTACTGGACCAGTTAGACTCGATACTCGGCAGTTGGATCTGTTAAAAGTTAATTTGTATGTTCTTAAATAACGTAGCATTTACAGAGCAAAAGCAATCTACATCTTCTACACAAATTTGGACAAAATTGCAATCGTCTCAGTTGGTATCATATCAACATTCTATACAACTAAGGCTGGGAAGGAACTGAATACGAAAGGAAATGCAATATATTAAACACGTTCTACAAGACATTAACGTTGTACAACTAGCATAAAGGTTACAGAAAAAATAATGCATTGAAAAAGCACAAAGCTAGGTGTATTTTATCTTAGGCACAATTTTAACTGTTAACAAACCGTGCACAACTGCGTGGCATCTGCAGATCAGAAATCGTGGACCTAGTGTGATATCCGAAACTTCGATAGACACAAGCAATTCAAATATATATTATATAGACATTTTAGACGGTGCACCTATCTAGCAGGCGACTAGTTTTTGTAACAACATTCTATAACTAACAGTTAAAACTGTTTCTAAGGATGCTTGGTAAATGATATGTACTATGTTCTTTGTCTCGGACATTTGAAATACAGGAAAACACATCAGGGTTGTACTAGTTGTTACTGGTTAATATCTTTTTACTCGTTTTGCATTTTACCTTTGTTTTGTGTTCGTGAAATGTTCTCAGCAGTAAGTTTGTAGTTGTGTTTCGCACAAGTGTTGCCAATTTATCAAAATATCACTAACTAATGTCATTAAGCGTTATTAATTAATCCTGACACAATGTCATTAATTGTTACCACACTTCACTAAAGGTCACTAAGTTGGCCTAGGAAAAAAGCAGAATTCGTAAACCTGTAAACGAAAAACTAGTACATACTTCAGATGTTGTGAACTTCAGCTGTTGTTGCTATAATTTCAGTGACTGTAAAAATCTTTCCAGAAGGTTTGTTTGTTTTTTTTTTCCTATTGTCTTTGCAACAGTTAATATACGTACAAACACTCTCTTATAGTAAATGAAATAACGGTTATACTCTGGTTTGAAATTTCACCTCATACTGCACTGTTTTAACCACCTTGCTAACGGAACTGATGCTACTTATTTCAATGTTCTGATGATGAAATGTAATCTGTGAATTTGCATCGTTTCTGAAAGATTGTAGGATAATCTTTTTGATGTTTGAAATCAACAAATCAACATTTATATTCTCCTGTATGTTATTTGGTACTACAGCTAGCTTGGGTTACACTTTGATCCCATCCAAACTGTAAAAATAAGACATTTTTTCTAGATACCGACATTTTTGCTTTTATGTTAAACTCATGAATAATTTATAACACCTCTCTGAAATTGTTGAATCGATGCAACGTACCTTTGTGCCATTATTTTCAATTTGTAAAAGAATTTATATTATGTTATGTCTGCAATACCGTTGTCCCAGTACCAGTAGTGCACGGTGCATTCAGCACGGCAGCACGACAAGACTCAGCCGCTGTGCTAGCCGTATATCTTAATCTGGAGACCGCATTCGATGATGTATCAATTTTGGAGTAAGTTAATAGGTAATTTAATAATAATTTACCTCTGTTAAGGGGCTAAGATCATGTTATAGTTGCTTGTGTTAATTTAATAACTTAATAATGAGATTAAACGTCTTTTATTTATCTTTTCAAAGACTTTGACCAGTTACATAAGCCCATTATTAGCTAAAGGCGTCAGGCAAACGAAACAAATACATAAGGATATGTTGAAATCATTGCAATATTTCATCGACATACAAAATGTCCCCAAAATGTAGTAGGATGCAGTTATATTTTGTTATTTAAAAAACTACATGTGTAAAGACCGATAAAATTCATCGATTCATCTGTCTATATATTCATGTACGCATACACGCATGGATACTTACAGATATACTGTGCATTACTTATGTTGTTTTGATTTTCACTGGTAACATTCGTAGCCACTTGTTGCATATTTTTCTTCACCAGTCTCCTCCGTGGATGACAAGGTGGAACTATTTACTTTCTCTTGCGCCTCGTTCCGTGCTGTATATTGGTCATATGGATCTCTGCGAGAAATTTGGAGAGTCTGTAATGCTGTATTCATCGGCTGCACACTGTCTTGTCTTGTAGAGTCTTCCAGGGACTTCCTGATGGCTGCGTCTTCGTTGCGTTGAAGATCATTCCTAGCAGCGGTACCCCTATGGTGTTGGTGGTCACTCTCGTCGTATACGATACCACCACTAGGAGCTGTTGTACTCCTTGTAAACTGTCCCTTATACATATTGTCGATCCAGAAAAGTACTTCTGATGGGGTAGGTCTTTCAATGCTGTTTTTACGAAGCAACAATTTCAACAACTGCAGGAAATACTTTGAGTATGGTAGGTTATTTGTATCTGGTTCCTATAATAAAGAAAACATTCCCTCGAGTGCCACAAATGCATAGGACACAATGGTATTTACGAAATAAACCAAAACATTGCAATTGCAGCGACGACTATCATTTACAAGTGATTTAAACGTCCTATACGATAGCCCATTTTATATCCTATAGACAGAACGCTTAAAAACATTGAAATATAAAATTTTCAAAGAGAAACATTTCATTACAATTATTTTATTTTATTTTATTTTATTTATTTTCATAGCCTATGGTTACTCTTTACAGTTTACAAATCCAACTGCACTGAAAAAATACCAACGATTTTACTGTTTGTGCAACTGTAAAAAGAAAAGATCTTTTCAAATCAGCTTGGAAAATAGAATGTAACCTGTCTCCAGATCTGGGATCAAATTTTGAAACCAAACATTAAGAGTGAATGAAAACTTCATTTTTCATAAATTTTGTTTCATCTTAAGTTTTATATATTTAGTTAGATTTGCGTCGTAAGGATAAGATGGAACTGGAACCCAGGAGATCTTTAGATTATTAACCAAAATAAAAATTTGACATGTTTAACAGCTGTGATCGTAGCCACATTAAAAACTAAGGTTCAGATAATTGTTTGCTTTTTATACACGGTTGATGGATTTTTATCTTGTCATTACTTGTCTTTAAAGAAGAATGCATCCTTTTCTGTGCTGTCGTGGATGATTATCACTAGGTCGTGAATTTGTAAACCTTTCATAGTAGGAACGATATCGTCAGTGTGATATTTCAATATTTGTGTTTCGTTCATTTGAGTGTTCTGTGATGCAAAGGAGCTTTGTAAGAAAGTCCCTGGTTACTTAAAGGATATCACTTAGTTTTCATTCTTAACACGCAACGTCCGAATGTATGTATACGAGCTCCAAATTATCAATTTTGAGGTCACATATCTTCAGTTTAGTTACTGAATTATTGAAGCACCGTAGTTAAGGTACCTTATATTTGGTCATTTCTTACTCAAGTCCAGCTAGAGACTCAACGTCAAACAATAATTTCTTGGCTACCATTTCATAGAGGCAAATGCCTATTCCCCACATGTCCAACTGTAAAACAAAAAGGTAGGAAGAAATATTACCAGTGTTTTGTTAATCAACAGCACAAAAAGGAAAATGAAATAAAAACGAGAAACTGAATAATATGTGTAAGAAAATCTTATTTCCATCCACAATACCTCTTGGAATTAAGTACATATATAAAATCATTACTTTGCACATAAAATCATAACATTTTTAAAACATTTCGTACTCAGTAATAAGATTTCGTTTATTCCTTCATCCTGTTTTAATGCGAAACGTCTGCATAAAAGAAAAAAAATGTAAATCAGACAAATATGTTGTTACTTTTAAAAATAAATATATTAGTGGTATTGAGAACGATATGGGGTTTATGGAAATTTAACAATGCGACAAATTTGAGATGGTATGGCGTCTATGAGAATCTAGCATAACAACAACGTTTGGCACGGTATGAATGCCTTTGGAAGGTTAACATTATTGTTTAGGATGGTATGGAATCTATGGGAAATTAACATTAGCGTTTGTGACGGTATCGGGTCCATGGGAATTTTACAATACTGTTTAGACCGGTATGGGTGTCTATGAGAATATAACATTAACGGCTTATAACCACTATGGGAAATTAACATTAGCGTTTGTGACGGTATCGGGTCCATAGGAATTTTACAATACTGTTTAGACCGGTATGGGTGTCTATGATAATATAACATTAACGGCTTATAACCACTATGGGAAATTAACATTAGCGTTTGTGACGGTATCGGGTCCATGGGAATTTTACAATACTGTTTAGACCGGTATGGCTGTCTATGAGAATATAACACTAACGGCTTATAACCACTATGGGAAGTTAACATTAGCGGTTTATAACTTGCCTTCCCCTCCCCGTTATGGGAATCAAACATTATGGATGACGGTCTAGACCTTATGTGAATCTAAATTTACGTTTGGGAGGGTGTATAACCCTATGTGACTTTAAGAATACGGATGTCAGTATAGTCCTAATGTAAACTTTAACAAGATGTATAAACAGACAGATATACGTCAAATAACGGACGAGAACCACACTAAAGTACATTAATATTGTGTTCTCTGCTCAATTGTTCCTTTAAGGAATTCGACATTAGTACATCGACACATTTTGTTAAAACTGAGTTGCAAGTCATAAACTTGGCGTAATGTTTATGTGTGGCATTACTCAGAGTTATTGTTACCGAGAGAGAGATATATCATATTATACATATAGTTATTGTTATCAAGATATATATATATATATATATATATATATATATATATATATATATATATATATATATATATATCAGATTATTCATACATTTATTGTTTTCGAGAGAGATATAATATTATATTGTTATCGAGCGAGAGATTATCCATGAAGTTATTGTTATCGCGAGAGAGAGATATATCATTGTGTTCATAAAGTTATTGTAACCTCCTGCATAGTTGTCGTAGGAAATTGCATGTGTATTGTTGGTATCCATTTGTCCTGTGGCTTCAAAAGGGTCAAGATGTCAATTAATTCTTCTAGGTTCAACGGGTCTGGTACACAGATTTTTCAGGTCCGGGTGACTTTTATCTTGGAGAGGTTGTACTGCTGTACAGTCAGAATATGGGTTGGGCAGTCACAACAGACATTGGTCAGTCAGAGTAAGTGTTGGTTGGTCATAATAGGTGATGGTCATTCAAATAAGTATTGGTCAGTCATAACAGTGTTTGGTCAGTCAAAATAGGTTTCGGACAGTCAAAATAGATCTTGATCTGTCACAATAATTATTCGTCAGTCACAATATTTTTGGGCAGTCACAACAGATGATGATTAGTTAAAATATGTTTCTGGTGAATCAGAATAGGTGTTGGTCAGTCAAAATATGTATTGGTCAGTTTGGGTAGTTATAGGTCAATCACAATAGGTGTTTGTCCGTCAAAAATAGGTGTTTATTGAGTCAGAATATTAGAATAGGTGACGGTCGTTTAGAATAGGTATTTGTCAGTAATATTCAGTCATTGCCTATTATTAGATGTATCTGATTAACTCTCTTCAAGTCTGATAAACCCCAGAGTGTCCCATTATGTTAAATATCCACAAGCACCGTAGTGTCAGCGGTAATGTTAAATTCCCACAAGGCGGCTATAAACCGCAAATATTTAATTCCCATAGACCCACAGATCGGTTCAAATACTTATGTTAAATTCCTGTAGACTCCATACCGTTTCAAACGCTAACGTTAAATTCCCATGGACCCCCACACCGGTCCAAATGATAATATTAAATTTCCTTAGACCCACACACCAGTCAAAATGCTTATTCTTAAATTGCCATAGATTCCATACCGTCCCAAACGCTAATGTTACATTCCCATAGACTCCATCCCATCCCAAAAGCAAATTTTAAACTGTCATTGGCCCTAATATCGCCCTAAATTTTCCGCAATGTTAAATTCCCATAGACCCCATACAAAACCTAACGTTTGGCGTAATATTAAAACCCCATACAAACCCAACGTTTGCTGTAATATTAAATTCCAATAGACCCCATGCCGGACAAAACGTATATTCCATGAATTAAAAGATCACCTTTAATAAGTGTAGGGAGGTAAATATGATTATGTACCATTCGAATATCGCTAACGTATTTTGAACAATCCGATTTTAAAAGTCGATTGAATTTTACGTGTAATACGGATTCCTCAACCATGTAACATATAGATCATCTTCACGCCAACATTGGAACCAAACTGAATAATTAATATTAATTGCTAGAACAAGCTGTACAGTCAAAGTTATATAAAGTTATATGAATGAAAAGATTAAAGATTAAATAGTAAAGGAATATCTATTAGAGTATCCTGATAAATATCAGCGTAAAAGAGGGACATTTTGTTGAGCTGTCTTCATCACAGTCATGCTTATTGATGAGAATATACCTATGTTGAAGTTGATGTTTTTATACAAGGAAAGACGTTTGTCCTTCCGTACTCATGAGAACAGCGACAAAAAATTTCACAAGAGACTTATTTTTAATTGAACACAAAGCTGAAATTATATCTAAAAACCTCCTAAGAATGCACAAATTAGACTAAATTAGATAAAATTTAAGTAATGGACCTAGAGCCAAATAGTGATTGATGACACACGCTGTTAAATACAAAGAATCTCTCTCTCTCTCTCTCTCTCTCTCTCTCTCTCTCTCTCTCTCTCTCTCTATATATATATATATATATATATATATAGATATAAAACAATAAATATATATATATATATATATATATATATATATATATATATATATATATATATATATATATATATATATATACATGCACGAACAAATCTTGTAATCATAAGGTAGTCCCAATACCATCTCTGGACTCATATTGACTGGTGTTCCTAGATGGTAGGTTAGCTTCATCATTTCTGGTTGATCCATAAGCCTATAATTATTATTATTATAATTATTTTTATTATTATTATTATTATTATTATTATTATTTGTGTAGATTTTGTTGTTATTATTATTTCATAAAAGAATTATAATGATAATGAATATTAATATGACCTCAATGACCTTATTTTGTATAGTAGTTAACACACAAAAGTATGTGCTATGCCCTTTGGAGATGAATAGTCCAAAATCTTCGGAATGAGCTGAATCTTCGAGCTCTGTTTGTCGACAGATATTTCATTGTATTCATCAGAGCGTTTTGTAAACCTTGTGAACCAGCACTAAACCGATCACAGTTATCTGGCTGAATATGCTGTCGATTCTTTGTTCAATTCATCATATTTAGAAACGAGTCATAGAACAAATGCTATTTTCTTTCAGCTTTTTTATTGTCTCATTGGTGATAGCTAAATCTATCAAGGGTGAAAATAATAATGGAGAATTAGCAGAACTTGTGGAAGAGGCAGAGAAATGCATCAGTAATGAACAAAGTAACGTCCAAGTTCAAACGTACTTAGCAACCCCAAAGTCAGCCAGCTTCACAATTTTGTCCTGGGTTAAAAGGGCATTTATCGTTTTGATATCTCTATGAATGATGGCCTTCAGAAATAAAAACTGAAAAGGAATAAAATATAGAAATCATTACATACATATATACATTCATACATATTGATAGACAGATAGATTACATGGATACATAAATAAACATTGTGTGATTATACCCCGCATTATGTATTTTCATATATCTATAAACCATACATTTTTAAATAAAAAGGTAGATCTACATTAGTTTTGAATTTGTTCGCGCTTCCACGTGCAACTTTCGAATCATATCAATTCCCCCATTGTGGAACATTTGTATTATTTGTTATCAAACTGTAATTTTAGTACCAGAATTTCGCAAGCAATATGTAAATTTAAGAACATATAAACAAATCAATATATGCTTTGATGTATTTATTTCCCTGCATTGTTACACACGAAAGGTCAAATGAAGTCTAACATGAACTGCTTTGTTACACAAGTAATGTTAAATGAAGTCTAACCTGAACTGCTTTGTTACACAAGTAATGTCAAATGAAGACTAATCTGAACTGCTTTGTTACACAAGTAATGTCAAATGAAGTCTAACCTGAACTGAATTGTTACACAAGTAATGTCAAATGAAGTCTAACCTGAACTGCATTGTTACACAAGTAATGTCAAATGAAGTCTAATCTGAACTGCTTTGTTACACAAGTAATGTCAAATGAAGTCTAACCTGCACTGCTTTGTTACACAAGTAATGTCAAATGAAGTCTAACCTGAACTGCTTTGTTACAAAAGTAATGTCAAATATTGTCTAACCTAAACTGCTTGTTACACAAGTAATGTCAAATATTTGTCTAATCTGAACTGCTTTTGTTACACAAGTAATGTCAAATGAAGTCTAACCTGAACTGCCTCACACATTTGCTGTAGGATGTTCAGACACTTTTCCTCTTTTATGTGTCCTTTCTTCCTGTCCACGTACTGTTTTAAAGTGCCTCCGGCACAAAACTCCATTACAATACACATTTGACATTGGTCGTCGCTAAAGAAACAGTCAATCATCTCTTCGATGTTGTCGTGTTTAACCTTTTTCAATAGACCTAGTTCTCTGCTTAGATAAACACAACAAGTACACCTAGATCTAATTGTGTGCAGAATAAATAAAAATCATGTTATAGATTAAGTCTAGACGAAAAGCAGTTTACTTGCTGATCACCAGTAATTGGATGTGCCTGAAAATCTGCGGCCTGAACTCCAATGCCTCATATTTTCAAAAACAGTGAAAGTTTTACACGGAGTCGTGTATATTGGTCTCTTCACTAAAAATTTTAAACAAAACTTTAACGAAATAACGCTTCCATTTTTCAGTGCCAAAACATTATACAAAACTTACAAAACACTAGCTGTTACCAGAGATGCTTTATACTAGTATACAAACTGTTACCAGAGATGTTTTATACTTGAATACGAGCTGTAATCAGAGATATTTTATACATGTATACGAGCTGTTATCAGGGATATTTTATACTTGTGTACGAGCTGTTTGATAAATCTAACTGATTAACGTCGCCTATTGGTTACATAATTACGTCAGTAATCACTTTTTTACGCGCATCTTTGCCCCAGCTTAACAATCACACGAGTAGAAACGAGCTTAACAAATGGATTCTTTAATTTCCTTTTCATTCAGATGCTATCAATAAATTTCGAAATAAAAAAACAAAGAAACAAAAAAAAAACAAAAAAAAAACAATGATATCAATGAAACATGAAATAAACAAGACAAATCTATCAATAGAATATGAAATATACAAGACATTATCTGAGACTTTTCTTTTTAAATCGACTCAAGAGAACACTCGAAACTCGTTGTTACCCCCATTTACTTCACCTACTCTCTACAGCCAGCACGCACACACAAAGATAGATAGGTCGGTCAAAATATAGATGTAGAGATTAATGGATCCATCGATATATTATTGATACGCGTACACACACACACACACACACACACACACACACGTACGTGCATACACATCGGGGTTGATGTTTTTAGGTTTGTGAACACCGAACACTTTAATTCCACCGTATGAGAATATTTTGGTTTTTATTTCAGACCCTCTCCCATGTCTTTCACCGCAATAAAGTGGATATAATTTGATGGTGTCAAATATCAGGGTATAATCAATAACATTGCGATTTATTCAAAATGAACTGGAATTGATTTCCTCCCTTTAGCGCCCCACTTGTGCAATATTCAGGATGAGCAATATAAAATCCTGCTGTTCCAAAACTAGGCCAAAAAGCTATTTATAACCATAATTGTGGTTATTTCCCCATGAATTTCAGTTGTCTATATATAGATATAGATATATATATCTATCTATCTATCTATTTATCTATCTATCTATCTATCTATCTATATATATATATATATATATATATATATATATATCAGTGTATTTTAATCAGACTGGGGCCCCGAGAGGCATGACAATAACGAATAAATTACTACAAACATTGTCGCTATTGACATGACTGATTATCTAATAGAAATCGGTGGCTCCGAGATAACGGAGATTTAAAAGACACCGATAAAAGTTCATGTACTGGTGACAATTGGAATTCCAGATCCATTTAGCTTATCAGACAAAGCGTCGTGTTGGGTAGAGTAGTCGCTGGAAGTATTCGCGTTACCTTGATCAGATTGGAAAGGCAATACTATTTTTCCATTATTAACATCAACAACCAAAAGAGAATTTTCCCTACTTTGATAATATTGGTTCACTAGTATTATCCAGTAACAAAGAATATAACAATTTTCTGAAAAACTACAAATACTGGATATAACATTGGAAGAAATTGTTTATTCTGGTACAATCTACAATGCTGGTATTCCATGCCGCCAATTACAACTTGTCTCACAAAGCACATGAATCGTTTAAGTCGTCACATACACACACACACACACACACACACACACACACACACACACACACTTTATTAGGATATTTATCAGTGCTACATATTACCTAATAAAGACTTCTAAAAATATACTACAGGATATAGCAGATTAAGGTATAGTATGCCCAGAATATTAAGGATTTTTTTTTGCCTATCATTCTGAACACTCAGAATGTAAATAATTGCTTCTGAACACTCGGAATATAAATAATTGTTTATGAACACTCAGAATGTAAATAATTGCTTCTGAACACTCAGAATGTAAATAATTGCTCGCAAATTTCAGCGATCACAATGTATAGTCTGACAATTTATGTACGAAATAAATATTTCAAGAAAAATATTGATCTGGAACCTTTTATCTCACGTTAGCATTACATAATATGACCATTCAGGTAATAACAATTCACAAATTACCCTTCTTCCATAGAAACAATAGCGCTTATTATCATCATCAACAGCTTTTAAGATTTCTAATGAACTGTGCAAAATATGAACCAGGATTGAGATTGAAATTTAGTTTCCACTCTCAACCAATTCAAAAAAGCATTCAAGCGTCAAGTCGTGTGTACTCGGTTGAAATAAAATCTCTAGGTGAACTCAAGCTCAGACGTTTGCCGTCCTATATGCCAAAATATGACAGCTTTAATAAAATATATGAAAGTATAGTAGTAACCTTCGAACGAGGTATAAAACTAAACATACACAAGTTTCTGTCTTTGAAGAAATGACAAAAATAGTTTTTAAAGGTTTGTATCGACAGTGCCACGACCAACTTCACCTCACCCCCACTTATTCTTAAAAGCAATATAACTATCAATGTAAGTAACTTTATAAAATCAACTAAATAAATTGGTTTATCTTTATAAAAGGAATGTTGATTTTTATTCTTTGACACTTCAATATAAAAATCCACTACATATGGCAGGCGGAAGGTAGTTTTGGCGTGTAAACTTAACTTCAGAGTTGTTGTTCGTCCGTCGAGTTCGAAGATGACCATGCCACCACTAACTGGTTTAGTTTCTGTGAATACTTAAATGGCTGTTCAGAGTAATGTAAATATTAAAAACTATGTCCTTTTAAATTGATTGACCCAAAAAATTGAAATTAAGAAGAACTTATACAAAATTGCAACACGTACCACATTTTGTCCGCTGCCTGCTATTTTGCACTTATGGACAGTTCCATAGGTCCCCTTGCCGATGGTCTCCTCGAGTCTGTAGCTCTTATATGTTGCCATTATACAGATCCAGATTACGTAGCTTCACATGCTCTAGACGGGATCAATTCTAACGATCTGCATGGAAACATGACCCAGTCTAACAGAGTCAACTGTAACAGGTGTTTATAAATCGGCCTAGTACTTGGAAACTTCGCGTCACCGACATACCGAAAAAGGAAGTATAAATATGTAAATAGGCCTATGAGGCACTGTCAATTTGGAAGGAAAAACCTGTACATTTAGCTTTATATCCATTATCAAAATGTAATTACATGCGTGTCATAAAGTAATAACTAAGACATATTTTTTAATTTTTTCTCTGCTTTTGTAAAAAGATGTTAAATAAATACCCTTTGTTTCCTATACCCGGTTTTCATAGGCAATTAGAAGTATAATCTTTTCACAAGGCATTTATTAACAGCACTAAATTTATTTTATAAAAGGAATATATTCTTATAAGGCTGCAATTATGCAAATGTAGGGACACGAGGGACGTTCTTAAATATACACGATATGTATAAAAGACTTGATTTGGTTACTTATGCCGCATAAATAAAAAAGAAACACAACGTAATTATTCTGATCTAAACAGATATGAGAATTAACATTTTTTTCCCGAAACTCATAAATTACACAAGTTAAAGACACAATGCAAGCCAAAGTAATGTATACAACTTTACTCAGAACGAAGCTAAATATGCACGGATATGATCAACGTATGGAATAATCACCAAATAGGATTCATATATGGAATGATAAACAAGTATAGTTGACATGTGGATCTTATCGACATGATATGATCACCGTATGAAATGTATAAACAAATATGATTGATATATGGTTTTTCGAAAAGTATAATTGGTGTATAATTTAATTTCACTCATATAGTGACAGTGAATTAAATGTTTACACAAATAGCGATATTGAATTAGATTTGATTCAAAAGTGGGAGGTATGACGTTATTTATGTCGTGGCGTCCGGTCGACGATCACGAGAGATTTCCGATTCCACAGTTCAATGGTGAAGAAACAACCTCACGTGGTCCGCTCCTCCCAGCCCGCAGAAGGATCCCTCGACAGCCTCCTTATTCTGCAGACCCGTTGGTCCAAAACCTTATTACTGAGTAGACCAGACCCATCCTTCGAACCAACGTCACAACTGACCGCAGTATCTGCGTAACACAAAACCCCCGAGTTGAAGATTGCTTCCGTAAAATGGACAGCTTCCTGACAAAACTCATCTGTATTGTGACGATACAGAGAATTTGGGCTATAACTACCCTGGTTGTAGTCAAATCCACAGTCAGCGAACTCGAGATAATCGGGTTTCTCACCGCCGGTGCTTTCTACGTGCGTCAGTGGGTGAACTGAACCCAGTATTATGAAATAGCTAAGGCTGAAACTATACATCCCCTATCGGTATTGTACCACATGGTCAATAGTTCTATATTTGACTCCTCGCTAGAGATGTGTACCCAGTACAAGTATTGTGCCATTTGCTACAATATAACTGCTCCAAATTAGAAATGATGAAAGTTAAGTTAGCCTTGCAAAAAAAATAATTATTTGTTGTTATTTTCATATGAAATCCACTGATTAAATATTCTAATACCGCAATACTATCAAATATTTTTTGTTATTTTCTCACGCATAGAATGTTTGTACGTCGGATCAAGCGGTCACGCTAAAACCTTTTTATATTCATAATACTAAGCTGTGTTTACAACAAAATAGCACGTGATTCGCTAAGATTAGCGAACGATTGACCATGTATTTGACTATTCAGGAGCGATGGGTATTTGGGGGAGGGGGGGAGTCGGAACCGGCGCAACTGCGTGAAACAACTGGAACGTTCCTAGAGAAAATATGACTGAGAAAGTTTTTTTATAGTTAGATGGTTTCATTTCTGATTACATGTTCATGTTTGATTCAACTGAGGTTGATGGGGGTGGTGGCGAGGTGTTTGGCAATGCTATAAGAAAGCAGGTTTGCCTTAACACATTTCTGGTTGTTACTAAGTTTGCTGTAGCTATGGAGACAGTAAGGATTTTGTGGCCAATAATGTGTATAGCCTGTTTGTATAGAACATTGTTTTTTAAAATTAGTTTCTGACATAAATATTGTATCACGCTTTAGTTTGTACAAATGTGTTTAAAAGCTAACCAGGGTAGTTTTGCCTCCACATCCATTTTTTCATTGGTTACCAAACTTTCTTTCCCCAACTGATCGCCTTAAACACCATTGTTCATTTGGCCCAGGTGCATCCAGGTGAGTTACAGGAGTAAGGTAGAATGGATGGCCATGGTTACAAAAATCACTGGCACGTTTGTTCTTATAACATCTGTAGATAATTACAGGACAACTGTCTGGAAAGATGGGGTTAGCGTACATTCTTGGTTTTTCATTTCTCGTGTTTCTAACGTCCTCCGCTGTCCTGTCTCTCGCTAAACTCTAAGTATTCTAAATTAAGTTCACAAACTTACTTTCATGAGAGATCTCCCCATGTGCTATTTCTGTATTCTTCACCACCTCCCCGTACCCCAAAGTGCAACGTATTGCTAAATTTATTATTATTATTATTATTATTTAAATAAACTTGTTGATGTGTTCTAGGGCCAAAACGCTAGGTTTCAAACAGTTTATTGATGCCATTCATAACTGACGACCTAGGCAGTTTCAGGTTTGTTTCCTTTCCCTTTCTTCTTCAGGTCTTTTTTTATTTTTATTTTCTTCTACTTTTTACGACCTCTCTTGTTTGGTAAAATTCAGAACCTTAGACCTAGCTGCAGTTGTATCTGTTATCTCAAGTAACGCCCAAATTTACCCATCATACCTATTACAAATAACGTAATTTAAGTCTTGTAGCTAGGGACAATTTTCTTAATGTAAATAACAAAATTAGATAAGTACATGATATGCTTTCATTTATTAGGCTATGTGTCTCTGTTTCTCTCTCTCTCTCTCTCTCTCTCTCTCTCTCTCTCTCTCTCTCTCTCTCTCTGAATGTTTTGTATAATGCGTTGTCCAAGTTGGAAAGGCCTTAAGTTACTTTATGAGTGAAGTTCTTTATTTAATAACGAAATCAAGTTTATAATGTTCTGTGAGTAAGAGTCTTGTTCATTACATTATATGTTATGATTAATTAATTAATTATTTCATTCATTCATTCTTTTTACAACTCAAGATTAGTCAATATATGGTCCTTTTTACATCTCAATTTTGTTGGCTCGTATTCACTGCCATAATTCTGACGAATGGAAAAGAAAAACATTGTGAGAATATAATTGAGATCAGTTGCTGGCACTTCGTGTAAAGGCCGTCTTTCTCTGTTTTCTTCTACAGATATTCTTCTAAAAACTTCATGCGTCCCAATGTTTTACGTTTGGTATTTACATTTTCATGCTCTGAGACAAGGTTTGCAACCAATTCGTGGTCCAATTCCGTAAGTTTGCTATCTATCACCGTTTCACTTTTTTTTTTTTTTTCATCTTCTGCTTTTGTTATATTCTTAGGTGCAAAATTCGCGGGTTTTAGAGGCACCTGTATTTTATTTGTGTCCCAATCATAGAAAAGAAAGGAAGTCTTCTGTCTTATACTTTGTTGAATTTTGGAAAATTACTAAATTCATATTCATCAAAACGCTGCACTATATACATGCAACGAGTACCGAATTATTGTTAAATATTTACGATTTTTGCTCTCCCACACTTTAGGGTCAAGATGTTCCCTGACTTGTAGTCCATTTTGTTTCAAAACCGTTTTCTTTTTCGCTATTTGTTTCTCTTTTCCACAATATTTAGATAAATTTCCGAAAGTATCTGTTGCTGTTTGATTTGAAACAACTCCTCCTGTCACATCATAAGACAAGACGGATTACTTCCCTTGAAAAAGTTGTTGCCACAAGTCCAATCTGTAGCAAGTGGATACCATAATTTAGATAAATGGGCTGAGAAAAACCAGACTCAGACAAAAAAGGTAGCGGTCGCAAATTTTGAAGATTTCTCTCTCACAGGAGTGAGAAATATGGAGATTTGGTGACATATTTTTAATTCTTTTGCTTAACTACAACGATGAAATCAAGGGCTTGGGATTTTTATGTGGGATCTCCTTCAAGCGTATCGCTTCAATGCAACAGGAAGACTTCACTTGCTATCAGGCACTTGAGCGTATATGCACACGAAAAGCATGACATTCAATGATTGCAGAACAAAATCCCCCATATCATTAATTACAAGTAATATATTGTAGCTAAAAAGAAAGGAGAATAATATAACTATGTACACAAAATCTTCAGAGCTTCATAGAAAAAGTATCCAGCTACTAGTGCCTGAAGGTCAATGATAGTCATGCATGCAAGAAATGTTGTCTGATTTAAAACGTAGAAGAGCTAACATGTCTTAGTATGGGAAAAGAAGTGATGACAACGCCAAACTAAGGCAACGCAAAGCAAGCTAATTAGGAGAACAAGCAGAAGAATATGGTTTTCCACAAACAAAAAAACCCCACTAAAATGTCGAACATTTTTTGAAGTCAAATTTGTCGTCCACATATTGCCAGCAACTAAACTGAAATTAATGATGATTCATTGACAATGGTGCTATACAAACTGTACTGAATGATGATTCATTGACAATGGTGCTATACAAACTGTACTGAATGATGATTCATTGACAATGGTGCTATACAAACTGTACTGAATGATGATTCATTGACAATGGTGCTATACAAACTGTACTGAATGATGATTCATTGACAATGGTGCTATACAAACTGTACTGAATGATGATTCATTGACAGTGGTGCTATACAAACTGTTATAACCAAGTGCTCTAAAATAGAATCCACTAGAAATCCAAAATTGAAGACTTGAGAATAATTCAATGAAGGATAGTAGATAAAGTCTCAATGACTTCAAGGAAGGAGTCTGTAACTGCTTCTGGGGCAGTACTACAAGGACAGACTGTAACTGATTCTGGGGCAGTACTACTTAGACAGACCACCACAATTTTGAAGAAGAAATGCGTTTTCTAGAGATAAGCTGTTGTCTTATCTTTGTGCTTTGTAACGAGTGTAACGAATTCGCACTCTACGGAGATTCGAACTCTGATCCGCGAGTTAAGGCACCCATCGCCTTGCCTGTAAGCACCAACCCCTATCGATCATGCACACATCACCAAGAAAATGATGCTCAAAGTCGGTGGTGTTCGTGCGTAGCAGACATACTCACATATCGATGCAGTAATCAATTCTCATCTAAGTACACAGACCATCTGGATTCCTACTACAGAAATCAAGGCATATAGAAGTTATTATAGAAAATTACATATATACACCAAACAGAGCGGAAAGTGCTATCCCTGGATTTTACAGGAGAATGCTTGGTAACATTAACAAAATGTATAAATACGAATAAATAATATTATCATGCAGGTTAGAGAATTTTAATTCGTACTCTACGAAGCAACAATTGTATAGGGGTTGGTGTCTATAGGCAAGGTGATGAGTGCGGTAACTCACGGAACCGGGTTCGAATCTCCGTAGTGCACGAATTAAAATTCTCTAACCTGTATGACATAATTTTGTATTTCGTATTTAAAAATGCTGTCCCTTTAGTTCACAGACCCTCGTAGGATATCAGTTAGAGACCAAATAGACCCATCATCTTACAATGTTACAAATAGACCCATCATCATACAATGTTACAAATAGACCCATCATCTTACAATGTTACAAATAGACCCATCATCTTACAATGTTACAAATAGACCCATCATCATACAATGTTACAAATAGACCCATCATCTTACAATGTTACAAATAGACCCATCATCTTACAATGTTACAAATAGACCCATCATCATACAATGTTTCAAATAGACCCATCATCTTACAATGTTACAAATAGACCCATCATCTTACAATGTTACAATTTCCCACCAAAAAACAATAGCGGTCTAATCCTAATTTCCCGTTTGGGTCCATAATCATTTAACCCTGTTGAATACAGGATGCCTTTTTTGTCCCTGAACTGCCCGACTATACTACTAAAAAAATTCACAAATGCAATTATCTGTGTGTGTGTGTGTGTGTGTATATATATATATATATATATATATATATATATATATATATATATATATATATATATATATATATATATATATTTTGATATATTGTTATATTGTTGCTATTTTTCTTGAGATAATGGGTAAAGTCATTATATTTTGTAGGGATCCACCCATACAATTATTTTTATTTAACAAAGCACCACTTCAGTGCACAACACGTTTTTACTGTTTGAATGGAATATCTTTCCTAGACCCCCTATATACATATGTTCTTTTTTGTTGTTGTTGTTGTTGCTGTTGTGTTTTTTTTTCCTGGTGCCATCATGACGTCACAATCAACCATGCGCATTTGACTGGTTGTCAGTTCAATAGCCATTGCTATGCATTTCTATAAAAAGTAATCATATTAGATGGCTAGGTCATCAAATCATCAAATTCCCAAACATCGAAGGATATAAAGATATAATTAACTATTAATTTTAACAGTTCTGTATCACATATCTTCCACTCTACCACTTTTAATTAGTAATTAAAAGAACTGAAGGATGGTGAATCAGCACCTCTGGCGAACCGTTTTAGTATAAATTCCCGTTTTCACGTATGTCGAAAAAACTATTCTACGTATCTGTAAAAGATAGTTACATAAGATTTGTATGTATGTAAAAAGGATTCATATAATTGAAAGAAATATCTATGTATACATATGTGAAATTCTTTGTCACATGTGACAAAACGTCTAGGTATAATAAATAAGTTATTTCACATATGTGAAATGCTAATTTACATATGTGGAATTATTTTTCAAATACGAATTGCAGTCAAAATGTTGATACTTAAATAAAGAATTTCACATATGTGAATAACTACTTCACTTATGTGGAGAAATAAAAACTATTTCATATTTCATACGTGTTAAATAAAGTCTTATTATATATATATATATATATATATATATATATATATATATATATATATATATATATGAAATTATTTCTTAAACATGTACAAGTTTGCGTCACATATGAGAAACTCATCACATATGTACACATATGGACAATGCTTTATCGCAAATGTAAAATGCTTTATCACATATGTACAATGCTTTATCACATATGTTCAGACTTAAATGAAAGTCTTTTTATTTTTACGTACTGGGGGTAATTCAAAGTTGTAAATATTTTGTTATAATTTTTTTTTTCTTTGAACCTGTCAATAAATTTGATGCAGATCGATAGACAAAATAACGTGATATAAAATGATCTGCAAGTGCACGCACAGCACGCTAGACACCTGCAGATATGTGCGTTTGAGGAAACGTAGGTAAATGACAGTGATGTCAAAATGTGGGAGGAGAACAATTCTGCTACTGTGTAGCGAGTATACTGTAAAATCCGGGCGCTCTTAGGGTCCTCTCTGACTGATGTCAAGGCCCACTTTCATAAAGTTTGTGGGTGCAATTCTCTGTCATATTCTACAATTCTGAGGTGGTTTCATCCTTGTAAAGAAGGTCCCGAATCTGTGGAAGATGACCCATGTTCTGGAAGACCGTTGTCTGTGATTCTTGAGCAGGAAGTGGCTACTTTCAAGGGGGCAATTGACGAAGATGCTCGATGCATGAATTCGTCGACTGTTTTTAATATAGTGAAGAATCATTTGAGAATCATAAAGGTTTGTGCAAGATCGATCCCGTAGTTGTTGACGGCTGATCAAAAATAGACTCGGGATGAAATCGCCAAACAGCTACTCTCCAAATATGTAAAGAGTGACCAGAGACAATTCAGCGAGATTGTTAGAGGTGATGAAAACTGGATTTACTTTTCAGAACTCGACTCAAGAGAAAATAATAAAGTCTGGAGCTGAGAAAACGAGCAGAGACCAAAAATCGCTCCACGTAGTCAGACTGTCAAGAGAGTTATTATACGCGTTATTTTTCGATGCAAAAGGCCAGGTCGTCCAGGTACCTTTGCCTGACTCTGCTAGGTTTTATGCTTCCAACGTGTTGCCAAAAGTTGTGGAAAACTACCAAACCACCCGTCCACGCCCCAGTACCCGATGTATCCATCTACTCCATGACAACGCACCGGTGCATAAATCCGCCCTTTGGACAGACTTCCTGAAGGAGCACATCATCCTAACATTGCCACATCGTCCACACAGCCCTAATTGAACTCCAAGTGATTTTTGGCTGAATCTCGTTATCAAAGATTTACTGAGGGGAAGACGATTTGAAAGCCGCCATGCGGTTGGAATGAATTTTTTCAGTGTATATAACATGACATTTAATAATTGGATGATCAGACTGACGAAGTGTGTAGAGGTGCATAGGGAGTACTTTGAGGGGATGCACTGACGTACTGTTTTACTAATAAAGAACTTTATTGTACAGCCACTAATATTGAGAACCTTTCAAATACCCCTATGTGAAATAAGTGATTTATTTCAAACAAACTATTTTACATATGTAAAGTTCTTGTTTAAAATGTGTGAAAAATTATTGCACATGTATGAAGAAAAGAACCAATACTAAAACGCCTTGTCATAAGCCCATTGCCTGACGATATATATTCTATAATACAGATCCGACAAATAAATTGACATCTGGTTCTATTATCTTCAGACATTAAAGTTTTTGATGTCATAATTATATATATATAATGTCATATTTACAATCATATTGCTTATTTATGATAGATCGAACGAAAATTTATTGTTTGTGTGGTCCTTATGCGATGAGCCATGCTATAGGCTATTATCGTTCGTTATTTATTGATATATCTATATGATCTTTTTCATCAAACAGTACATCTAGTAAATAATAGATGATTCATACAACATGAATTACTTGACCAGACACAAACTGCCTGTCACGCTAATTCGCCTGACCAATCAGTAAACGTTTAAGCGACACACCTAAAGTTCCTTAGTCATCTGCTATTTTCCTCCTACAATAGTTTAGAAACAATATGGTGGCTTTATTTGGTTGGTTGTGTGATAAACCACATTTAACTTGTGAGAATGTTGAAAAGGTGCACCTGGAGCCTTTTTAACTCAGAGAGCAGATGGCCGGGCAGACTTGTTAGTTATGTGAAATTTATTCCGTTCTCCAAACTTCTAATTACTAGTTACTAATATCAAACGTAAAGATGACTACCGGGCTATACTTGTTGCTAATATCAAACGTAAAGATGACTACATGGCTGAAATATATGGTATTAACGTAGGAAAAGAAAATATCATATATATATATATGGTACAAAAAACGTGATAATTTAACAAGTGGCAAAGCCACGAGTTAAAACATATCGTTTTTGGTACCACAAGATGAAATATATCCTATATTTACGCAGGAAAAGAAAATGTTCTTTTTATTATATACCATACGTGCTCCGGAATCGAAACTTACAAGATTAAACTCACTCTGTGTGTATACAATACATATATATATATAAATGACAACAGCGCAAAAACAAAACAGTTTCCCAACATCTCTTCGTCAAGAACGAACAACTTACATCCACATAGCAAAAACTAAAGGCAAAAGATAAGAGAAATTATGGACTACAATATGTCAAATCCAGATTTTTTTTTTTTTTTTTATTTTTTTCTAAAATAAAAAGATAGTTGTTGGGGTGGGTTGTTTTGTTTTTTGTTTGTTTGCCTTTTTTTTCTTTTTTTTTTCTAAAGCCGTACATGACATGCGCATGACAGCTTTTCGCTTTGACACGTTGATATTAGATTACACATTCTTCCAGTTATTCCTGCATTCACATACTCCAGACCTTACCTTGCTTTAGATAATTTCCTGACTAAAATTCATTGTTGGCGTAATAAATCACCGTTCACCGGTTAAATAATAATAATAATAATAATAATAATAATAATAATAATAATAATAATAATAATAATAGCTGCAAGATGATAAGTCCATCGCTATTCACGTCTAAATCTGATGACACGAGAATGTTAAAAAAACGCCTAAAATATATGAACATAAAATGCATGGGTTCCTGCTTTCGTCTGCTCATTACATATACGATACGTCCTCCTGTACATGAACTTGTAGGACAGTAATAGAAATTGGATAGTTTCCCGGTCTTATACTGGCACAGTTAGGAAGTTTATTGAACATAGTTTCCTTGCAATTGTATACTAGAAAAATAGTATACTTGCAATGTTACGTCTTAGAATGTCCGAACTTATTAGTAGTTCATAGTTATGCTGAAAATAGACTCAGATGGCAGGTACTTCAAATACGTACGTAAAAGGACAAGCAAACCAAACAACTAAATTAGTAAGTTTGTATGTAACTAGTTTCAAAAGGATTCATGAAGTCTCCTATCTGCAATGAAAACGGTCGCCCCGTGTCACAGACAATTCCACTGATCACGAGTTTAACTCTTACAATAAAGAACGGCATTTAAACGTAGTGCTCCACATGAATTATTCACACGTTTGATTTGCTTGCGCGTGTATGACTCTCTCTCTCTCACTCATGAATATATTTGTATATACATATATATATATATATATATATATATATATATATATATATATATATATATATATATCACATACTCACTAAGTCGACTACCTACCGCCGAGGAAGTAGATTTTATCAACAGCCTTCCGCGGCCGCCGGTTGTTAAGCAGGAGTGGCATAATGGGCGTTTGAGGACTTACCTAAAGCGTCTCCTACTCCTGAATCCCTTCGTATTCCCGTATCTTTTCCCCACTGGAATTACACACTCGAATTCAAAACTAATGTAGATCTACCATTTTATTTAAAACGCACAACGAAACCTTGGCGAAGAATATGACAATAAGCGTGAAAAGTCATTGTATGAGATTGTACAATCAAATTTCAAGTCTCTGACGTTTGACTGAATAGATCAACACTATTTCATGTCAAAGAATACAATCCGGATATATATATATATATATATATATATATATATATATATATATATATATATATATATATATATATATATATATATATATCACACTTGCTCGCGTTACGTGTTGGCCCGGGTGCTCGACCATGTCTTAAACATGGTATCTGGGTATCGGAGTAAAGTCATGTAATCAGCTTAACCGACCATGTGGATTTGTAGTTGAATATTATTGCGAGCGGCGGCGAAGACTTGCCAATCAAATGATGTTATATCACGAAAAATCCTAACGATGATGTCACAGAAACAATATCTAGGATCGAGGCGATTGTTGATACTACAAAATAAACTTATAAAAAAGTTTATTGGTAAATAAGCAATTAAACAATGTTTTTTCCTTATATATACGTGGATATCGACTGTGAATCAACTTAAGTAATTCGCACAAGAGCATGGAATAAGGAGTCCAAGCGGTATGACAAAGGCAGGTATACTTGCAGTATTAGGACTCGTACATGAGCCGTGAGACAACCTCCCCCAGATGAACCACAGCCGGTTACAATGGCAGCACCAACTGTAAATCAAACTCAAACAATTCGCGCGAGAACGTGGAATAAAGATACCAAGAGGCATGTATACTTACACTATTAAGACATCCTTTAGAGCAGCCGCGTCCGACCGTGAGGCAACTTCGAGCAGCAGCAGCACAGTTATGTATTAATATTCCTCCACGGGCCAAGCGGGCTGAGTGACCCTTTGGCAATCTTGAACCATAAAGACACTAAGGCCATTAATAATGAAATCGACAAAGCTTTAGCAAAGACCCTTGAGTATGTTGAAAAATACACCAACGGTGGTTCAGGGTTGAACTATTGTAAGATGCTTTGAAGTTGAGCGTCATATTTCCCCGTACAAGCCTTTTCGCGGGTCAAGTTATATTCCAACACCAGAGTGTATTCCACCGCAGCACCGCAAGCAGTAAAAATATGATAAACGACGACGACGACCAGTGTTTTGAACGGACGATCGGATCCGCGCTGCATCCTGCGAGTGATCGTACAGACCAGCCTCGAAAATACAAGCAACATTTTGTCGAACTCATAGAGTTTCCTGTACAGGTTGCCGACATAAAAACGTTTGAACAATTCAACACTGATATCGCTGTTAATGTGTATGATTGGGACAGCGGCCTTTATCCGATTCAGTTATCCCTACATGCACAAAATAAAGATTTAAACAGGCGATTTAAAGTTAAGCTGTTATTGTTGAGCACCATGGACGTTTCGTCAAAATACAACACAGGTTGCAGAACAAATCCGGACAAACTAAGCCGTCAATATTATATCGCTGTAAAGACTCGATTGAAACGTTTATTAATTCACTCGAGGTTACAGCGAAATTGACCCGACAACAGCTTGCTCGCCTGCTGTCATGATTATGACGCGTGATAACATTCGTGAATTTTCCGTGGCAAGACATTACTGGATCTGCAACGAAGCTTTTAGCTCCACCGATGAAAAAGGTTTTTATCACTGTCACATCACTGGCGCGTGCAGGGGACAGCGCATGGTGCATGCAATCTTCAGGTACGTATTTATCCACATAAAACAAGAAATCCGGTTGTGCTTTACAACCTTCGTGGTTATGATGGCCACCTAATCATGCAGGTAATTGCAACAGCATCAAAATCAAGATAAGCGTCATTCCAAATAATATGGAAAAATATATGACGTTCCGTCTGGGCCATCTGCAGTTTCTCAATTCCAACTTGGATCAAGTCGTTAACAACCTTGCAGCGGGAAGCAAGGATCGATTTAAGATTACTCGCCAATATCGTGGTGCTGATAATGTAACGTTCAAGCTGCTCATGCGCAAAGGAATTTACCCATAAGAGTTTATCAACGACTGGGGCAAGTTTGCCGTAACTCTGTTGCTGCTAACTGACGATTTGTATTCATCCCTGTCTCACGAAGGTATTTCCGCCAGCGCTTACACTCACGCGAACAACGTCTGGTTGGTGTTTTGTTGCCAAAATCTAAGCGACTATCACGGTTTTTATCTGCGTACCGACGTGCTGCTGCTCGCGGACTTATTTGAGGCGTTTAGAAATATTGCCATGTGCGTGTACAACTTTGACCCCACACATTACTTCTCATCACCGGGAATGTCTTGGGATGCGTTGCTACCAAAAACAAAATTAAGCTGGAGCTATTCACTGATATTGATCAACATCTGTTTATCGAACGTGATATCCGTGGCAGGATTTCCATGGCAACTCACCGTTTCGTTCGCGCAAATAATCCCAGCGTGGATGGATAGCACACTGACACTGCGAACAGTTAAATTATAACCTATATAACCTGTATGAACGGGCAATGATGCAGACTATGCCCGTTGGTGAGATTAAGCGGATCAATCATCCAACTAAAAACCTATAGATAGATATAATCGAGCACAGTATAAAATGTGACTGTGATACTTTTTGGAAGTTGACCTGGATTATCCAGACGAGCTGCACAGAATCCAAAATGACTACCCGTTGGCCCAGGAAGCTCTGCCAGTGCCCCGCGAGTGGTTGTCCTCTAACCAGTGCGGGATCGTTCATGTACTAAGCTTGTGCCAAACCTGCGCAAGAAACTTAATTATGTTGTTCACGTGCGCAATTTACATTTGTATTTGCGGTTGGGAATGGGTATGTGTCAAATCCATCGGATGCTCCGGTTCGCGTGTGGATGGCTCATTACATTCAGATGAATACGGATCTGCGAACGGTCGCAACAAACGAGTTTGAGAACGACTTTTTCAAACGTATGAATAATGCCGTAGTCGGAAATACAAAGGAAAACCTGCGGAAGACCGCGTGAACCTTGTTCGGGATAGTAAACAAGAAAAATTTACCAGGCTTATTGCGGACCCGGCATTTGAGTCACGCAAAATCTTCGATAGTGAACTTTTTTCATTCCACAGTAAAAAGCAAAATAAAAACTGAAGCTGACAAAGCCCATTTACGTTGCCGCGTCAGTGCTACACTTATCTAAACTGTTCATGTACGAGTTCTATCACAACTCAATCAAGCCGCTGTACGGCGATAAAAGTCAAAATGCTACACACAGACACAGCCTCGCTGTTAATGCATACTATCACGTGGGACGTTTATGTAGACATTTGTGAGGTGTCACTCGCTGACAAATTTGACACCAGCGAGTACACGAAAGATCACCCGCTACTTACCAATCTTAAGAAAAGGCAGTGGGGGAAATTCAAGGATGCGACACTTGTTGAATCTTTGGATGTTAACGGCTTGGCTTCACTGTATCTGCTGGCAACATCTACGACTGTTAGCACGTATTTGTATGTATGTCCACGCACCTGATCATGTGGGAGAAACAAAAGATCAGTCTGGCGAATTTCGTTGGGGGGGGGGCCTCACATCAAACCATCCACGGGAAAATTTCCTTGGTGCGTTGGTGCGGGTAAATAAATCTGTCACAACACTTGTTTGGCCAGCCACGCTCTGGCATCATTCTAGATAACTTTTGCAGCGCTCGCTAATTTTTCAACAGCTGCTTCACCCTTCCAATAACCGCGCGGACTGTAGTATGTGGTGGCCAGTTTCTCATCCATGTTTATTATTGTATTAATGTACTTTGTCTCCAATGAGTGGACTTCGTTCATAAACGGATCTTAAGATCCACGAAGTACAATCTTAGCGTACATGCCTCCTTGAACAATCCACTAGGCGATTTTTTCTCCAAGTGTAGGACCGATCGCATTTATGTCATGGATGAGATCCATGTGATCCACGTCGGCGCGTTGACGCGCACGAAGATCGTTTTATGCTTTATAAGCAAGATTATGTCAGTAACATGCAGCATCGACGCGGTTTATCACTTCTTCTCTAGGCTCTGGTCAATTGTTAGTAACCAGTCGTATGTCTCTCCGTGTCCCAGGCCCGCAATACTTGAATCTGAGCCCTGGAGGGAGCCAAATATGCTTTTTACCAGGATATTTACTCCACGGTACCCACGGTAACTTCGTTAACGCAGCAGCGATATCACCGCATGCAAGTTGTTTTTATACCTGGACCTCATGGACTGGAACTGGAAGTTCCCACAAACATAATCTTCTTTGTTCCATACCGGGAACAAGTTCCAGCGATTCCGGCTCTGTCATTACGTGTTACAACCCGAGTTGAATTTGTAGTGCGAGTTTTCATGCGGCATCGTACACAATATGAAGGCATGATAATAAGTTATACTACAATTGACATTCAACATGGCATCACAAAAGAGAAAAGATTTCACCATCATTGACTTCTCTACGTCGGTGAAGCCTCGACCACCCAAGCATGCTTCCGTGTTTCTAAATTCAGTTCGTTGGGTCAGTTCGTGCCGGCAATAATGCGCCAGACGTCATCAACGAGGCCACATCAATTCAACAGCGGTTGCTCACCAACAACATTATGGACACGGAGATGTTTCGCGCGTAAATGTATGAACTCATTAAAGACATCAATGATGTATAGAGCACCGATAATGAGTTCTGAGACGCTTTCCATTCTTCGCAAAATCAATGCTGGGATGCAGCGTGTCGTTATAAATTCAACTTTGAGCGTTACCCCGATGATTACAATCTCGTCAATAAAACCGGAATTGTATGTGGTTTCCCCGACACCAATCACCTCGGGGCAATCCCGCACACTCGAGATTGCACTAGCGTCGTTACGCGTTTATCGTAGTTGGCCAAATATCCGAGCGTGGCCTTTCGGGGTCATCAGCGCGAATAACTCGCTGCTATTCTCGTCAGACGGTGGCGCAACCTAGAACGTTGTTGAGCTTTAAATCGATGAATGATGAGATCCGACGGAGGATTACATTGGTGACTAAGCGCGATTCTAAAATCTACATCGAAGAACATGAGCATACACTTAACTCTGCCATCTCGATTAAATCTCCACAGTATGAGGTTGACATCGGACAATCGTCGCTGAGTACACTTCTTGGTTGGCCTGAAGATATTAATAAGATTCCTGCGGACATACGAATCTTACGTGCAAGATGCGACGGTACTAGTTAATATCTCGCCAGATATTGTTAGAATCACCTGGACGATTCAGGCTAGTCTCACATGTGACGCCATCAGCGGCAGTTAGAGTTCAGGTTTATTCTTGGTAAAAATAGCTTCTGAAAGTGACATATTGCTCGGGTTCGCTCCAACTGAGGCCCGGGTGATCTAATATCAATTACTACCACACCTGTGTCTCTTCCATGCAGCAATCCCCGGTTGACGAACAGTCGTTTCACCCTTGTGGACCAGGAGGGGCACACGTTGGACCTCCGCAGTGAGACCTTGACGATACTGTACATCACCTGATATTTAATACAACGACAGTCGTACGTGGACGTGTAATGTCTGTGCATGTTGTCAACGCAGCAAAAAACGGAAATAGTCTTGATGACGTCGTCCGGGCATTGTTTACGGGAGTCCCAAAGGTTCTCGCGGCCCTGCTCTCGCGCGCTGCACCGATCGCTACACAAGTTGCAATGCGAGTCGTTGATAGCATCAAACGCGCCGCTGTGGATCGGTTAAACAATCTTGGATCGCAAGCGGCTTTGTCAATTCGAGATCGACTACGGCGATTAGAGACTCGACAACCAAAGGCGGTTGCGCTTTCAAGAGAAGTTACACTTCCATCGACAGCAACAATACCCGCGCAGATCAGTAAAATCATCAATGAAGCAGCTCAACAACGTCTGTCACAAGCCAATACAGATTCGATGATTGCAAATTTGGTCATGAGGAGCGGATTACGGTTGTCTCCCAAAAAGTATTAGACGAAACCGATAATGTATAAACGATGGCCCAATTCATAGATGTATCCGATCCCACGTTGGACATGGACGCGCCTGTGTTGCGAGATGGAAGCGCTTATTTTCCCTATAGAATACGAATGATCTCAGAAATACGTACATCACACACACTGAAGGAAAAATAATTTTCTAACACTATCTCATAACCATGGCTACAGATCGGATAGAAAGATAGTGTTTTTGTAGAGGTTGAATAAGTGAAAAAAAACACACACACAAAAATCCCAAACACCAATACATGTTACAATGTGATAATTACATGTGTTTCTTTCACTAACCGCTACTTTTCTCACAAGTTAATGTCACATTTGATATATTTTAATTTGTATTAAGTGTGCTCCTTAGTACTTGTGTCCGTTCATCCGTCCGTCAGTCATTCATATTGGATATGTGTATTTGATATTATAAGACGATAAGTACAAATGGGATGATGTTTCCTAGAAGGGATGATGGAGGCTGAAAATTCAAATGGTCACTTCTGCAAAAGGGCATTTATTAGTGATGACCTACATCTCTGGCTTAGTTCCATCAGCAGAGATATAGTTTATTTTTCAGTTTTACATAAACGAATCTTAACTCTCTAACTTGAGAAAAATATTTCACAGCCAAATGTATTTGAATGCAGATAGGCTAGAATGTTCAAATTCTTTAGTGTGAAACGAACGGAAGGACACAGACTATTTCTTATTTTTTGTTTCATGACGTTTTGGAAAGTACTGTGCAATTAAAGAGTACTTACTAAATGAATAAAACTTATTTCAGTTTCTGCAACATCTTTTGTGCTGAAATATTGTAGATTTGAGAAGACCCATTGCTTAGCTTCTTTAAACGTTCCGGAATGAAACATTGCTTCCAACAAGTTAAAAGATGATACAAATCTCGGCTATAGATGGATTCGTATCTCCTGATGAAGACCAATATACAAGTCACACATGTCATAGGGATCCAATGGGAACACCCACTGCATTTCTTCCATAATTAAAGAGCAAAGGTTGTGCGCAGTTCAGTAGTATGTATAAAGGAGGATCCCAGCACAGCCACTCTATCCCTCTATCACGCCATCGTCACGGTCCTACCGGACCGCTCCTCTGGTGTGATAGATGGACAGAGATGGCTGTGCTTGGATCACGCCTTTTTACATACTACTTTAGGATTGTAATCAACTTTGATTAATATCTGTTTAATAGCAATCTGCCTCCCCCCCTATTATAAAGATTACATATTATTTACACTATAGTATAGATTACATATTATTTACACTATAGTATAGATTACATATTATTTACACTATAGTATAGATTACATAAAATTTACACTATTTTATAGATTACATATTATTTACATTATACTACGGTTTACATAAAATTACACTATACTATGGTTTAGATAAAAATGATCATTAACCGAAGATTATATCAAGAACATTTTCTGATTCATTATCGTTGGCATCGTCAGTGTAATCGTATCCGAATGCAAATGTAGTAATACCGTCATAACAAATTCTTTTATCATCAAAATTACATAATCCGGATTTATTAATTGTATTTGTTTTAATATTATGTTTGGTAGAGTTTATCGTTGTCATTGATACATGATTATGTTCACCATCTAACGCGCTAAGATAATCATCAAATGATACATGTTTATCAACTACTGTTTTTACAATTCCTTTAGCTTTTTTCTTTATTTTATCATCATCGGTTTTTATGCTGTACATTTTAGATCTTAATCCAACGAATTCTTTGATTGGAGTGAAATTAGTTTCATCTTTAAATTTACCAATTACTTTTTTATTGTCATCGTTTTTAAACGGACTACTATTGGGATAGTCTGATAGATCAAATAACGCTTTGTTGTCATAGATGTCTTGATATAAATCTTCAGTTGGTACGAAATAACAGAGAGAATCAGTATCGCTAAATAATAATTCTGAGTTTGGATATTTATTTTTAAAATAATCGTAATGAAACTCATATATTAATATCTTTGATACATCTAATATTGCTGATCCAACATAAATTGGCTTGTTTAGTTTTAGTTCGGTTTTACGTTTATGAACCGCTACCAGGTTTTCTGTGAAAATCTTCATTGATACAAATGTATCTTCGGCTAGAACTTTATCTCGTCGTGCCGGATTATTGATTAATTCTATGTTTCTACGTTTTCTTATGTTTTCCATTGTTTTACCAAATACTGAATTGTTCATTAACTTGAAAAAGTCTTTCTCTGATTCAGTGGTTGCTGCTGTTCTTTTACTTGTGTTAAAGTCAATGTATTCTTTGAGCCAACAAGTTTGTCTAAATTTTAATGCTCGGTGGACATATGTTATTACAATACCGTGATCAACTGCTTGTTTTAACGCCCGATGATGAATAATGTATCGAGTTTTACTCATCAAATTTGGTACAAGTTTACACGTTACATTTTTACTCAAATTATATTTTACTTTTAGATCGCGTTGTTCTTGAGATATCATATCATCGGTGATTAATAGTTGTTCCGCGCAGAAAGGATAATCATTATGTAATTTATGAAGATGACTGGGATACATTAGATCAACCTCAACAAAGTAGCCGACGTCGTCTGGTACTCTTTTATTCGTTTCTTTTAGATACTGGTCTCCTGTTACCCATTTAAAATCGTCAACAGGCATCGGTTGAGACATTGCCCAACCATAAAGATTATTAGGTCCTAAATATGTAATATAACTTGATGGCTTATTTGCATCATAATCTTTTAAGTATTTGTTATTAGCGACTGCGTGCTTTTTAGTAATAACACTTATTCCACCCCGTATCGATTTTTCTATAAAGTAAAACATTGTTGGATCTGTCAACAATTTTAGATTTACTCTGGTTAATTTTAATGCTGCGTCCCACGATAATCCTGGTGATGAGTAGTACCAACAAGGATCAAGTTTGTAGTAGTTTAAACACGTGGATCTAAATTCCTCGAAAATATCAGCTAATAGTAGAACATCTGTTTTAAGATATACATCATGGTAATCACCTAATGTTTTACAATTTAGCGTTGACCAAACTTTATGCGCGTGATTGTAATCGTTGTCGGATATTTGTTCCATTTTTAGTTTGGAATAGAATTTATCATGCGGTGGCAGACATGTTTCATCGAATTTACTCCAGTCGTTCATATACTCATAAGGGTAGATTCCTTTGTTTTTTAGTATATTACTGTCGATTGATTTATCAATTGCATAAAAGTGTTGTTCTAGATGAGTAAATTTACTGCATCCTTTTGCTAGTACATCTAATGATGCGGGTTTAAACTGCAAGCTATCAATGAATTGCAGGGGACCTATTGTGACAGACATATACTTCTCATCGGTGTTTGCGATACAACTGATTTTTTTATCACGAAGATTAACATTATCAAAGGCGCTGACGATGATATGTGAGTCATATCCTCGCAAATTGTGAAATATTATTGGAATAAACTCCGGGCATTTGAAATGTAGATTACATTTATCATGTGCTTGTCCACGATATTCTCCAGTAACATGACAATGATCTCTTACTTTATCAGATTCACGTATAATCTGTTGCTGACAAATATGACAAATATTTGATAGATTAAATTCTTCTTCTTGTTGCGATGTTAGCAGTATCATTTTTTTAGGTTTTCTGTACATTAATCGTATGTTATTTGCTTCATTCATCAAGTTTGATAACAACCATTCTGCTGGATTGTCTCCGCGATATAATCTAATCTCTTTTGATAATTTTGGATTTGTACAAACTACTTTGTAGGCAACACCACAGGGGACATGATTTTGTATTGCAGTTGTTGACGATATTTTAGGATCGTTTAATGCTACTTCGATTGGTATCAGTAGCGATTCAAAGTCGGCGTAAATAACATATGGAATCTTCAGTTGTTTATTGTATTTGTTGAAACTTAACGATTCTTTACCTTTTTCTGGTAGTTTTACTCGCTGGACTTCTACGCAATAATCGAGATGTTTACTGAGCACATCCTGTGATTGACATCCATGCAGACATTTATAACAGAAATACATTTTAGATTTATGTTTGTTATACTGTGATGCAACCAAACCATCAAAGTTTCTGATATAGCAATAATGTTCTTTGTAATAAAGCAAATTAATTGTATTTTGTGATGCTGTTTTACTTATCAATCGCGGATAATATTTTATTTTATCATCGGATTCTTCAATACCAAACACATTAACGCTGATTCCATTAAGTTTTTCAAATTTTCCGATTTGTGATTCAGCAACAGGAAACTCGATTCCAGTAAAATTTAATGAATTTTCATGTGGTTTGTAATGCGATACTCTATTTGGATTTCTTTCA
Organism: Margaritifera margaritifera; assembly: GCA_029931535.1. Classification (NCBI taxonomy): domain Eukaryota; kingdom Metazoa; phylum Mollusca; class Bivalvia; order Unionida; family Margaritiferidae; genus Margaritifera; species Margaritifera margaritifera. The sequence goes on along the minus strand of JAQPZY010001368.1, from coordinate 1,651,592 downwards.
GGAGTATATATCGCTGATAGAATCGCCCATTGGAAACATTTGTTATCGTTGTTTTTTACGTTTATTACGCATTTGCTATTATTAGTTTTTTCTGGTAGTTCTACATACGATTTTCCTCGCAGTGGTTTAAATTGATGGGTGTGTATAAATACAGATTGTATTTGTTGTAGTACCCATGCAGAACCCGATGAAACGTATTCAGCTATTTTATTCTCGATTTCATTGAAAATTATTTTTGTTATTATTTTCTTTAAATCCAATCCAAGCAAAGCGGTTTTTGATTTGGATGAGATGAACGCTTCGATTTCACTATCGTCGATTGCCATTGCTTTTTCAAATATTACTTTATATTGCACTAAAAATTTGATACTTAAATGTTTTTTACGTTCTTGTAATATTGTCGGCGATATTATGTCATATAGTTCTAATGGTGATAATGACACGATTTTATCATCTAAATCAATTTGCCACGAATTATCGAATCCAGCGAACACTGATGCAATTTTCTTGATATGTGTTGATTTCCGCATTATTATATATATATTTGTTTGTTTAATTGATTATTTTTATTACACATGATCGACAGTGCATGATAGACATCGCGGGAAATAAAACTTTCAATTAGAGAAACAATTATTGTATAATCATGCAAAAATCTATGATACCCGAATATAACGAACTCAACACACCCTGTGCACATCCCGAACTTGACGGATTTTACGGCACAATGTCAGGTTTAGTTTCATGTGATGATGAAATTTATTTAGAAATTATTACAACACCGGCGGGTTATAAAATTGTTGTTGATGAAACAGAAATGTTCGTTAAAGATTTTATTTATACATGTTTCATTGATGAAATTCCAGAAGGATATCGCGTGTATCATGTTAACGGTTCTGTTATCGATAATAATGTCGATAATTTAGGATTACAGGACGAATATCAGCGTCACCCATTGTATAAAAATTATGAAGCCAACGATCAAGGAATGATACGACATGTTCGAACAAAGAAGACAGTCGGTAATATGACTCAATTTGGTTATTTAAGTATTAATACAAATTATAATAATAAAAAGATTAGATCTCATCGTTTCGTGTACGAAGTTTTCAACGATATTATTCCGTCAAAGTTAGTCATAGATCATCTTAACAAGATTAAGACCGATAATCGCCTTGAAAATTTAGATCTGGTAACTCAACGGGAAAACTCACGACGAGGAGCTAACGCTAACCGAACTACTTTTAGTAAACCTGCACGTCCAGTAACATCATCCGACGAGGAAACAGAAGAACAACTGCAGTTTAAATCGATAAGGTCAGCAGCCAAACATTTTAATATCAAACCAACGTCTGTTCAACGTGCTGCTAATGGAACTCAAAGAACTGCGTTTTCCAAGAAATTACAACGTAAAATTAAGTTTAGATATACTTAACCGGTTTTGAGTATCCGTATTAGTTCATTCTTTGAAATACAATTATGTGTAAATAACATGATCGTGTCGACATTCCATTCGACGACTACGCTTCCAAACTCATTAAATATTTTTAATTCATTAGACGTTAATAAAATATTATTTTTTTCTGCTCCAATTTTATTGCTTAATTTATTTATTTGAATAACAACGCTGCCCTGAGTGTCATTGTTTGAGAAACAGTATCTTATAGCTCGTTCCAGATCAGACATGTTTTCGATGAATCCCTTGTAATGGTATCTTATTGTTGCCGTCATGATTTATTATATAATAAACAATTAGATAAAATTTTGTTTTATATAATTAATTTTTACATAATCATGCTAGCTAAATTAAGATTACTTATTAGTGCTACTGATGGCAATAATCAACCTAATAACAACAACAAACATATTTCAACAATCGAGCTCGCTCGATCAACAAATAATATTGTTGATTATCGATTTTTAACCGATCATCAGTGGATCGATGATAATGTTCCACAATACGATTTAGAACCCGGAGAAGTAGTTGACGAATACGACGCAGTAACCGTCGTTGATTATAGGCCTTACCACAATTTCAGAAAGAAAACGCGATATAACGCGAAGTATCATGTAATAAAAAAAACAATTAAATTCAATTTCACACCAGAAGAACGCGAAGAATTCCAACTAAACTAAATTTTTTTAAATATTACTATCCCGGGCCGTAAAAAAAATATTAAATTCGATTATATTTTTGTTAAGATCTTTCAATTACTAAACATTGACGAACAACGGCGTGATGAACTAATAAGTTTATGTTCGCCAGTCAAATGCAAACATATCTTAAATAATTATATTAGAATCTGTCATGAAATGCATTGGTTTGATTCACCGATTGTTGATCGTAGTTGACTGATTCACTGATCAATCATAGATGGATTTAGCTGGTATCCAACTATTAAAAGAATCACTGTATCCTCGCCATTTTACTAATGATTTATTACCGCGTTGTTTTATTACTTTTTCAATTACAAACACATCCTGATTGGTGCGCTGCAGTTCCTGCTCGTAGAAACTTCCTGTTATCGGCTCCTTGTTTTTATCGCTTAATTTGTATGTTACAGGAATCGTTGTTAGTATCTCGCTGATAACAAACACTTCTTCGCTCCAGTTTGGCGTAAATCCTTTTTCAAATTGTTTTTTAGATAATGAAATTCTAACACGATCTCCAACATTAAATTTATGTTTTCGATACAGGTTTTCATTCGCTATTACTGGATCAGCTAGTGCTTCATTTGGTGTCACTCCTATTGATCTATGCGCTGTGTTGTTATATTCTGATACGATTTTTGGTAGCGCATCAACGTATCTGCGTGTATCATTAGCTGTCATCCACTTGTACAATTTTTCTTTGATTGTTCGATTGAATCGTTCAACAATTACACTTTTACCTTCATTTCCAGTAGTATATTTTTAAATATTATGCTGCTTTAACCAGGTTTCAAATTGTTTGTTGTAAAACTCAACTCCATGATCGGTCCATATTTTATTTGGTTGCCGAGCACTATTTGTAATAATTTTACTAAACGCTGATGTTATTGTTGCGCCCATTTTATTTTTTATTGGTTCGATAAAAGCAAATCGACTTTGAATATCTATCACAGTTAATAAAAATTTATTACCATCGTTGTCGTCGGCCAGCGCTGACATATCTGCAAGATCAATGGCCCAGGTGTCATCTACAGCGTTTACGACCACGCGACGACGTTGAAATTTCTTTTTTTTTGGTTTATGAAGCTCAGCAGCAAGTTTACTGAGATGATCGGTTTGATCGTTTTTCAAACGATTCATTGATCGATTCGCTGATCGAACGCGTTCGATTGTTGATTGACCAAGACCAAGTTTATATTTAGCTCCAATTACTCCTCGGACAAATAGTTTATCGCCTCGTTCTCTCATATTTGTTGGTTTTATTTCTCGAAGTTCATCTAACATTTTTTTATCGCACATGTGTTTTGCTCCAACCTTGCCATCAATCGATCTTGATCGATCAACAACGTTATCCCGATAACATATATCATGTCGCATAGCTGTAGCATCAACTTGATTGTACGGTTCTTGTCCTGGTAGTGGTTGATCATTAACGTCAAGTTGATCATCTAGAGGATTCCATGGTCCTGTATATTTATGTCCTGGTAATGTCCATCCACCCTTTGGCCGCGGTAACTTTCCAATCCAGCCGTGTATGTCCACTGCTCCGCCTACAATTTTATTTCGTCTACATTTTTTACAGTAAACGTGTACTGCATTTCCTTCAACACAAATACATTTTTGTGATGGTTTACCGTTAATAAAACACTTGCAGTTCATGATGTATTATAATTGATTATGTAATAATTGATTATGTTATAATTGATTTTATATAATAATAAGGTCATCATCGCTTACATCATCAACGTGATCGCTATCAACTAAAATAATATTATTACTAACACGCGCATCATTAGCGCTAATAAATGTACTTTTTGATCTACCGCATATTTCACACACACTTTTTATCATGGTTCTATTATTTTTTGTGATTAATGTTTTTTCATTGTTGCTTTCAGTTTTAGATTTACATTTGAGACAGTATGACAGCATTATCTGATAGATTATATAAAATTGCATTACGTTTTATCATTGATGATTGAATTGTAGAATAATTTCATACAAATTTTATCGTTGTTTAACGTCGATTGATGATCGTTGGTGTTGGAATAATTTCATACAAATTTTATCGTTATTTAACGTCGGTGTTGGATCAAATTGTAGAATAAAATCAACAAATGATTTTTTGAGGTTCATCCATCGTATAAATAATATACAATAATAACCGCATGTGTTTGTTCCAGATGGTTGAATTTGCTTTGATGAGTAATTGATCGAACACGTTTGATTGATTGGACTGCACTTAATCGACCTGATCGGTCGCTGACCGCGATCCATCTCGATGGATTGTCGATCGTTAATATATTTTTTAATAGCATCACCAGGTGGAATGCCATATGAATCAAAGTAATTATTATCGTGTAATGCAACCCAATGAGTTCCAGATCCATCGTCGAAATCCTGAATATTAATAACCGCTGATCGATCGATTGATGACGGAGATCGATTGTGTGGAAGTTTATCCTTGCTGAAAACTCCATTAAAATTTTTAATATTTTTTAAATAATCAAGTATTTCAAAGTTACTTAATGGTTTGATGCGATCAATCATTAGATTGATTGGCTGCGTTAATCGACGAATCGGTCGCTGACCGATCAGGTCGATCGTTAATATCCTGGTCTTCTTGTTCCCGGTAGAGTTACTCCTCGTCCTCTTCTTCGCGGTCGTCTTACTCGGAATTCGCTTGCGGATCGTGGTTGTCTTTTTTTAAGACCGCGACCAATACCTAAAAGATTTGGCAGCAGTGAACCAGCTATTCCTGCTAATAATGGTCCAATAAATCCTCCATGTCGTTTCATAACACCCGCTGATCGTCTTTGTCTTCTAATCATTGTTTATATAATCGATTATATAATAATTGATTATATAAAAATATTGATGTAATCTTTTATTAATCGCTCGTGACCGATCAACGAATTGATCTGATCGTTCGAAGAACGATTAACAACGACACCGTTTAATTCCGGATCCGTATAATTTATATGTCGGAACTCTTCTACGATCGACCTGATCGGTCAGCGACCGCGATCCATCTCGATGGATTGTCGATCGACGATAAACTCGTAATGATCCGCCTACTGCTTTTTTTGTTGCTCCAGATATTGCTCCAGATGCTGCCGCAATACCAAGTGTTCCTAGTACTGGTAACATTTTTGGTAATAAAGTTCTAGCTAACGACCCAATGACAGCGCCTATTGCTCCACCAGATCGCAATCGATTGTTTAATCCGCTTTTAGTGGATCGAGTAGATCTACGTGATCTTAATCCGCTTTTAGCGGATCGTCTAGTCGTTTTACGTGGCATAATAGTAATCTTTTACACAAAAATGATAATTAATCGTAGATCGCGATCAACCGCAATCCGCTTGCAGCGAATCTTTTATACAAAAATGACAATTAATCGTAGATTGCGATCAACCGCGGTTGATTGATTACACTTTTATTGACATTTTTTATTTAAGAGCATCAAGAACAATGTACCTGTCAGATGTTATTAACGCGTGAACATCATAAGCTAAACCGTTGTAACCGCCTGTGGTAGCAACACCGCCAAATACTCTACCACCAAGAGCATCTACAGGTGTTACCGCAGCAGTCGAATATAAATCGTTGTTAAAGCTCCATTGAACCTCAATATCTGCTGGTGTGCCGACTAATCGTTCGGAATGAGTTGTTAAATCAAAATGAAATATCGGATATAATCTAGCGAACTCATCGATGGATATCTGAGATCCATCAGCGGTATCCTGATACTTTTGCATAGCTTCCATTAACATAAAATACGCGCGAGATACATTTCTATTTGTTGGATCAAAATTACATTCTAAAGCTCGTTCAGGATACTGTCTCGAAGCCATTCTTACAACTATTCGTTCCACGAACATATGATCAAAGACCATATTGTTTTGCAATTGATTATTTTTTCTTTCTGCTAGTTGAAATACCACAAATACATGACGAGGCAGTCGTTCCGATGGAACAGTATCTATTCGCCATGTACCACTTGGGCTATGGTCTGGCATATTAATATCGTAGGTTCTCCATTGTTCGAAATATAATCGTCGAGTATACGATGACAGCGCCTGTTCGAGCTCTAAAGACATTAATGTTGCTGGTACAACTTTTGGCATCCACAGCGACGCATAATTAATAACAAATCTACCGTCGTTGACTCCAGCTCCTTTAAGTATCGTGTTATTTACCTGGTCGGATACTGTTAATTCAATTCTATGTCTCATACTTCTAACAACTGAAGTAACATCCTTGCAAAAACCAAATACTGAGCTCAAAGGAAGAAGTACTGTAACCTGGCGACTACTATCGCAAACATTGTTGTTATTAAGAGGGCCAAAAAAGCTCCACCAACTCCAGCACCAAAACCGTCACCTGTTCTAAACTCATGTGGTACTGCGCCTCCGTTGGCTCCGTCTTTCATCCATAACATATTTGTTGCAATCGATCTAGTGTAATCCTCTGAAAAACCTACGATGTTTATTACCGTGCTTGCCATTGGCAGATTTCTTATGTGTTCGATTTCGTAATCGTTGATTATATATTTTGCTTGTGTGAACAGTGACCATCCATTGTTTACAAGAGCGATATTAGCGTTAGGCCCAAAATTTACTAGTGCTGCTGGAGCATTTGCATCTCTTAATCGACCGCGGATTTCAATATAACCTTTGTGAGGCAGCAGATAAAGATCCTCATCACGCGTCCTTAAAATAAGAGTCCCTGTTTTATCTGGAAAATTAGGTTGGTCTTCTTGATATTCTATGTATTCGAATTCTGTCGCAGAATTATCTACGTCGTAAGCATCATTAATATTAAGATAAGATCTTATAGACATTTTGTTTATTAATAACGATTACATAAAATTCTTGATTCGCTAATCGGCGTCAATCGTTAATCGACGAATCGGTCAGAGACCGATCAGGTCGATCGGCGTCAATCGTTAATCGACGAATCGGTCAGAGACCGATCAGGTCGATCGGTGAATCAGTCACGACCGATCGTGATGGATCAAACCGATCAGGTTAATAAAAAACTGGATTTTGTATAACCGGATGTGATTGCGATCCACTTGCAGTGGATTGTCGACTAAATTCTTTTGCAGTTTTTTTCATAGCGCGTTCTATTTCATTAGTTGGGGCTATGTTTGCTATTATTTTATTAATTTCTTTTTGAGTTAACATTGTTTCTGATGATCTACCGTGGTCGATCATCGATTGATTCGCCGATCGACCTGATCGGTCTCTGACCGATTCGTCGATTAACGATGGTGATCGATCTACGATCGATTGTGGTTGTCCGCGAATTTTATCAGCGATCTTTTGTCCGACCGCTGTTCCAGCTGCGGATTATGCACCAGTAGCAAATGATTTTGCTGCATCAAATGCTATTGGAGCAACCTTTGTCGCAGCCTTTGCTGCAAACCCAAATAGATCGCTTAATAAATTTCCTCCGATTTTTTTCGTTTCATAAATTGCAATCGGAGATATTCCACGAGCTATTCCTGGTTTTATTCTAACAACCTTTGAAAAGATTCCTCCAAGAAATCCTCCAACTATTTTTTTATTCATGATCTTACGTCTCCTCATTTTATATAATAAACATGTTTATAATTTTACGTCATTACATCTTATCTAACGCCTGATCGATGGTTGATTCATTAACGATTAAACATATATGATGTTGAATCCACGGAAATTCGAGACGCTGATCAATTTAATGGATTTTTATAAACATGTTTATTATAAGATGAGGAGACGTAAGATCAGGTGGATTCGAAACTCATTGAGTTTTACGTAAATGCAAGTAGTAGGTTACTTGCTCGTTATTAAAATCCAGTTGTCGTCCTGATTGATCTGTGATTGACATAGTAATATCTGAAATTCTGTCGCTGACATTAAGCGGATAATAAATAACTTGTTTCGGGGACACCATTAAAAGTGATCCAGGAGGAGCATCAGGACTAAACGAATAAATTGTTTGACCGCGACTTCCCTTAGATGTATGAGACCCGTAGACGATAGAACAGTTGATTATAATAGTACTAACATCAGATATATTTATTTGAAATTCACCGCGAATTATTACATCAGAATTAGTTAAAGAACCGTAGATCAAGCGTGAAAAACCAAACATAACAGCAACTGTGTTTGGAGAAGTAAAATCAACACGAAAATTATTTTTCAAACGCAACTCTGAACGCAGCGTATTATAATTTGGATCAATGTTAACATCGTCACCGTTAAAACCTAATTTAGTTGTCTCCGATTTAATAAAAACGTTGATGTCCTCCATGTTGTAGGCGCCCGGAACTATTTTTATTGTTTTAGTGATCCCGCCGACGATAATATCGAAGCGATCGTTAACATCTTTTTTAATATTATAAAATGAGTGCCACATTGTGGCTGATATTAGTCCTAGCTCATAGTTGAAGCCTGCGGCTAGTTCAATTGCCGGATAATAAGATACTCTAAAATTTGCGCTGTTTTGCGATGTTGCGGTCGAATCAAGTAATAATGTTACCGCTGCCATTGTTATATAATAAACGATTATAAAAATAATTAATGGACGAATCAGCGACCGATTTGTCGATCGATGCAATTGATCATCATAAAAATTAATCGTTGATAGACAATCGGTCGATCGATGCAATTGATCATCATAAAAATTAATGGTTGATAGACAATCGGTCGATCGATGTAATTGATCATCATAAAAATTAATCGTTGATAAAATTATTTACATACTTTTTCTACATTTTTGCTGTTATATTTTTGCTTTTTCTAAGATAATCGAGTATTTCAACGATTTCATTATCAATTTCTGTACCTGAATTTCCAGCTTGCTTTGATGCTATAAGCACTGCCAGTCTGTCCACTACATCTTTTACATTTCTAAAGATTTTAATACCGTGGCCAGTTTTAATTTTTTCTGACAGTACCTGTGTGTATTTCTTTTCTAGTTGTTTAAGTCGCTTCAGATTTTGTCTCAGATCCTCATTTGCTGGATCTCTCTTTAATATTTTTTCATCAGCTTTAATTTGCTTTCGCATGTTGTCACGCACACCAGCGGCCTCCCAAAGTAATAATGTTTCTATTTGTCGCGCTTGTTCTGATGGTAGTGATGATAGTGTTGCCGGTGATGATGATTTTGATGATCGACCTGATCGGTCTCTGGCCGATTTGTCGATTAATAGTGGTTGTTGTTTCCTTCGTTTTTCTATTTTCATCATCTTTTCTTGAAATTTATCTCGTTTTATTGGCGGTTTTTGTTTCGCTAACGACGATATTGTTGGTGACTTAAGAGCTGATTTTGGTCGCGACGGTAATTTTTCTGATGATCGACCTGATCGGTCTCTGACCGATTTGTCGATTGATGGTAATGATGATCGACCTGATCGGTCTCTGACCGATTTGTCGATTGATAATGGCGGTTTTTGTTTCGCTGATCGACCTGATTGATCCATGTAATCGGCAATCGAGCTCGCTCGATCAGTCAAAGACCGATCGGGATTGTCGCCGATTAACGACGGTGTTATTCCAGTATCTGCTTGTTTCTGCTGTTGAGCAAAACCAAGTAGTATATCACGCTTGTCTCTTTCTCTTCATTTTTCTTCTTCTTTTGCATCTAGTTGTTGAAATACTGCGTTATACATTACTCGTTTTCTTCTGTTATACTCAAGTCAGTCTTTTAAAGTCGGATCCTGTTTGGCTCTTTTTCCCAAACTTATATTCTGACCGTGCAAAATACTTAGCATTTCTTTTCGTTCACCTCGTGGAATTTCCTTTGCCATTCGTTGAAAATTATCATCTGTTGCCGGTCCTAGCGCGTACTGATCAATCACAGGTTTACCGGGTAGATCAACACCGCCTTCAGCTCCAAGTATTTGTCTTCCATCATCATCAATAATAGGTTGTTGGCCATTATCTGCACGATCCGCTGAAAGCGGATTAACAAGCGGATCCGCCTGATCGGTCGATTGCTGATCCGCTGATAGATCAACAGGTTGCGGACCCTGATCAATTTGATCTTTATCAGATAATTGCTGATCATCATCTGCGACAAGCGGATCGGCCGCTGACCGATCAATTATAGATTGATCTTTATCAGATAATTGCTGATCATCAGTTGCTACTTCGAATGATGGTAAGCTTTCAACATCATCAATCGACGAATCGGTCGCAGCATATTGCGGATAACCTCTAAATAAATTTCTTATAGACGCACTAACATCATCATCAACCGAAAATCGATCTAATGATTCACTTTCACCACTACTACTATCATCACGCGGAGTTAATAACGCTTTTATCTCAGCCAGTGTTTTTTCAGTTGGTTGAAAACCTCTAATAATTGCTGTTGAAATATCCATTTCATGTTCTTTTTTGGTTTTATCATCAATAAATGTTCCAATAAAGAACTTGCGAATCGGTTTGAGAAATCTCAACAATGATTCCTCTTTACTTTCTTCGTTCCATCGAGCTGTCTGAAATAATTTTTGATTATGATACTTAGCTTCAGCAAGTTTTTTCAACAATTTTATTTCTTCACCGCGGTTACCAACCTGTTCTAAATAATATCGTTCGTTATTGCTACGTCCGCTAATTTTATCAATGATGTTGTTAAGTATCCTGTTACGATTAACATATGGTTGGTCTATTAAATGGACTGTTGATTTATTTATTTTAATTAATTTTGGTAGGAAATCATCGGCCTTTGATTGACGATCATCAGACTGAAATAATCTTTTATTGTTATACTTAGCTTCAGCAAGTTTTTTCAACAATTCTATTCGCATCTGATTATCATTAAAATTTTGTTTACGATCCATTATTAATTTCAATTATATATCTTTAAATTTACTAATTACTTTTTTATTCTCATCATTTCTGAACTACTGTTGGGATAGTCTGATAGATAACGTTTATTTTCTGAGTATTTGCTGAGTTTGTTCTGCTAATAAATTTGATAATCGTGATAGTTGTTGATTTAAGTAATTTCTTTGTTTAAATAATTCTGCTTCTTCACGGGATCCAGAATCCACTGTTTTAAGTTTGTCATATACTTCTTGTTTTAGTTGTAGTATACGATGCATTTCTGCAGTTGTTTGTTGTTGAGGAGTAGCTAGTGACGATGATGATGTTGATGATGATGATGATGATGATTGTAGTAATGGTTGTAGCAATTGCAGTGATGGTTGTGATGGTTGATTAAATATTAGTTTTACGTCATCGAATGCCCCTCTACTATGTTATGTAAAAGCTCTTGTATTTGTTCTTCTATACTTTCTAGTTCGTTTCGCAGGTTTTCCTTACCTTCTTTATCTAGTTGACCGTATATTATTCTTTCTAAATTTGTTTGTTTGTTCACTAAACGTTCTATGTTTGCTGATGCTGACGTTGTTTTTAGTCTTTGTTGTACTTCATCGAGTTCTTTTACTAAATTTTCTAGTTCTTGTTGTGATACTTGTTGCACTAGATTGGCTTCTATGTCTTCGAGTCGTCGCTGTAAAAGTTCTAGTTGTTCTCTAGTTTGTTGTGATGTTGTTACATACGGTTTTAATGGTTGATCAACACCACCTTCAGCTCCAAGTATTTGTCTTCCATCAATCGGCGAATCGGTCGCTGACTGATCAATAGGTTGTTGTGGTAATTTAATTGGTGGTTGATTCGGCGGTTGTAATTTATCTGCATTTGGATCAAATAATAGTTGTAAACCTAGATCACCACTACTACTACTACTACTAGTAGTACTAGTACTACTACTAGTACTACTACTAGTACTACTATCATCACGCTGAGTTAATAACGCTTTTATCTCATCTAGAGTTGTTTCAGTTGGTTGAAAACCTCTAGAAATTGCTGTTGAAATATCCATTTCATGTTCCCTTCCAGCATCATCTGTAAAAGTTCCAGTAAAAAATTTGCGAACGGGTTTAAGAAATCTCAGCAATGATTCCTCTTTACTCTGCTCGTTCCATCTGGCCACCTGAAATAGTCTTTGATTTTCAGACTTAACCTCAGAAAGTTTTTTTAGCAATTCTATTCGAGCTTCATTTCCGTAAACTTTTTCTAAATAATATCGATCCATTAATATTTATATCATTTATATATTAATCACGACTGTCCCTGTGGTGTTTCCTACAAATTAGTTTGCACAAATCCAAAATTATCAAAAGATATTAATCATTGTCGACTTTTACGGAAATTAATTACGAATAGAATTGTTAAAAAAACTTTCTGAGGTTAAAAACTCATCGAGATTCCTTCGAAATGTTTTCTCAGGATTGAATTTATACTTATCAAATAAAAAGAAATCATATCTTCCACTAGTGGAATATTTATACATTTTAATAAACTGTTTTTTATCGACGGAGCCACCATAAAAATCGTTTGCGATTCTACTGATGTCATTGTTATCCAACCCACCAAATAAAATAAAGCAGCCTGTGTTGCGTCGAATTGTCTTTGGTACTGTAAAATAACTCTGAGCGAGATAAATAGAATTACATCTTTTGTTTCTCGATAACGCAAAATAAGATTCCACTGGTTTAGTGTCTTTGGTTGTTAAAGGTATATCATCAAATACTACTATTTTGTTCTCCTCATCGTCAAGTTCGGCAACTGGAATAACTTCATCGGGTGAATGAAATGTGATAACATCTTTTCCTGAAATTGGTTTTAGAATCTGATAATTAAACTGTTGTAATAAATCGTATTTTTGTTGTTGAGCATTAATCGTATAGATGAAGATGCGATCATATTTTAATATTTTACTAATTATCAAGTTCATTAAAAGATTAGTTTTACCAGATCCAGTTCGTCCAACAATTAAATAATGTGTATCCGGCAGCTCATTCTTACGTTTTGTTCGAATATCGCGTGATGGATCGTCAAAGTTAATAATTGACATTTGTTATAATATCGATTTTATATTTATATAATTGATTATCATAATAATGTCTTATTATAGTAAATTCGGCACATTAAGAAATACAACATCAGCCAACCTCTCATCGGCAACAAAAAATGGTGGTACAACAGATATATCAGGATTAGTAAAGAAATCTGGCGATACAATGACAGGTAACTTAAAAATGAGTAATTCCAGAGTAATCGGTTTAGAAACTGATTATCCTGTGCCTAATCCTGATAATACTCAGGCGGTAAGTCTTATTCAGATGCTAGCAATCAATGATAGAAAAGTTAATAAAGCCGGCGACACAATGACCGGAGTTTTGGATATGAGCGTCAATAAAATAACTTAATCGTATGTTCCAACCAATCCATCGGACGTTGTTAACAAATTATATGTTGATGGATTCTCATCAACGTATGTCAACCGCTATGGCAGTACAATGCTTGGAGCACTTATCATGGGCTCGAATAAAATATCATCAACGTATGTTCCAATCAACGGCACTGATCTTGTGAACAAAACATATGTTGATGAATCAACTGTATTTCTCAAGCGAACTGGAGATATAATGGTTGGCACGTTAAGCATGGGAATGAATAAAATAACGTCGTCGGCAATACCATCAAGGGCTATTGATCTAGTAAACAAAACATATGTCGACGATATTACATCACAGTATGTCAGCCACGTTGAAGATATAATGGCTGGAACGTTAACAATGGTTAATGGTGCTAAAGTAACAGGATTACCAACAACGTTTCCACCAGGAAACATTTCCGATGCGACGTCTTATGCGCAAGTAACAACAAAACTAGCGGAATATGTTCCTCGAACTGGAACAACAATGATTGGTTCGGTCAATATGGGTGGATATGTTCTAAACGGATTAAACACATACTTTTCATGGGCACTCGATAACGCAGTCAATGTCAAGTACATGAATGATATTGCTGTTCTTAGAACCGGAAGCACAATGACTGGGCCGTTAAACATGAACAATGTTGCGATAACAAATGTACCAGTACCAGTCAATCCTGGTGATGCTGTTCCGTATTCATCACTTGTCAACCTCAAAAGCACCGTGGTTAACAAAATAGGCGATACAATGACCGGCAATCTTGTGATGACAAACTGTGTTGTTAAATGTGCAACAGCGCCAACAGCAACAGATGATCTCTCCAACAAAGCTTATGTTGATTCTGAGATCGCAGGTGCTATTCGAGTCAAAAACAGTGTTGGTCATATTCCACCGCTAGCTGGAAACAGCAACAGTCGTACTGGATTTATAGCAACATCATCGTCGGCGTATTCTGGATTTGATCCATGTTATGTGTTTTCATATCATCTGTATTCTGGGACAAATGCAAACGAATGGGCTACAAATGGCACGTCAGCAAACTTTTGGATTAAAATTCAGTGTCCATCTCCAGTTGCTATATGGAAATTTCAACCACGTGGACGAGCTACTAACCAAGAACGAATATATAATTGGCGACTCGAGGGCTCCATCAATGATGTCGGTTATACAACATTGTATACAATCGCTCCTGGCGTTAATTATATCGGAACAACACTTCAAGAATTCACTTTATCGAATACAACTAAGTATTCGTATTTCAGATTATATGTTGTTAACGCTGAACCTGTAAATCCTGGTCTTAGCATGTTTCAAATATTTTCATTAGATGATGCTGTGTAAATTTTTTGTATAAAATCAATAATATAAAATCAATCAATATTAAATGCCTGAAATCGCTGAAGTATGTCGCGAGTTTTACAATAAAATATTCGAATTTGATCACGCGCAATTGGATAAACCCGAATTTACTGCGCTTATTCCTAATAAAACATCTCACTAAAAAATTGAAGCTCAACGACAAGAAAATATTCGATCAGCTATTCGTGAACTATCTAATATGATAAAAAATACAGATGATGAGCAAACTGAAAATATTAGAAATTTAAGATCGGTTATCTCAATGAGAAAGACTCAGATGAAAGAAATTCTAAACAAATACGATATATTTGTAAAATTCTGTACACAAGCTGAAATGGATAAACTAGAGAGTGAAATTGAAAAATTACTTCATGATGTAATAGTAGAATTATCTCGCGATAATGTGTTTACGATCTTGCGGTCAAAATTAGTACAAAAACGGAAATTCACTGGAGGAGAAGGAGTAAAACATAAAGAGAGGTTGGATTGTCTTGATAAAATTTTTGATAAAAAGCGACATGGTTTTGGACGAAACGAAAAAGCGTTACATAATTTTGCTAAACGGCGACTATTCAGAGAACTCGGGTTAGATTATAACGACGTTGAAACAATTGTTGCTGTCCACAACGAACCAGATGATGCTCATGTGTTATCTACTAGTTACTTAGTTCTTTTATCATCAAAAATATCAGAATTTCAAAATAAATACAGCGGTGATGATATAGCAACTGCATTTGACACTGTTGAAACAATTGAGAAAAAATTAAAACAATTAACAGAGTCTGAAAGAAAAGTTTTTTATGATGAACTAAACTTACTTGATGAAATACAAGATGAAATAACTTGGGATCCAAATATGAATCAACTATCATATAATGATCTGATAAATAAAGGTGATATTCATCGTTTATTAAACGCTTTTATAGGTGAGCCATTGTATTCAGATTTACGTGATATGATAAAAGAAAAATTAAAAGTAAACAATCTCTTAACTGAAAAAAGTGTATTAGGTGATTTTGCTGCGGCTTATACAATATTATATCAGTATTTAGTGTTAGATGTGATACCAATAGGCGCTGTAAAATCAACTATGGAATTTATTGACTTATTGACTTAAACAGTCAAGATGTTGATGTAAACAAGATAAATAATGTTTCGGAAACATTCGAATTCAATTATAAACTATCTTATTCGTTTGAACAAGATCGAATGATAAAAAATAAACAAATAGAAATATTTGGAAAATACAGAGATTTTATCGATGATGAAAAAAATAAAAAATTTAAAGAACTAGTTGCAAGAGCTGCAGAAAAATTAAAATTTGAAGAGGTTATTAAATACCATAACGATGTTGACAAATTAACTGATGCTGCTTTTACTATTTGGTTTACTACTAGATACAGTACACTAAAAATAGAGATGGTACACCAGGACTATTTACTTATGATTTAAAAACATTTAATGTTTTTGGGTATAATGTCATAGACGCTGATACTTATCATAAAAAAATAAGCATTTAGAAAATAAAATTAAAGTAGAATATCTAAATAAAATAAAAAATTTTACGAATATTAGTGATATTATAAAAGGTGATCATCCACCTCCAATTCCATTAGATGTATGGCCTAAAGAAGATTATAATTATTTAAATTTTTAAATTTTTATCATAATCTTACAATTAAAAATCTAAACAAATTAATTTTAGAGTTTGATCTTAAAGAAGGTTATTTAAGAGTAAAAACTGTTTTACATAATAGTTTACCATCAGATCAACCACAATCAAATCATATATATATAAAAGAAAGATTCGCAACAGCATACGTAATACTTCGCCAATATTTTATTCCACGTAATATTAACATCGATTTCATTAAAGCAGCTATAGAATTCATTGATTTACACGAACACGATATTGGTGAAATAAATGATATTGCAACTGTTTCAGAGACACTCGACTATAAATCAACAAAAGAATATACAGACAAACAGGAAGAACAACTGCGGCGTCCTACAGCAAATATATTTAACAAATACAGAGCAACGCTTACAGATGTTCGAAATGCGGATTTTAATGCACTGATTTCAGACGCTGCCACAAACTTAAAGATCACAAGTTAATATTTATCAACGATTATTATATAAAACAATGAAACAAATCAGCAATATCAGATGAGGAACGCAATCAACTAATAGCATATTTTTACACATATCATAAAAAAGCATACTGCGCTAAAAAAAGCCGCCAAGTATTATGGTCGGTTAATAAAACTAATATTTTATGCGCCGCTGATATTAACAACAAGCGGTATTGTTTCAGCGGGTAGCACACTAAATCCACTACTTCTAATACTATCTGGTATTGGAATATTTATTAGTGCAGGAGTACGACGTCTTAAACCAAAACTAGAACATAAAAAATCATCGTGTAAATTCTCCGCATCAGTGTATTCAAAAATATTAACAGAATTACAAGCTTATTTACGAGGTAAAAAATATGATACTATTGGATTAATCCATGAATTACAAACACAAGATAACATGTTAGTCAATATTTCACCATACAGAATAGCAAAATATGAAAAAAATATGATACAATATATATAAAATCATGAACATAAAAAATTATCCGATCGCTGAATACTTAATCGATCACAGCAGTGTTGAAACCTGCTATGTATTGCACAATTCGATATTCTACATAAACTCAAATTTTTACTACAATATAAGTACTATCGGTAACACGTTTATTAAAATTTATTATACGATCAACAACAACAATATAATCGACATAAAAACATATCAAACTAATAACGATTTATTTTTCAATATTATTTTTCCTGGTATACCACATAACATCAGCGGTATGTTAATACCTAGTATAAACGATGAGTCAAATGAAGCCAACTTTATAATCAAGTTTTTGTTATCAAACGAATTCAGTGATACCAGTGATATTATTTCATACAATAAATTTCAAGAAAATAATTTTATCATCAGAGTTAAATTTCAGGATGTAATTTTATATAATCTGTATCATAAAACATCGTATTTAACAAATCACGTGTGTTTAGATCAAAAAACATATAAAAATTGTATGAAAATTATTGAAAAAATATTAGATGTTATCATTTTTATGTAAACCATAGTATAGTGTACATTTTATGTAAACTATAGTATAATGTAAATTTTATGTAAACTATAGTATAATGTAAATTTTATGTAAACTATAGTATAATGTAAATTTTATGTAATCTTAATGATAGGGGGGGAGGCAGATTGCTATTAAACAGATATTAATCAAAGTTGATTACAATCCTAAAGTAGTATGTAAAAAGGCGTGATCCAAGCACAGACATCTCTGTCCATCTATCACACCAGAGGAGCGGTCCGGTAGGACCGTGACGATGGCGTGATAGAGGGATAGAGTGGCTGTGCTGGGATCCGCCTTTATACATACTACTTGTTCTCTCACAGGGAATGTCTTCTTACATTATGGTTTCTCTTTGACACAAGTCCAGTATCTCAAAGTTAGCTGGTTTAATATGATCAGTGACTCCATATAACTCGGGAAGAGTATGCATTACTATAGGGTAAAGCTGTCTTCCTCGATTTACTAATCCGATGACAATTCCACATTTTTACGTAAGTCTATTTCAGCCTGAAATAAAGAATTAAATGCAAAATAGGGTAGAAAGGAAAGCAATTAGTGAAAGATGGAGGGAGGAATGAATGGAGCAACAAATATATATCAAGACACACACATGACACACACATGAACACAAAAGCCAAGGAGGGGGGGGGGGGTTGCAGAGACAGGTGGGCCAATTAAATGCCAAGAGGTGACAGTATTGGTATATTAAATTCCCACATCACGAATATATGTCATTTTTATCACCCTAACAGTATGCAGCAACCTATAGGACTGACGATATAAAGGGTGACCTTGGTGATGGTGGTAATGATAATCAAGATGGTTATGTTTAACGGCACGTAAGGGTGCAATGGACAGTTTTTATGCACAAATTTAATGCCGCATCCACTAGCCTAATATAAAAAATCATAAAAAATAAAATACACAAGTGAGGTCAAAAAGGTCCATAATTTCGGATAGCTATATTAAAACAAAGCATAAAAATAAAATTCACTTGACCTGACAAGTCAATGGCACTTCATAGCAAAAGAAGTTTATGCACCCCAACCCCAAATTTATACCTGCATTTTTCACGTCAGAATGTCATTTTGGACACCAAGTGATGCTCACAGTGCAAACACAAGCCTTTTCCTAGGTGATTTTTCCGCAAAACATTGTGTACTAAACAGCTTGATGCAATTCAAAATAGTTGCCATCCAAGCCGTTTTTGAGATATTCTTCTTGCCTTGAATCCACATGTTTACTACTACCCGAAACAACTAATTCACAAATATATCCATATCTTTAATTATTAAACAATAATAGCTCAAAAAGTCACATCATAGCTTTAAGTTCAGAAATTTGATAAATAAAGGATCCATTTTGTGTCGAAAATGGTACTTTACATCATATGACATGATCATATTATCCGAAAGGGTACAATATAAAGAGTGCCAAGCTTCATTTACAGTTACGTAGAGGAAAGGAAAGTGTGACGGACAGAAGGACAAAAAGTGGAAACATCAATTCCATGTTACCCATTTGTTGCGCAAAAAACGCGGCAAAATTGGGACTGTAACTATTGTGCTGATTTGAGCAAACAAAAATGCATCGAACAGGTTAGTTTGGTTTCATTGAAAAGTGAGAGTTCTCACGACCCTAACTGAACCTGCAGAATCGAATTGTTATACAGTTTGGTCAAGCTTGTGATCATTCATAACAGTATGGCGTCTCATCAGTGGCGGAGCGAGGGGGTGAAGGGGGTGGGAGGTGGGCAATTGCCCCCGGGCGCCAGGCGCCAGGCGAAGAGAGTCGCTGTCGGGAGCTCTCTTTTTTGCAGCTGATATTTTCATAGTATTTCACCTCACCTTAGTGTAACGGGGGCAATTCTTTGCAAAACTTAGGGGGGGGGGAGGGTGGTTGGCAAGTGACACAAAAACTGTTTTATGTGGCAAAGTAGGGACGCCACTAAAGAACATTGCCTCCGGGTGCCTCGGTAGTGGCGCTACTAAAGAACATTGCCCCGTGCAGCTCGAACCCTCGCGCCGCCACTGCGTCTCATTTCAATCAGTAAGAAGGAAACCCCTGTGTAAAGTGTTTTAAGGATCAAAATGTAGATTCTTTTGAAATTCGTTCGGACAAAATGATCATGCGAAACCTTCGTTAAATTTAAATTGCAGTTTACATTTCAAATAAACTATATAAATCTCTTATCTAATTAACAAACAAACAAACAAAATTGGATAAATGCCGCCGATTCGCCCATTTGTCAGCTCACGCACACAGACACATATATGTAAACAAACTAGTACACAAGCTATGCAATTTAGTGAAACAAAACCAAAATATGCCAATGTTACAACTAATATATGTCCCAATGCTACAGTTAAAATATATCTCAGTGCTAAAACTAATATATGTCCCAATGCTACAACTAATATATGTCCCAATGTTACATCTAATATATGTACCAATGCTACATCTAATATATGCCCCAATGCTACAACTTATATATGTCTCAATGCTATTAATATATGTCCCAATGCTATTAATATCTGTCTCAATGCTATTAATATATGTCTCAATGCTACAACTGATATATGTTCCAATGCTACAGTTAAAATATGTCTCAATGCTAAAACTAATATATATCCCAATGCTACAGTTAAAATGTCTCAATGCTACAACTAATATATGTCCCAATGCTACATCTAATATATGTTCCAATGCTACAACTAATATATGTCCCAATGCTACAAATAATATATGTCCCAATGCTACAACTTATATATGCCCCAAGGCTACAGCTTATCTATGTCCCAAAGTTACAACTAATCTATGTCCCAATGCTACATCTAATATATGTCCCAATGCTACAACTGATCCATGTCCCAATGCAACAACTAATATATGTCCCAATGCTACAACTTATATATGCCCCGATGCTACGATTAATCTATGTCACAATGCTACAACTAATATATGTTCCAATGCTATTAATATATGTCTTAATACTAAAACTAATATATGGCCCAATGCTACATCTAATATATGTCTCAATGCTACAACTAATATATGTTCCAATGCTACAACTTATATATGTCCCAATGCTACAACTTATATATGTCCTAACTTAATACTAAAACTAACATATGTCCCAATGCTACATCTAATATATGTCCCAATGCTACAACTAATATAAGTCCCAATGCTACAACTTATATATATCCAATGCTACAACTTATATATGCCCCAAGGCTACAACTAATCTATGTCCCAAAGTTACAACTAATCTATGTCCCAATGCGACAACTCATGCAATCATTTTTTTTTTTTTTTTTTTTTTTTTTTTTAAAGTACCTTTAAAAGGGTAAATTGTTTCATTGCAACTACAACACTTAGTTTTTGATCAACAAAAGTTAGCTTTGCAGCGGTGTTGGAAGTTTGAACCTTTTGGTACACCATAGTCTTGCATATTTGGAACCTCAAAAACGTGACATACCTACTCTGTTACATATCAATTATTAGAGATGTGCTCAGCAAAGTGAGACGGAAAACGATACTATTATTTAACTTGTAACTGTACGTATACGGTAACTATAAACTCTCCCATTATACACGAACGTACTTGTGTAAACAGAGTCCATGAATAGTGGACAGTTGTTTTAAAGAACAAGGAAACTGTAGAAAACAGTGCGATAGTCTGACTCAACAACGTCTGAATGAAAGGATATAAAGTTGTGCACCTGTATTTTTGACAGGGACAGTATAAAACTGTATGTTAATGGTGAAAGCGGCAGGCCAATCAGCTTGACCAGGTTTATATAAGATATTGTTATTGGTCATCGTTAGAAGGATAGTCTACCTGAGTCAAAGGTACACAATACGGTAGATAAGAGCTTATCTTTTATTAACGGTAAGTACAGCTTTTTTTCCCCTTCTTTTTTAACGTTCATTCTTCTCCGGGAATGTGTGTGAATTGTATTTTAAAAGACTAATTTAGCAAATGAAAAATTATTTTCTCGTGTAATCACTCTAATTTTAGTCAACAATCTCTCGAAACATTTACGTTATACATACATTGGATGGTAAGATAATCTTCGCGTTCTGATTATCATCCGATCAAAATTCACGCCACCGAGTTAAACCTATATAATATGATCTTCCTCTTCAAAGACTAAAGTATCATTCCCTACAAGATTATGTTTTTTAAAAATATAGCTATAAATAAATCTCTGTTACTGTTTTTTTTTTTTTTTTTTTTTTTTTTAAATTTACGCCGTAATACATAAGGTTTTAAATTTTCAATATAGAAGTTCAAGAATTCATTTGTCCATGTTTCGGTCAAAAGTATTATGTGACCATTTGAAGATATTTCAATCAGCTCTTTGTCTTTAAGTGTATATACCCTTTTCATAAAAAAACCCTTGAATATTCAGCAAGGAAAACCCTACACAATTCTATTTTTTTTTTCCCTTCTGCCCTAACCCTGGACATTGTATGTCGGTTAGTGACCATTAGGTATCGACTCTTTGTTCATGTCGCACTATCTGCTTCTCCCTCGTACAATTTTTTATGCTGGCCGATATCTCTACTCGTCTACGCTTGCTTAATGGTGTCACCATAATAATATAAAAAGTACAACGAATACAAACTGATATCTCGCAGTTAAATGCGTTATGGTAAACTTAAAAAATGCAGTCATTTCTATAAGTCGTATTTTACAACTGTTATAGCTGCTAATGAGCCGATAATTGTCGTCCCCTTTTATTTTGAAATGAAGCCCTATACTGTCCACAGCTTAAGTCAATCCACTTTATTTGTTCAGTCATCAATAAACTGTGATTGTTACATACAATTGTTAAACAACAAAGAGACTTAATGACACATTTAATTTATTAACCATATGTTACGTCAAAAAGTGTGGACGATTTGATCCCAGTGTGTTTATTTAATTATTAACACCCCCGTCGGCGACTAGCTAAAACATACGTTGTTTATACAATCGCTGTTTACAATACGGTCACGCTACTCGAAGTTTTTCCAGACAATTGATCAGGTGATCAATTTATAACTTTAACGTGCGACTAGAATTTGACCAATCAGAGATTGATACAGTAACACACCACCAAATTTGCGTGGTGAATCGGTGTTATCCGACTGACTGTATTTTCATATACGATTTTTTGAATTTTCATATTTTTGGACATATTATTTCCGGATTATCGAGGCAAGTTTTATAGTAATTTTACACTTTGGTCCCCGATTTTAATTTCCGGATCCGGAACGCGGATTTCTTGATTAACGGAGCAAAATAACGTTTAGGAAATCCGTTCCCATTGAACTCTGTCCGGATAGCGAGGTTTCCGAATAAACGGAGTCCGGATTAACGAGGCTCCTCTGTACGTTGAAAATAATTATCGTGAGGTAACTGAAGGGAAAAAACTATCCTGGTTCGAAAGAATATCCCAGGCCCTCAACCCCCAACCACACGCCCAGTCCCCCG
Organism: Margaritifera margaritifera; assembly: GCA_029931535.1. Lineage (NCBI taxonomy): Eukaryota > Metazoa > Mollusca > Bivalvia > Unionida > Margaritiferidae > Margaritifera > Margaritifera margaritifera. The sequence goes on along the minus strand of JAQPZY010001368.1, from coordinate 1,628,163 downwards.
AATATTAGATGGTCGGTCCCATACTTTCAGACTCGTGATTCTTACCACTGCCCTCATCATACGGCCTGATGATACAAAACTGAGATGATCCCTGGTTTCTACTCCGCGAAGTACTATCACTCTTAGATGCATTTTCGGGATAAGGGTGATATGATACCACGCCCACCACGGACTGAGGGAGATCGCGACACGTGTTCACTGCTGCATGGGTATTCTTATTTTGTTGCAAACAATCGTTTTGTGCATACGACTAAGTTTAAATAATCGCAGGTGCAAGTAGATCGAATTATTGATTGATCTCCTGGCGTAGGTAGTGTAAATCTTGCAATTTTGTTGTACCTAGAAGGGGTTAAATCTACCGGTAACTTTGCAACGGCATCCAAATATTGTTGCAACAGTATGCATTATTCGCTGCAACGGTATTTACATATTTTTAACGTTATATTCGCCTATTTTTCTAACGATGTTCAGATTCAAGTTTCGACGGTATTTTCTGTTGTAATGGTATACTTTATGATTGCAACGATAATATCATCACTGTAATATTAATTGTTATCGTCGCAACGCTTAACATCACCATTGCAATGGTTAAATATACCGTTGCAACAATCAATAATATCGTCACACCGGTATTTGGCTATTATCCCAGCGGTAGGAGAATATAATAAAACTTACATTCTGGACTTCTCACACGTTGAAAATGTAGAAATATGACATATGTTCACTTAAAATATTTTCATTTTATCAATAATACAGTATATATATATATATATATATATATATATATATATATATATATATATATATATATATGAATGGAGGAGAGAAATTTATTTTTCCTTTGGTATAAATTTAGTTTAAATTAAAGATTTTAATTTAGAGTAGTAATTGTAGAAGGTATAGGTTTCTTCATAACAACAATGTTGCAGTTAACTGCAACCTCTAACCTAGGAAAGCACATTAGTGATCTGAAGCGTAGTGGGGTTTCCAATCTCCCTAGTATGTTAGTCCCAATCCAGCTAGTATGTTAGTCCCTGATCGTTGCAATGGTATATGGATAACACTGCAACAAAGATAAATAATGTTGCAACGCAATGATTTTTTTATTTTTATTTTTATTCTTTTTAAAGTATCGTCAAAAGGGTACATTGTTTCATTGCAACTACAACACTTAGTTTTTGATCAACAAAAGTTAGCTTCGCAGCGGTGTTGGAAGTTTGAACCTTTTGGTACACCATAGTCTTGCATATTCGGAACCTCAAGAACGTGACATACCTACTCTGTTACATATCAATTATTAGAGATGTGCTCAGCAAAGTGAGACGGAAAACGATACTATTATTTAACTCGTAACTGTATGAATACATTAACTATAAACTCTCCCATTGTACACGAACGTACTAGTGTAAACAGAGTCCATGAATAGTGGACAGTTGTTTTAAAGAACAAGGAAACTGTAGAAAACAGTGTGATAGTCTGACTCAACAACGTCTGAATGAAAGGATATAAAGTTGTGCACCTGTATTTTTGACAGGGACAGTATAACACTGTATGTTAATGTCAGTTTTAGAGGATAATAAATTGAAGAAAGCTGTCTACTATTCTGACTCAGTAACGACTGATTCAAGTATATAATGCCAGAAATAAGAAACAATATTGCAGAAATGAATAAATCCACAACCCGAGCTCCTGTGTTTCAGCCATGTACAATCAGAATATAATAAATCCACAACCCGAGCTCTTGTGTTTCAGCCACTATTGTACAATTAGACTATAATTGAAATAAGAAGCGAAAAGAAGACATGTATAATTCTCGTTGTTGAAGTCTGCTCCATAAAGTGAAACACTTAAATGTTTTTGGGGCACATAAGAATTATAGTGTTATGTTTCTTTACGAAGAATGGGTCAAAACGTGTGAATTTACCCCTTTGAGTGCAAAGGATACTCTTCGATGAAACGCTAAAGAGTCAATCTCTTTCCTATGTACAATATGCATTTTCAGTCCACTGATTTAATGTCCGCCTAATGTTTCTGCGCTATTGGGGTTTCTATTTTTAATTCAGTTAAAATTTACTGCAAAAATTATTTGTATTTCGAACTTTCCCATAATACAAAAAGGCCTTGCAATTTGACATTCCATTAACAAAAACACATTTGCTAATCCTGAAAACACAGGAAATTGTAAAGTGAACTACATAATATCAAAAAGTATCAATCTTCATGTTTTCTGCATAATTTTTCTTCCTCATGATAGGGGATTCGATTATTAATGAACAAAACTTTGATCGCCTTCTCCAGACTAGATTATAATTGTTTTTCCTATTAGTCACAATTAATTATATTTATGCATATGTTACATTCCTAGATTTGTCTATTTTGTGAGCATCATTCTCCAGCACATTTTCTTAGTACACTCTCTTCCCATTAGAAATACAACTCAAATATCGGTAAAACTTTCGTGTCGGAATTATTTGTCTTCCCAATAGAAATACAACTCAAATATCGGTATAGCTTTCGTGTCGGAATTTTTTTTCCAATGGATAGCCTGAGTAAGTAAAAAAAAAAAAAACAAATTAATGAAGCAATTTAACTGCATAAAAAATTTGTTGTTCTAGAGTATAATGCACTTGTTATAACCAATTACAAACATTAGATACACTTTCATGTCTAAACAACTTATGAAGTCAAGAAACACTGTGAATGACACAAGTTGTAGGCGATGACATGAAGCTGGATTTGGTTGGTACAAAAACTATTCCTTAAAATATTGGTTATTATTAGAAAGAGAAATACATGGTATTCCCATTTTTGGCAGCATATTGCATTTGCTGAACAAAAGTTACCAAAACGCTTGAAAGCAATGCACCTTAATTAAATACTTATCTCTATATTATCTTTATGGCCGTAACATTTATGAAACAAGTTTGATAGAAATCTTACGATTATTGTTTGTTTATATGGACATCTGACTTACAACAGCCGTTAAACAGTCAGTAAAGAATCGAAATTTGTTGAAAACTTTTCACTTATTGTAACTCGATAGCCCAAACCCCAATTAATCGAACACTTGGCATCCCTCAATTGCTTACCTCAGCCCCGACGTGACGCCTTCTCTTTTCTGATTTTGAAAAGTTAGAAGAACTAAAATCTTGAGTTCGCAGCA